>OZ007515.1:10853792-10999052 GCA_963931865.1 Axinella damicornis | reverse complement strand
GTACTTCACTACAACCTCCGAGCCTCGCAGGTTGATGGGTAGTGCTGTTTATGTGAACATTCATGAACCTGAGATGGGAGGAAGCATGCGAAATCATCCTCTGGTGAGCCGTCCGTCCATAGAAAGGAAGGCCCCTCTAGATTCCGAAGCAATAGTACAACATTTCTCAGAAGGCTAATTGTCATTACCTAAATCATTTCCCAGATGGAATGAACCACAGTCACAGGCTCTCTGGGATGGGATGACGTCAAATACATAGCATCTACCGACTCCTCAAAGTCCAGTACAAAAGACTCCCCTTTCTCATTGTGATGATATGCACTAGTAGCACTGAAGGAAATCTTCTTGGTGTGAGCATGCATTGCCATTCTAGTGGCTTCTTTTGTACATTCAGTTGACAGAATGGGTGGTGTTCGTCTTTCTGTGATGCAATCAGAGGGCAGCGTTATATAGCAGGGTTCTCGTGATGGATTCACAGGTGTATTGCACATATCAGTAAAGGGTTTCAAAAGCAAGTCAGAATCTGGTGAGCGTGGCGGTGAGACTAGAGAGGGATTACCACATGCTTGAACATTAGTTCCAGTTTGTTCGTCATGTACCACAGCAACCTGGAGTGACACCGATGAATGTGATGTTTTTGTATGAATTGACAGATCTTCTGATTCAGAATCACTGTAAGTATAGAAGTTCTCATTTGTCGAAGCGTCTACAGTGTATGTAATGCCAGATATGCAATGACTTCCTGCAGTGTTCCAGGTATTGGGTTGGTAACCTGAAGTGGCTTCAGATCTGGAGAAGACACTTAAATTGTCAGCGGCCATGGTAGGAGATAAAGGTAGTTCGTCATCCTCACAGAAATTGAAATGACGGTCAGTGTGACAGTCGTCATCAGCAATGCAACCCTCACAATATGTTTGTGTAGTAGTATATCCTGTAGGTGCACTGAGTGAAGACTGTGGATATACATAGTCAGCACGCACCAGACAAATGGTAGGGTCACTTGTTCGAGAGGTGCTATTTGTTTGAGATGTCTCTCTAGCACCTGAACTGGATAACATGCCATCACTCTTGCTTCTGTCTAGCATGGGATGTTGAAAGTGAACTTTCTCTTCAGAAAATGTCGTGCAAGTTTCTGAGTTCTTTAGTGGTGCTTCCCATTCATTATCTTTTGAGATGTCATCAGCAGATAAACTAAGCTCAGAAGTGACGACTATTTTTTCTTTTTCTTTCTGTTGTGAGTGGTAATTCAGTGGTTGATAAATGCTGTGTATTGATTCCGAGTCATGCTGATGACCGGTGTCAGTTCCCACTGGTATGTAGGACAAGTCGATTTTCTGCAGGTGGGGGAGTAATACAATAACGATTGGGTATAGTGATGTAAATGCATGTGTCAAAACCTATGGTATAGTATATAGTATAAATGTATGTATCGAAGTCAAATAGGTGGTCAATCTCCTTCAAAGGTATGATACTCAAATTTGCTGGCAAATCCGTTTGTGAAGCGTGCACCAATGTAGAATCAAAGTAGTTCGGCCTGGAGATGAAGTCTTTGTATTTGGGCATGCATAGTTCTGAATCTGTTGAATCTCTACGAAATGCATTCCTAGAAAACTCATCCTAGCTGGCACACAAGTGTTAAATGGTTAGGGTTAGAGGTCCATTTAGGCTGAAACTGGGCCGTGCGGTATAGTAAGCACCGGCCTAGTGAGGTATGTATACCCCCTGTAACGTATACATAAGGTTACAATTGTTGTTACTTCAGTCTCAGAACTTTAGGTAGAACTTGCAACACCCAAGCAACAAGCACGAAGTGAAAAGCAACATAAAAGCAGCAAAGTACAAAGCAGTTGTCCATGGTTGTTTTATCTGTTAGGAGCACGTATAGGAACCAGCCTCAGACTTGAAACGATTCCTTGTAGTGATTCTCACTGAACCAATTCCTAGTAGTGATTCTCACTTTCTGGTTGTAACAGTGTCTACACTTGTGTACCAACTAGGATGAGTTGTAGGAATGCAATAAATTTTGTAGAGATTCAACAGATTCGGAACTATGCATGCTCAAATACAAGACTTCAAATGTTTGAGGTTCTCTAGGTTACCACACAACTGGATTATTACCAAGTGCGTACAAGTGATTTAGACCACATCCAAGCATTACAATGCCTGTCATCTTTACCATTATGCTTACTTCATCAATGGCAATACAGGGCTTTAATGCTTTGTTTCTGTCAGAGGAGGGAATGACAAAGTGAATCAGGGTGCACCACCATAGAATGAAAGTAGTTATGCTTGAAGATGAAAGGAATCCATATGATACTTTACTTCAGCCTCACTGCACTGCTGCATCAATATCAGCATACTATAACTTCATCATTGCTCACTCGGTTCAAAGGTCAAGTGAGTGATCAAGTTATGGTGTACAGGAGAAAGCTTGAGCTTGGGTTGGATGGAGTCTCACACTGGTGGGAAGTGTTGATCGCACGTCTATAATCTGGTTGTAACATTAACAGGAAGGTGCAATCTTAGCTACTCTTCATTGTTATCTTACTGCTAATGTTATGCCATAGTTCCCTCGATCCCTGTGGCTATAGCTAGCCTCATTCCCAGGCCCTGGTCAGCTTTTCACTGCTTGCATTATGCGACCAAACTGGGCGGGGCCTGGGAACGAGGCTAGCTAAAGCTACCTACCAACCAATGGTGTAGATGAGTGGTACTTGTAGTACCGTAGTTACTGATTATTTCGCGTGGCAATAATTTTGCAGTCTAGCCACTAAACGTGATACACAAATATTTCATGGAGGGAAATTCTCGCTGATTACATCACGCGAATAAAATAGAATTCCGCTCAAATAATAACTCACAAGAGTACATGAGCCTGATGGAGCACCACAGTTTCTTGTATATATCGATGTAGCTATATTTGTTGCGAGCCACATTTCTCTATACATTATGGCTATACATACCCTACAAGTGGATATACCTGGTATGAACCCACGTAGTAACCGAACATGAAGTGAAAGAAGATATTAATTCAATCCTAATAAGTTTCTTTTTCTTTCTAATCCTGTTAAGATTGTTTTACATGTGAAATTCCAATAGGATGCAACTGTTGGTACACAAGGGTTTGAGTTATGAATGCATGGTGCCATGGGTTGTCTCCTCGCTGCAACTAGCTGTCTGCTGACCCTCTGTACAACTGCACCTATTCTACTCCTTCCAATCAACTGTGTTTACTGACCTTTTTTGCTGGATGAAGATCACGAGTAACATGGCAACCACTGAGAGAGCCGCAAGTGGGACAACCACCACTACGGACACAGCGACTAGTGAAAACAGAATTAAGGTTGAAGTTCAGTAGCATCCACACAGTGCATGCGACATTGCCTATAGCTAAGAATACTGAAAGTGACTTAACTAGGATTGCAGCATACTATCCTCTGTGACCATGCCAACGAAAGGGCAAGTATATCATAGCAAGTATTTTGTGTTAATAGCCCGTATCACCTCAACTATTAATTTATCTTCAAATCATATATTGCTGCTTACATATTTGCCATTCATGTATTCAATCTGCATCGCATTCACTCTGTACCATCTTACCACATCAAAGCATACATGCATATATAGGTAGCAAGAAAGGTTATTTATTAAGTTTCATCTGTTAATTGCCAAACAAGATGTGTTGCAAAGAAGCTGTACCTGTGACCAGCAAGTGCTCCTTACTGGAAGCACGCACACCAGTGAAGGCAATAGGGGAAGTAGTTGCACCAGTGGAGGCAATAGGGGAAGTAGTTGCACCAGTGGAGGCAATAGGGGAAGTAGTTGCACCAGTGTAGGCAATAGGGGAAGTAGTTGCACCAGTGTAGGCAATAGGGGAAGTAGTTGCACCAGCGGAGTCAATAGGGGAAATAGTTGCACCAGCGGAGGCAATAGGGGAAATAGCTGCACCAGTGTAGGCAATAGGGGAAATAGTTGCACCAGCGGAGGCAATAGGGGAAATAGTTGCACCAGCGGAGGCAATAGGGGAAGTAGCCGATGTCGTGGCTGTGAGGGGAAATGGATCATATTCCACTGGTAACTAGGAAGGTTTCCATATCATTGCCTACATCATTCTGATGCAGACAAACCTCTAGTGATTTGTGGGTATACATGACTATACACAGTGGTGAGAGCTGCTGTGTGAACTAAGGAAGCTGTACCTGTGGAGAGCAGGTGTTCTTTTGTGCTGGGCAAGGGAGAAGCATGCACAACCATAGTGGCAGTAGGGAGAGCACTTGCTTCAGACGAGGGCCCAAATGTGGCTGGGTGAGGAGAAATGATACTGTGTTAGCCCAATTGAGTTGAACTCTGACAAAAGGAAGCCAAAACAAAGAATATGCATCAAAGAAACTGCACCTGTGGGGAGCAAGTGGCCTGTACTGAGAGCTACATTGGATGAGGGAGGAGCACTCACGACAGTAGTGGCAGTGGGGAGAGCAGTTGACTCGGACACCAATGATGTAACTGCAGCTGTGAGGAAATGAATTTGGTACTGCTGATCCGCCATAAATGACTTATTTAATATACTGGATCACATAAATTATAATACATTCAAGAACACTATCTCAGAATGGGCATTATTGGACTATACTGCAATAGAATGTACATGCATAACATACCCACTTCAACTGCACATGGAATAGTTTTAACATCGTCCTCAATGGTATAAGTGGTCTCGTCGTCCCATACTTTATAGCATCCATAAAATGTGCAATTAGCAGCCCCATCAGGCCACGGCAGCCAATAGGAATCAGCTTCAGGAAGATACTCGTTCACAATATTTTGTATTTCAATCTGTACATTATACAGTGGTGAAATGAGAAGATGTATAGCTGTAAATGACAACAAGTCATTACAGTCTGCAGGTTGTTAATTAAATAGCTGTTTTAGGGAACTCAAGAACAAGTCGGAGGATAAAACAACCTTTTTCTAACTATGAAAGGATAGGGAGAATTGGCATGCCATGGCCATCATAAGCTTTTACCTACCATTCCTGATTCTCAAGGTCAGGTTTTAAGCTTTGGGGGGGGGGGGGGGGGGGGGGGGGTTGCTTACCTCATATCCAGACGCATTGTCACAGGTGTAGTCAATTCTGAGATAGTCAAGACCGGTAAATATAATCCTATTGCTCTGTACATTGACACTACTACCCACACACTCCGTCTGCAGCTTGACAGGGTGGACGTCGTTGATGGGTGGAACAACTTCTGTGCAGTAAAAAGAGATACTTTTCTCCATGGTTAACAACATAACCAAATTAACAATAGTTATAGTAACACCAAGTGACTGCCACATCAGTAAAAGCACCTTGACCATGCAAGTCCTTTGTGTTGCTGGATAGTTACTGAAACAACGGATTAGCGTTCCAATATAGCTAATGCAGCTCTGATCAATAGAGCCACTCTATTTTTTACTACAGGTGCGGTTGTAGATGGCTCATATAACCGCATGATAGCAGCATTCAACCATTATAGATAATAGAGACGTAACCTAAATACCTACGACTCAACTTAGTCTCGCGAGACTACGTTCAACTATAGGTCACATGCTATAAATATATGCTTGCACGAGGGGAGGATGGGCTAGTACATACAGATGGCAGTTTATTCGTTATGATTACGAATATGTGTACACAGCTCACCATCATCACAGGTTATTTGGGCAACAAGGAGTGTAGGTCCAGTTAGCAACACGATCGCAAGAACAGTTATCATCTTTACGGTGTAGCAATAGTTCCTCGGCGTGACTACTAGTTCGCGGGCCGGCCAGACGCTTTTGCCTTTTTGGGGTGTGGCTCAGCTGCTACAAGGAAGTGGACGTGCGCGACCTCCGAACCTTGAACTCCAGGCCTTCCTGAAGTAGCTTAGCGAGCTTAGCGAGCGATATTTCTCAGCGGAGCATGACTGTGCCTTCTTCATGCCTCGGAAACGAATTGTATTGAGTGGCGAAAATGTGAGTGCTAGTGCGATATATGAAGTGAGTGACTTGTAGTCGACTTCTTTAGACGAGTTCAGTTAGTAATCCTATAAGTATGACACAATGGACAATATATATCAGTTTGAGCCATGGAAGGAGAGGAGATTAGACAGCCTAGCCTTGCCACCATCCAGATTTAACGGTTGCTTGCTTGCAGTAGTTGAAATAATATGGAGGGTGAGTCTTGGTATACCATGTTAAACATGGGAGTCTACCTTAGGTAGACAGAGTCGGAGTGTATGCATGGGGTCACAATTATGTACCCTCTGCAGATTTGCCTATGAAAGACATCATGCAGTATACATCTTCACAACAAGTATACAAACAATAATAACAAAGCAAAAATGAAAAATTGATATGGCACAAAGCATTGATTCACTGTAGCTAGATTTGGTCAAAGAAACAGTCACAGATTAAAAGTTGCAGAGTTTTAACTATTAACTTTGCCTGAGGTACAGTTCATAGCAGAGCATTCCATAACACCATTCTGAAGAACAGATATTGAATTACATAATAGACTTCATCAAGCCACCACTCACTTACTTAGTGGAATACTTACCCTGCACGCCTATCTCTTCTAAGATCCATACCGGCATGGACGTTCTTCGGTACGAACATATGCCAGAGTCCGTGAACATCCATATATTCGCATATTTGAGTTGTTGCCCATGGCCATATTAGAATGGCATGCATAGAAGCAGAAGAGAAGCGCCTTGAAATTGGTCGCTGTAAAAAGATTTCCCTTCGGAATCTGTGTTAACATTATCATCATTTTTAGTTAACCCTGGATTTCTTTTGTTTTCACTGGACAGACCGATGACAGACAGACAACAGACAACATATGGAAAAACCGATAGCTTAACCCTGCTTCACACATGCACATACGGGGTAATTATTGTAGCCAACTGGACTTGTTTCTGTTTGGTTTTTTTTTTTTTTTTTTTTTTTTTTTTTCTTTCTTTTTTTTCTATAACAATTCTGTCATAACAGACAAGGAATACATGTACATAGCATAGGCTAATACAGGACATGATCCCTAATTATAAATGAAGGTGTAGATTACTTTTAAATGCAGAAGCGGAGGATGCACAGACCAGTGAAGAATCTAAGTTGTTCCAGAAAGAAATAGTGTATGGTACAAATGAATAAAAATAGGAATTCGTATGAGCAAAGGGTCGGGTCAATACAAGGTTGTGAGGTGCATGGTGAGTGAGAGAGGTACTGGGAATAAAAATGCCATCATCAAAATAACACAATTTGTGGACGATCTTGTAGAGGAGACATAACCTGGTTTCAAGTCTCCGACACTCCAGTGAAGGAAGGTGAACGATTTCTAGCAGATCCTCGTAACCACTGTCCCAAAACTTTGTGGCTATACGACAGGCAAATTTCTGAACATTTTCTAGCATAATTATGTCTTTCTTAGTGTGAGGGGACCAGATGGCAGACGCATAGTCAAGGTGTGGTCTAACCAGGGAGAGATAGAGTTGAAGAATGGAATGGCTTGGTGCGTTATTGTAAAATCGTCTGTAGAGTAGACCAAGGATCTTTCTAGCCCTACTACAGACAGATTGAACATGCTCACCCCAAGAGAGGTCGTGCGACAAAAGGACACCAAGGTACTTGAACATTTTCACCTGATCTAGTGGGTGGTTGTCAAGAAGGAGAGGTTGGGATGGGGTAGATGCAGTTCTCCTGCGTGAGACTACCATATATTTACATTTGTCCCGGTTGAGTGCAAGAAAGTTGGCGCAAGACCAGCTCTCAACCTTGTCAATGTCCTCCTGGAGAGCAACAAAGTCTTCCGGTGAGTTAATGGTTCGAAACAACAGTACATCGTCAGCATAAAGTGTTAATTTAGCGCCATCCCTGAGATTGATCTTAGTAAGATCATTAATGTAGATCAGAAAAAGTAAGGGTCCAAGGACAGAACCTTGAGGCACACCAGATATTACGGGGGCTGACGGTGAGGATTGGCCATTGACCACAACCTTCTGTGAGCGGTTGGTTAGATAGTCGGTAACCCAGTGCAGAATGTGAGCATCAAAGCCCAGGCTTTCCAGCTTCTCAAGAAGAGGCCGATGAGGGACACTATCAAACGCTTTGCGGTAGTCAAAGAAAACAGCGCAGAGCTCATGGCCATGTTCAAGAGCGGAGAGCCATTCCTGAGTCACTGATAATAGAGCAGTCACTGTTGATCTACCAGAACGAAAACCCCACTGGGTGTCCGATAGCTCCTGTTGGTTGGCTAGATGTTCATACATAAGACCATGTATGTGTTTCTCCAATAGTTTAGAAAGAATGCAGGTAAGGGAGATTGGTCTGAAATTTCCAGGGTCTGATGATTTTGTAGCTGACTTTGGAATTGGTGCAATCATGGATTCCTTCCAATCGTCAGGAATCCTGCCCACACGTATGGAAAGATTGAACAGTTTGGTAACAGATGGAGCAATACTTAGTGCCGTATGTTTCAACATCTGAGCGGAGATCTTATCTGGACCACAAGCTTTGGATACCTCCAGACCACACAACAATTGCTCAACCTCAGGGACAGTACAATAAATCTCATCAAGGGAGGGGTCATTGTCAGAAGTTGCAGAAGGGTCAAATGGGAGTTCATTCAGTGGGGGGTGAGATCTGTTGAAGCAGGTAGAGAAAAAGGCATTTAGTAGTTCAGCTTTTTCAACATCACTAGTTGCAGTTTGATCCCCTTGCAGGAGCGTAGGGATTGTAGACTGTTGCTTATTAAGGAACTTGACTGCTTTCCAAAACTTCTTTGAGTCCCTGGGATTCAGATTTTTGAAATAGTCAGTTTTTGCTCTACGAATCAAGCCGATGACTCTATTGCGTGCAGACCTGAACTTGGCACTATAACCAGTCTTCTTGAACAAAGTATTTCTTTTCCTCATTGCACTCTTTATGTTCTTGTTCAACCATGGCAAGTTTCTCCTTGAAGGGAGTACTTTCCTGGGTACACATTCCAGCATGATGCCCATAAATGATGAGTGCCAGCGAGCCCAGGAATCGTTGATGTCGTCAGTCATTGTACCATTCCAATCAAACTCATCTATCATCTCCCGGGCTTTGTCCCAATCAGCATGGGCATAGAGCCAGACTGAACGCAAGGAGGATCGAGGGGACTTGCTGGAACATTTCAATTTGATCTGAGCTTCAATTCCAAGGTGGTCAGAGTTTGACAGAGGTGGAATAACCCTGCAGGAAATAAGCGACAAAGGATCAGACATTAGTACAAGATCAATAAGTGAGTGACTCCTGCCATGATGGACATGGGTATGATCGTCAACAACCTGTGTTAAACCAAAGGTAGACAAAATATTACAAAGAGTAGAAAAAGAGGGGTGAGTTACATCCAAAAAATTAATATTAAAGTCACCAATGAGTACAAAACTAGAAAACTGGGGAATATTGATTGATTCAAGATAACTATGAAGACAATGCAAAACTTCAACAGATGAACTAGGAGGACGATAAAACAATGACAAACATTTTCTACAATTACCATAATGCAAAGTTACAGTGAGCAATTCAAGAGATGGATGAGACGGGAGTTGCTTGACAACAAACCTGTGCGAAACATACATAAGAACGCCACCACCATGCCTATTTCTATCATGTCTCAGAGTCTGGTAGCCAGGAATCGATATTTCAGAGTCCTGAATGTCACTACAGAGCCAAGATTCAGTGATACAGATAATGTCTGGTTGTTGAGTGTCAGCAGAAATAAGCAGTTCATCAAACTTGGGTAATAGGCTCCTAGCATTGTAATACTGTATTTTCAGGTTGTTGGTGGCATGTGATCCATTCTTCTGCACGGGTATTTGAGAGCTTGCACCCTGCACGGCCGGTTGACAATTTAGACCTCCTGATTCTCCAAGTAGCATAGGAGAGGTCTCGCTACAGGGATTGGCTCGGTGCAAGTTGGGGTGTTGGGATCCAAACGGGCTTCTTCTTCCAGGAGAGAAATGTGAACATCTAAAGGGATCTCCTTTTGTTTGACCATTGGGGTGGAGGGTGGGGGTGGTGTGGAGTTTTTTGAGAGCACATTGTGTTTGACCATTGGGGTGGAGGGTGGGGGTGGTGTGGAGTTTTTTGAGAGCGCATTGTGGGTGGGGAGGCTCTCTGAGCTAGTAGGGGATTCTTCCTGCGGTTTTGTGCACTCTTCTAGTCTCCATGCCGTCTGGAGTGCAACCTTCTCCCATTGTTTCTCCAGCTCAGACAGAACCTCCTCATCTGCATGTATCAAAAACCACCACCTGGTACGGTTATCAGTTGTCTTGAATTTTCGCTTCACATGAACACTGCTCCCAATATTTGTGAGTCGCTCGACAGCTTTTTTGACTGAAAGAGCTGTACAGGCTCTAAATGTACCCCAGACTCGTCGCACTCCCTGCACCTTTACCCTGTCACATGGCTGTTGTTTCCGGCTTTGTTTGCTAACGGGGGGTTGGGGAGGATTAGCATGCCCGCCCTGTTTTCTGGTTGACTTCCCCTTCCCAGCAACAACACTCCATTTGGCACCATTGTAATTGCTGCCGTTCGTAGCAGCGACGGACACAGGCGCCTGTTTGAGCAAGGTTTCTACTGTGCCTTTCAACTCTCTAACTTCTTCGCACAATGAATCCACGCAAGTCTTCAGGCGAACGATAGCATCTTGCTGGCAGTCCGATTTGCACGAAGGGCAAAGAAACGGCTCAGTTGAGGCAGAAATTGCCTCGAAGCGTTGCTTTGTTACCCCAGCACACCAGCGGTGATGCCAACACTCACAAGTACCTTCGCAATACAGCGCTTCTTGTCCTTCTTCTTCTCCCCCAGCGTCAACAATGGGCTCCAGGCAAATGGGGCAGGCGTGGGTTGCAGCTGGGTTTGAATTTGAAATGGTCGCTTTCTTGCTCGGTTTTTTCGGCCTTGCACCACCAGTAGCTGCTACTGGCTTGCTAGCTGTCTGCTTCGTTCGCGCCATGACAGTCTTAGACTTCGTAGACTTCGTAGTCTTCACCGCACTCATTCTTCACTCGTCTGGTCTGACTCAATTACTTGAAAAAACAATTTCCTTGGGTTGACTCTTGCTAAGCACCAGCAGAAGCTGCTCTATCTGCCAGCGGGGTTGGAAGGGAGGGGATGTTGATCCAGTGAGCTAGTGCACTCCTGCTGAACTGGCTGGCTTGAGTGAACCACCAATGAGTAAATACCAAGACAGTACGGTCTGGCGTCTATGGCACTGGACATGCCTGTGTTATCCGACCATTTAAAAACCACTTCTTTCCACAATCCTTTGTCCATCTGTCAGTCTGTCATCCCGGAAAAAATGAAATTGTACGACCTACACGGTTAAACGATTGCTAAACTCGACAATAACATTGCATAAAAATCTGTCTCCATACTGCCATGCAGTCACTGACGTGGACGCATGTCGGTATGAACACATGACAGAGCCTGTGTACGCCCGCATGCATTTTAGTTGCTGACCGTATTAAAATGGCAGACCCTACCATCGTTTAATAAGACAGAGCTGGAGATGCATATGTAGAACGTAGAATAGAAGCGCTTTGGTCGCTATTTGGTACAATGCAGATAGGCGTGAAGGGTAAGTGTTCTATGAACTCTAGTTTCCTAATGTTTATGCATATTCTGTGTCACCTGCATGCAAGAACAAATCTCTTCCCCCTCTCTCCATCGGTCTCCAAGCTCCAGCCTCATGCCTTTGTGCAGACATATCCACCTCTGACAGACTCGAGAGTCAGACAGGGCACTCTCTAGCCTGGATACCTAGTGATCAAATCTGGGGATTAAAATCTATAAATGTGTGTACTGCAAGCCTCATACCCATAATCATGCTGTTGTCTTGGAATGAGGCTAATGCAAAACTGTTGCCAGAACAGAGGAAAGTGAATAAGGTATCAACAATTACGATAGCCTCGTTACCAGTTCCACGCCCAGCTTTTCGTCGCTTGCAGTACAGAAAAGTGGGGAGGCATTTCCTCACGTGCAAAATTTAATGTCAAAATTTTCCGAGCGAGGACGCTACGTTTTGTGTGTTATTCAACCATCTGCACGTTCAGTGCTCGGTGACAATGTTGTTTTAGTTATCTAAAACTGAAATAGTTTAGTTTTTGGTTTTAATTAGGTAGAAGTCGCATTGTTTAGTTTAGTTTTAGTTTTAATCACTAAATCTCAAAAGAGTTAGTAAAGGCTCTTTTAGTTTTAGTAACCACCATTTTTGGGTGATTTTCATATTAGTTTAGTTGTAGTTTTAATTAACAGGCTGAGACAGTCCTCATTTTAGTTTTAGTTTTAACCCTTTCCCTGCTAATGACGCCTTAAGGTGTCATGAGACTTTCAGCTTCATGATGTCACATCCGGCAATGTCCTTGGGAGATAGGTTCTGCGACAGCAGAAAGGGCGGGACAGGGGGAGGTGGGTGGGTGCACCCCGAGGGTGCAAACAGCATGGCCGTGTCTGGGCTCCGCGATAGAAAGGTCTTGGTCGGCACTGGGAGGGCCATTTCCGCCGTTTTTGGCATAAATGGACTTAGAAAGTAGCTGTCTTGCCTTGTAGGGCCTCCATTTCCAGCATACATCGCCCGTTTTTCAGCTACGGCAGGTTGGCATTTCTCGGGAGACTTGATTGCAAGCTCGTTAATTGGTGGGTGTGGTTAAGTCACATATATGCTCAGTATAGCTGAAATTACCTGTGTGAGTGGTTTCGAGCCCAGCAATGCCAGGGAACAGAAATTAGGGTATGTTTAAGTGTTCTATAGACTGAAAATGACCTAGAGAAAGAATTTGGCCCCTAAAGAGGGTTACTAAAGTGAAATATGCCATACTAAAATGCATTATAGTTTTAGTTTTAGTTAACTAAAACAACATTGCTCGGTGAGTACATGTATGACACTAGCTAGGTATGCTAGTACCTGGTACCTTCGCTCTTCTTGCTGTTCTGAGTCCCAGTACGCCCACGTTCATTTTAGGTCTTTCTACCGTCTTTCTACCCTTGATGTCACTCACGTGAGGAAATGTACCAGGCTCTCCCGCATTCCGTACTGCAACCAACGAAAAGCTGGGCATGGGACTGGGAACGAGGCTATAATTACCACTAACAGTTATGACAAGCATGCATGATGACATCATCGTCATGATAGTTACTTAGGTACTTTATGTTACCATATCCATACCCGGAACTGCAGCTCTGATAGCATCAGTTGAAGGTGCTCCAATGTGTTATGGAAGCTCGTAGGAGTCGGGGGATAAATTGGTCCACTAGCATCATGCTCACCAACCAGCTATTGATGGGAAACAGGAAAACTCCCTCATGCTACAAAGCTAGAATAGTTCGTCCATACAATAGACTAAGCTCTGCACCAGCAGGAGAGGATGCTAGGCTACATGGCTGGGAGCACATGGTTCAGTAATCTTTCTCTAAGATCAAATGGCAGAAGAGGACAAAAGTGATACCTGTCGCATAGGATCCCCAATCTCTGGTGCCATTTCTCCCGTATTCTGCACATTTCCTGCAATGTGTGTTGCACTTGGCCCAGCTTTTAGTGGAACTTGATTCTCTGTAGGTTTCATATAAAGGCTGCAATGATAATTACCGTACGGATTTATACCTGCACAAGCAACATTATAGATGTCCCCCTCACCAACCTGCATATTCAGCTAGTGTACCCTTATTTGCCAACGTGAGTAGTCCAATGCTGGGCGGCTCTCTGTGCAGAGGTCTGACGAACTCTCACCTCCATTTGTGTTAGTGCAATGCAGAGCATGACCGTTACATCACTTCAGAAATAAATATGCTTCAGAGGTCTCGCCTCCCTCGCAGCGTCTAGCAAGCACTCATGGATCACATGCACTTTCATTGCCAATACATTACACTCCTGGTATAGGAAATAAAGTGCCGCGTAATGTAATATAATATAAATAACTCGTTCGAGTGATAGGAATGGCCTACGAAGATTCTGACTACACCTTCATGATCGCTATCATGCACTGTCCCAACCGTACAATTTTGGTGCTGAAACTCACCTTGGTGGTGGAGCTTTTGTCTCGCCGTGGACGCCATTGCTCGAGCGCTCTCTCCGACTTCCGGTGGCAGTACCGTTCTTAGCAAAGGCACGCGAAGTTTCTGCCGTTCACTGACGCTTACATGCCAAAACTCACCGGGCTGGCGAAGTTGTGAGCGCTGTATAACAAGTTTCGTGTCTTCTCGATCTCCTTGGGCCGCCATTGCTGACTCAGCTCAATCGATCGACGCGAGCGCTCATGGTCCTCACGTGGTATGTGCGTTAATTGGAATGTGTTGCAATACCTAGCTTGCGCTATCGTCGAGCTGCAACCGGTTGCAACGCGGCTACCAGGAGTGCGGTTGCCCCTCGTTATAATAAGTAATATTTAAATACCAGTTTGCAGTGCACTACGGGGTTTTAGTGCACGAGGGCAATCTAGTTAACGGTCGAGGGTGAGATAATGCACGAGCCGAGATAATGGCATTATCCACCCGAGACCGTTAACTAGATTGCCCGAGTGCACTAAAGCATGTAATGCACTGCAAACTGGTATCTAAACTACTTCGTGCAACTCACTGACCCGAAACAGCCGTTGATCGATCTTTGAAAAGTATGCATTATCCACACTAAAGTGTGCAATAAGCGATTTAATGCTCCGTCATGTGATCGATTCTGAGGCGTCTGATTCGTTGAGGGTCACATGAGTAGCACTAAGTACAATTAAAGTCACACACGTCGCTAGCCTTCACATCCCCCTCACACATGGACACACGCACCCACACACGGAGAAATCTGACTACACTGATAAAAGCATCAACCCTACTTGGTGCACGGCACTCCTCCTCCAGGTTGGCTACACTGACGACAATGCCTTCTTTCCCCACACACATCAGTCCTCTGACGTGGTGCCGCTTCACCCAACTGGACAGTGGGGCCAGGCCACAGTTGCACAGCATTGGGTCCATGTGACTAGAAGGAAGGAATATATAGTGAAATTAGCAGCATGGCAATTATCAACCATGGAATGGATGCTCACACTTTCTGCAATGAGCTCAGCGAGTTTAGGACTCCTTGCTTGAGAAAAGTGATATTGTTTTCATACAAAACCCTGTGGAAAAAAGAAATGAGTTTCAGAATGTTTCCAATCTCAATGGCTATAGACATTCTTCATTACTCCACGGGCAAGTCTACATTTAGGAAAAGCATAGTTCCTCAATCGTCCAACACACTGTACAACCATCCATGTACGTATATATACACAACTGTTGCCATTGATCTGGGTGCAAAATGGACATTTCCCCATGTAGTATAATAATCACACCACTTTTGATGAATTTTAAACTAGATTGCATCATGCTGCTCATTTGGATTCGGAACTTACGTACAAGTATTTGAGGTTTGGCAGGCCAATAAAAGCTCCAGGCTGTATATCAATGATGTTGTTATGGTGCAGGAAGCTAAAGAAATGATACAATAATGCATTGACAACACATCATATAAGGCTGTATATATATGTATACGTTATATGAACAAACATATGGGAGTGTACACAAGTATACAGGGTACGCACATACGTACAGCCATGCAATGATTATGGGAGAAATTCGGCAGCATACGTATATACAGTGTGTATATATCCACTGCTTACATTGTTTCCAGTCTAGTCACGTTTGTAAACGCAGCTCCTTCAATGTTTGTTAGATCATTCCACTCCAAGTGACTGCCAGGAAATGAGAAAAGATGAATACAGGCTCAACAACAGAACTAATTTACCCATCAACAGTTTCTTAAGCCCATATCTGGGTATACTGTATAATATTATCTACTATGCATCAAAAAGTCGAGCAGGAGGGTGTACGGATACGTAGGTGGCTTTCAAGATGAAAGGTAAATCTATTACCGGTAGGAGGATTATACGTATGAGAAGATTCTCCTGTGAGTAACTATTGAGGGGAGTGGATGGCGTGACTTTTCAGTGTTCATATAGCTACCAAGGGCCTTTGACATAGACATACAGTATCCGATGCAAGCTTCAAGACAGAGGAAGCATGATGCCATGCTGAGTCAGGTGAAAGAAGAAATCGGAAGTGATGCTTCCTCGATTTGCACTTTGTGCACCACCGGGTGGACTGTTCGTGCTCGTTCCCTAGCCAGCATTGTGGCCAACCACAAAGAGCTCCAGGCACTGTGCGAAGAGGCAATGATGGCCACATCAGACACTGAGATGAAGGGATTGCAAGTCAGATGGAAACTTTTCGATTCCTGTTTAGCTTGCTCCTGTCAGATATGATTCTGAGACCATACTGATGTGCTCAGTAAGACTCTGCAAAATCCTGAATTCTCAAGCACAGAGGGCCACGAAAATGCAAAACGAGTGCGCTCTGATTCGGACTTCGACTTGTTCTGGGAGAAAGCTGAGGTGAGAAGGGTGCAGTTGGATGTTGCCATGCCTCAACTATCAAGGGAACTTAAGATGCCAAACACTATGAGCAAGGAGGTGGTGAAGCATTGAGTTCCATGGTGAAGCAGAGTTCAATGGTAGAGAATTTGCCATCCATCCACCTAATCACATCGGTAGTTTCATCTACCATGATAGTAAGGAAAGGGGATTGCTGAATACAACGAAGGATCTTCCTCCCTAGTGAGCTGAAGTGCCTGTGATCAGATCCTTTGTAGCCAAATCTTTTGCTTCTCAGCTAATACTTCAAGTGATTCAGCACCTTTACGTAGCACACAAGGGCCACTTTACCTCCACAGCTCCAAGTCCACAACAGGTACACCACACCAGCAAATCTATTTTGAAGCTTTGGATCTTGCTGTGACCAAGCATCACTGACAGGTTTGACCAGCCAGGGTTCAGAATCTATCCTAACATTGAGCAGCTTCTTTTCAAAGCATGCACCGGGGAGGACTATAATAGGGAACTTAGTTTCGTGTGTGAATTCTATGGACAGGATCTCAACAAAGTTGATCTGGAATCACAGCTGAAGGCGCTACAAACAATGTACTTGGAAGGAACTGAAAAAGGGGAGTGACCTTCCATCAAAATGCTGAAAAAAGTCCTCCAACGTCTGAGCCCGGCTCAAAGAACTTTGGTGAACATGGTCTTCTGGGCAGTTCAGCTTCTGTTGATGCCAGCAACAAACTCGACTTCAGAGAGGTCATTTTGTGGCCTCAGAAGGATAGAAACCTATTTGAGAAGCACCATGTCCCAACTCCATCTGAATCACCTTATGAAGATTAAACTAACGGCCTAGAATTGAACGAATGACTTTAAACATATGAGAACTTCTGATTATTACATCTCCTGCTGTTTTCGGTTTTCTTGAATACAAGATTTCATCCTTCCACCGCGCTGCTTTCAGCTGTGGGGTAATACAGTAGCCAAGACACTTAGTCTAAAAGTGGCCTGAGAGGCTCCAAAATTGGCATGCCCCCAGACCTCCCCAGACAGTTCTGCGCTTCGCCCATGGTGTGCCAAGGAACCTGACACTGAGGTTTTGGTGGCTTCGGCCCTGCCTATCATCACCTTCACTCATTCTGCGTTACACTCGTCCTATCAACCGTCATACACATCTGGCTTCCTTTCTACTGAGAGAGACTCATGCACATAATAATTTAACATACATTGTGACAAGGTCAGGGAGTTCAGCAAACACTCCAGGAGGAATGGCCTTCAATAGGTTGTTACTCAGATATCTGGAAAGTAGGAAAAGGGAAAAATCAGTTAGTCTACATCTGAAAATGGCATACTATACACACTTGTCAAATAGATGCATTGATGGAGAAGGGCAAAATGAACAGTCAGCAGCTCTATGGCATGACAGGTTTACATAATTTATGTCAGGCCTTGGCAGATTACGTATGATAACGGTTTTAAAGCTGTATATGGTACACAGCTTTAAAACCGACGTTGAGTTGCGGAAACTACTTCCTCTACTCCGCTGCATCTCTGCCGCAAACAATCCTCCAGATCTTCAAAATTGAAGTGAAGCTGTGAAAGATCAGAGCTAAGCGGAACTCTGGAACTTTTTCATTACTACTGTTCACAGGACCCTTCTATGTCTTCAAAAGAAGTCTTCCGATTCGTAGTAGATTCCTGGAGGGACTGTGCAAAATTACGGCAAAGCTGCCCTTCTGTCATTTTTGAGACACGTACGCATATGTATTGCACCTATACATACATTCCCTCAATGGAGCATAAATTTCTGAAGACACCAACTGGGAGGGAAGTCAAACGGTTCCTACGTAGAAATCTGAAGAGAGGAGACAAAAAGCACAAACGTCTTACCATAAAACTCAGACAAGAAGTGTAAGAAACTAATTCGTAGGTGCGACATGGTGAACATGCACTGAACAGCAGATAAATATAGCAAGTGTATAAACATTAGCGTTGGAAAGTTATCTTTCTTCTAGTTGTCAGATATGCACTACCAACAGAAATCCACACTCACAGATTTTTCAGCTCAGTTAGATCGTGAAAGACATCTGGATGGATTTCAGCCAGCTGGTTGTTTCCCAATTCACTGCAGTGTGAGGATGTCATGATATATTTATTACATGCGTACAGTATTACTGCTTCATGCAGTAGCTTACAGTTTTGTTAGACTTCTGCAGCCAGAGAGCACATCTGAGGCCAAGGTTGTGAGGCTATTGTTACTTAGTGACCTGGGACAAACAGAGTAATATATAGGGTATAAATTATGGGCAATTGATCTGCCAACATGAGCAAACGGTCATCATGGTCTCCCTTTTCTCACGCAATGTTGTACGATACAGCACAGTGTCATCCCCAAACCCATTCCTCCTATTCCATGCAACCACTCACAGTAACTCCAAGGAAGAACAGTTGCCAAGCAGACGTGCTGGAAGTTCTGTGATGTTGTTGGAGTGAAGGGAGCTGCGGAGAGCAGGAACGATGAAGGAATCAGATCAATAAAATGCTACATCACCCCGCAAGAGTTAAGTACATAGTAGGGCAACTGTAAACCCGGATCAGAATGGAATGGACGAAACAGCAGATCTTTTTCACTGAGACCAAGTTATGACATTTTACTGTCAAGCACGTACTGCATGTATGGTACCGGCCGTCAAAGTAGCCTCCAAGTTCAGGCCGGGTTAGGGTTAGGATCAGCACATACAGTATGTGTTACACACAAAACACAGTGAGACACTTACCGTATTTCCGCGATCAAACGCCGCACTTGATTAGTGGCCGCCCTCGAATAATAGCCGCACCTCCAGAAGGGCTGAACGAAATAAACGCCGCCCTTGTTTAGTAGCCGCGGCGATCGATTGAAGCGTTTTGTTTAGCCCTCGAGGACCGTGACTATTTAGCTGTGATCGTGAAGAGAGGAGAATTGATTGTTGGTCATATTCCCCGACAGCTGTCTAAGCGTTTGGCGTTTTCTGTGGTCGAGGCACGCGCACATGGCGGGGGGGGGGGGGGGGGGGGAGCGACGTCATGGTGACCGGCGACGTGATAGTACATGTAATGTTGGCGTTTCTTACCGTTTTGTCGGGATGATTATGACAGTACCACACGGCCCAGGGCTGAAACAAAAAACTTTTTCTTTGTGCATACACTGTGCTCCAATCCGTTTCCTCGCTTCGAGCTTAATAAACACCGCCTTCGATTAGTGGCCGCCCTCGAATAGTAGCCGCAGTAAATCGCGTGATGAAATAAATAGTAGCCGCAGCGTTTGATCGCGGAAATACGGTAATTACAATAGGTCCACCACTGCATATACAATCTTCCAAAATATGCTCCTGGCTGGAGGCCGAGAATGAGAGTTTATGTAGTGGATCTAACCACCTGATCCAACATTGGGAATAATATAGGCTTGCTTATACATCACTGGTTGCATTATTAGTGGTTGGACTCACTCACACACTATCAGGCAGTAACCAGAGCTGGTCAGAGCTGATATCAGTGTTGCTTACAGGGCTTTCAGCACTGGCAGGTCTAATCCATCTTTGGGTAGCATCGTAATCTTGTTGCTATTCAGCCGACTGAAAACACGGGAAACACATCATGTGACAAAATCTCTCGTGGCCATGTGGCGCACACAGTATTCCTAGTACATATATTTTATATTATATACTTCACCAATTAAAACCGACTGTGTAATTGCACAGTAAGCCACAAGAAGCTAAACACATTTACAGGCAAGTACAGTAGGAATAGTAGTTCAGTCATGCAGCTGACGAAGGCACAACCTAAGTCATCTCTGTGTAATTTCCAGTGCTTGAACCCAGCTGACACACATACGGTTCACTCCGTGCAGTGAGCCATCGCTCTGGAAAGTACAACACTTGCAGCTCAGCAATACATTTTACGTAGGTAAGACTTCTAGCTTGGATAAGCAGGTGTGGCTCTCTTCTGGCTGTTGACCTGTCTTCGTAGCTACTGTACTAGTCTAATGGTCTTGAATGGATGACGGTCGCGGCACGCATCACGTGTGAAACCTGTGCAGGCCTTCTCCCCGCTTTTCGTACTGCAAACGACAAAAGCTGGGCGTGGAGGCCTGGGAACGGGGCTAGGCCTACCACGTTCTTTCTGTTCTTTGGTTTGCATTGACAATAATACACGGATGTGGAAGAGCGGTGAAGAATGGGGAAGGCCTGGTATCGCTCATCAAGTGAGTGACGTCATGTGGACGCGAGGTGGACATAGGGGGGATGGGGCCCGTAGTCGTTTCAGCAGGTCCCGAAGCAGTTCATCATCCAGTCGGCTTAATTTGAACGCTCTGCGGCTAGTTGAGACTCTCAGACGATCTACGCAACTTTGTCGGCCAGTTATTAAACTTATTTGTGGTTGGGCCACACACCCCTATGTCCACCTGACATCAATTATGTGATGGATAATACCAGGCCTTCCCTGTTTTTCGCCACACCGCTCTTCCACATCTGTCAACGCAAACCAAAGAACAGAAAAATTATAGGGTATATAGGCCTGGGAATGAGGCTAGTGTTCAAGCATGTTTTATGTAGCCCAGCAGAATTTCCTAGCCTCGGTCCCAGGCTCTCACCTCAGAGGAGAGAGCCTGGAACTGATGCTAAACATTTCCTGCCATATACAGAATACAATATTCACTTTCCATACAGTGTTGCCAGCTGCTTGGTGTCAGCTAACTCCTGAAATATTCTCTGGTCAAGAAGGTTGTCTTCAAGGCCCCTGCAAGCGGATGAACACATACAGTGCATCCAAGGCCAATACATAGCACAAAACCTTAGCACCAAGTAAGCCTCATCACACTACTGGTAAGGGGTTACCTCATCGTACCCAGCTTTGGAGAAAACTCGGAAGGAAATCCTGGGAGGAAACTACAGACTACTAAGGGAGAACTGCCCATGGGCACTCTTTCGATCATGACATTACAGTAACATGCAGAGGAGGGAGGACACGACGTCATGTCTTGGCAAAATCACGTGGTTAGTTATCATTCCTAGCATTCTTGAATGCATATAAACTGTATACTCGGTCATAGCAGTGGACTACACCAGGACGCTCGATCTGTAAATGCTCTACTGAATATCATGTACTGAGACTTCAAATTGGCAGAGGGCACCCCAACTAAATTGACTACGCAGTGCAAATGTACAGCCTATGTGATGGTGTCCTCCCTCCTCTGAGTACATGTACAGATATCAGCCCTAAAACAGTGATATTGGCACAACCCTTTGAATCTGCATGGTATCATGAAATCTGTAAATCAGAATCTGACAGGAATCATCAAAACATTTTCTACTTACAACATGTGCAGGCCTTGCAACCCACTGAATGCACCTGGCTGAACAGTATGCAGCTTGTTCCCCTGCAGATTGCTGAAGGGGTTGTGTATGCAAAGTATAAATAGTACCAAACAAGAGCGCTGTGAAAAAAACAATGATGTCATCATGCGCTCTTGTACCAAACAAGTAGCTTCGCTCGCTCAGCTACTTCCCCTTCATTCACCTATGTTTAGCAGTCCGGCCCCCGTTGCAGCTGCTCCCCTATTGCGGGTACTAGGCTTTATACAGTTGTTGCCCGACGCGAACGCGTCTGTCTCAGCTGCTGCTCTTGCTCCACGATCGTGTCAGCCTCATCTGGTGCTCCCTGATCGTGTCTGCCTCAGTCTGCGGCTCCCCGATCACATCTGCTACAGCTGCTGCTCAACCCGGTCACGTCCGCTTTAGCTGCTACCCTCAGATCACATCTGCTGCTCCCAGATTGTGTCCGCTTGCAGCCTCAGCTGTTCTGGAAGGTTCCAGCCATCGTTTCTCATGCAATCTTCACAGAAGTTCGAGGTCCGGCAGTAGTGGTAAAGTACAAAGGTCTATAGTCAGTCCCGCCCCGACCTGCCCACTTCCATCACGCACAGACACACACACACAGACACACACGCAAGTTAAAATTGATATTGATGATAGCGATTTGGATTGATTTATGCTATGTTCCTCGGATCAAGATGTTAAGCTGTGGAGGCGACCATTCCATTATAAACTTGCTACCAGTAGAGAGAGTAGTTCAGGTAAATAAGCGAAACTGCGCCCAGGGTGTGGAGCGAAACTGCGCCCAGGGTGTGGAGCGAAATTGTGTCAGGGTGTGGAGCGAAACTGCGCTCAGGGCATGGAGCAAAACTGTGTTCAGGGTGTGCATGGGTGGACAGTATAGCTCAAGATACATGCAGATGTTGGATGTTTGTTCGAGGATTATCCGGACATACTATTGTTTACTGCTGTGGGCTCACATCATGGAGAGTTGCTTACTGCAAGGAAACAGTCCCTCAGGAAGAACCTCCAGATGGTTCCTTGCCAGGCTCCTGAATGGACAACAAATGATAGATTGTAGGTACAGTGACTAGTAATGCAATCTGGAATGCTATCCACCCTTTTACCAGGCTCCATCCCACACAAGGTGGAATGGAATGGGATGGCAATATATACTAAAGCTGGTGCATGGAGGTCCGGGAATGAGGCTAAAGAACTCCGACACATAACAATGGTACATGTACCAGGTAATCATCATAGGGCCACTGCAATACAAGGCTACAAGGCTGCCTCTCTCATTTTCTTAGGTGCTGCATATGTAGTAACAGACTCTTTCCATGAAATGCAAACTTTGCCATTTCAGTTACTATGGCAATACACATGTACACTCATACAAAACCTTGGCTTGGCCCACAGACCACTAATTGAGGTGATTACCCAATGGGTGGGGCTGCATGGAATAGCTGAGTCAGTGAATCTAGCATTTCATTGGACATCATGTCAGCTGACGTCACCACCGCGCATCATCCAATGAAAGCTATTGGCTAAACACATGCTGATGTGACTACAAGAACTTCAAACATTTGACCTTCACCAAAATTGTGAAAATCAAAGAGTGACATCACATTGCATCATTTTGCATCACAGGCCGAGTCATCCTCATTCCACTGAAGACGTGACACACAAATATGTAGTAACATGTAATTATGATATCTCTCTTGACCCTCAGACAGCTAATGGTAGTGGGTGAGGCTGGAATATAGCTTAGTAGACGTAATTACATGCCATTGTGCATCATATCAGATGATGTCACCACACATCACCCAATGAAAGCTATTGGCTAAACATCTGCTGATGTGACTACAAGAACTTGACCTTCACCAAACTTGGAATATCAATCAGTGACATCACACTGCATCACAGGATGAGTCATCCACATTCCATTGAAGACGTGACATGCACTAAAAATATATTAGCTACATCAATTTTAATCTGAAATATGGATACTAGACAGAACAATTTGTCTCGGCATTGGATTGAAGTTCAGTGCAATATCACACAATCGGAGAAGTGGCTACCTTAGCTTGCACCATAGACAAGTTGCTGCTCCCAAAAGGGTTGTGCACACAGCAATGCAAACACTAAGGCCAGTTCCTGTTGAGAGGGTTTCCTATACAACAGGCATGAGGTGTTGCAAACTTGCTTCTCCTTGCAAGCTTCTAACAATAATTTTGCTACCTATCATTAGTCTCTTTTAGCTAGTGATGGGGTCCTGAAAATTGGAGATGTCGATTTGTTAGACATTAAACAGTATCTTAGTTGGAACGTCAGCTGACATAACTCAAAACTGAGAGCCAATTCATAAGTGACCATATAAATCTTCCATGTTCTAGTGACAATACAGTGTATGTAAGATAACATGGGCATACTAACTCAATGATGGGTGGAGCTGGACTGGCTGAGTCACTTTACACAGTGATGATGTGACAACAAGACTTTCACCACCAACAATTGTGAAGATCAAAGTGACATCACATTGCATCACATTGCATCACAGGCCGAGTCATCCACATTCCATAATTCACAACTCAGGTAGACTAAAGATAGGATCTCATAAGCTCCTGTTAACTCTTTACCAAGCATACACATTAGAGGTCAGTTTTATAGCTTGTAACTTACTTAAACATACCCTAGATAAGGTTCCCATCGGTTTTCATGCTAAAAACTTCACACAGAAATGCACACGGCCATGTCTACATTCATGACTCTAACCACACCCACTTGTTAACGGATATGCAATCAAGATGCTTGGGCACCAGTAACTCGCTCTAGCAGAAAAATCAGCTTTGAAGGCTATACAAGGTGAGAGCACTGTTTTCTAGGCCCATCCACGCTTAAAACCTGAGAAATGGCAAACCCGGCTCCCACCAAGGCCTATTCACGGCTAAGCCCAGACGCAGCCATGCTGTTTGCACCCTTTGGGTGCACCCACCCAACTCTCCCTGTCCCGCCTTCCGCTCACACAGAACTTAAGTCCCAAGAACATTGCCAGATGTGACAACATGAAGCTGAACGTCTCATATGATGGGTTTTGCAGTCATTAGTTGGTAACGGGGTAAGAACTATCCGGGCATCTAAAGATCACTCACCAAGTATACCACTACCACCTGAAAGTGTATCCTCTACAAAGTCACAAGCCCCTCCCTTAGGTACCCAATGGGCGGGGCCATGCTCACGCCCACTTGATCACCTTCAGGTATCTAAACACTGTATTCATCAAGCATGTTGCCATGGTGACAATTTCTACCATGGCAACTAGCATGTTGCCATGGTAACTAGCATGTTGCCATGGTAACAATCATTACTAATTCCACACTCTGAATAGAAGATTGTTGAGTCATAACAAGCTCTGCCTTGAGCAGCAGCTCTTCTGAATACTTGTTCTCTTGTTTGCTAACAGGCCTCTAGTGGACCTCTACCTTGAGTTCGAAAATCTCTCATGTTTCATTACGGTTTCCTCATTAAGCATGTAATGAACATCAGCGAGCTGTCACAACAGCAGAAACGGACATTCAATCTGCGGCTTTGTATATCATAACAAGAGTGAAGGGCCGGGTTGCAGTGTCTTTCAGGACAGATCTATCTCTCTTAAAGGTGTAGACAGCTGATGGTATACCAGTC
This sequence comes from Axinella damicornis, assembly GCA_963931865.1. Classification (NCBI taxonomy): domain Eukaryota; kingdom Metazoa; phylum Porifera; class Demospongiae; order Axinellida; family Axinellidae; genus Axinella; species Axinella damicornis. The sequence goes on along the minus strand of OZ007515.1, from coordinate 10,973,581 downwards.
TATTACGTGGGCAAATTTTCTACTATGGAGCTCGCTCAGGCTCACTGCAATAAGCAACATGCACTATGAAGTACAAGAGATATACGTACCATTGGATGCCGTGGAGTTCTGCACTAGGATGCACACTCTGTGTGCGGTCCTGTAAAATCCAGTTACAAGCATTCTCTGACATCAAACTTGCAGAGCAAAAATCACAAGACCTAACTTGTCGATACCAGCGACAGGAATCATAGTAAAGCCCAGGGAGGTTGGTAGAGCTTGCTGAGAGCTCCAAGCTACTCCCCTCGGACAGCTAGCTAATGTGAATTTAATTGGTTCAATGTCAGTGTTCCGACCACACCCACTAAGAGCCACTCTCATAAGTAGTAGATCTAGTATTGCTGTAAGCACTCAAAGTATATTACCTGTAAAAATGGCATTAACTTTTCTACTCAAATATCATCCCAGTCTCCTCGCTGCAGTAATAGTATTCATGATCCATAACTGGGATGGGCATATAAAACCATGTAGCACACATATATCTCTGGACTCTCAGACTGCTCATGGTAGTGGGTGGGGCTGACTACCCTGGGCATCATATCAACATCACCCAATCCCAATCAACGCTATTGGCTAAACAAACCTGTATGGTGATGTGACCAGAGAAAAATTCATTCGCCAACAATCAAAGAGTGACATCATATTGCATCACTTTGCATCACAAGCCGAGTCATCCACATTCCATTGAAGACATGACACACACACAAAAAGGTAGTGAATTATGATATTTCCCTTGACCCTCAGACAGCTGATGGTAGTGGGTGGGGCTGACTACCCTCAGTACATTAACATGCCATTGGGCATCATACAACATCACCCAATGACTGGCTAAACATAATTACTGATGTGCCGACAAGAACTCTAAACATTTGACCTTCACCAAAATTGTGAAGTGACATCACATCGCATCACTTTGCATCACGGCCGAGTCATCCTCATTCCAATGGAGACGTGACACACACATTCACATAAACACATACACAATTAGAATTACTATCATGGGCATAATTTCATTGGGCTGCTGGTCAATTATATTATTTTTAAGAAGCTGGCACCATCACCTTAATCAATAGGTTGCTGTTCCCATAGTAACAATGCTTGTTATGTACAAAGCTAGCCTCATTCCCAGGCCTTTTTTCTGTTCTTCGGTTTGCATTGACAATAATACACGAATGTGGAAGGGCGGTGAAAAACATGGAAGGCCTGGTATCATTCATCACGTGAGTGACGTCAGGTGGACGTGAGGTGGACATGGGGGGGGGGGGGGGGGGGGGGGGGGGGGGTAGTCATTTCAGCAGGTCCTGAAGGCTGTTCATCATCCAGTCGGCTCGTTCGAACGCTCCGCGCCTAGTCGAGACTCTCAGACGATCCACACAACTTCGTCGGCAGTTTTCTAAACTTATTTGTGGTGCCCCCCCCCTACGTCAACTTGACATAAAGCACGTGATGAATAATACCAGGCCTTCCAGGTTGAGTCAAAACCCAAGAACAGAAAAAACGGGGTAGGCCTGGGAACGAGGCTAGTACAAAGCAACATAAAAAAAAAAATTCTGATGGGCATACCTTGCCTTCCCCTTGCAACAGGCTGCATGGTCACATACATAACAACCACGTTGCGCAAGGTATTTTGCAAGACGCTGGATGCGGACTGTGGAATAAACATGCTGACATCATTGGGGCTACCGTAAATAACTTTAATAGTAGAATCCTGTGCACAACAGCGTAATTATTACGAATTGGTTAGGCCTTGATTCTGTTACTGAAATCAGAAGTCTATGAAGTCGATTTAGCTAGTCAAAGGGTGCTGAAAATCAGAGATGCTGATTTCATAGACAGTATACAGTATCAATGGGCGGGGCCATGCTCACGCCCACTTGATCACCTTCAGGTATCTAAAACACTTGTATTCATCAAGCATGGTGACAATTTCTACCATGGCAACTAGCATGTTGCCATAGTAACTAGCATGTTGCCATGGTAACAATCATTACAAAAAACAACATTCTAATTCCACACTCTGAATAGAAGATTGTTGAGTCATAACAGGCTCTGCCTTTAGCAGCAGCTCTTGTGAATACACACTGTACTAGTTTCTTGTTTGCTAACAGGCCTCTCTAGTGGACCTCTGCCTTGAGTTTGAAATCTCTCATGTTTCATTACGGTTTCCTCGCTCTTCACATAAACAGAAGCTGGGAAGAGGCGTACAAATACAAATCAACTAAGCTGGACAAATGCAAATTCTCCCATGACCCTCAGACATGCTATTGTGCGTCAAATCAGATCATATCACTAGCATTTGGGTAAACAGGATGATGGAACTCTCAAATTTGACGTGAAGATCAAAGAGTGACATCACACTGCATCACACAGGTGAGTCATCCTCATTCCATTGAAGACGTGACACACACAAGGTAGTGAATTATGATATCTCTCATGACCCTCTCAGACAGCTGATGGTAGTGGGTGGGGCTGGAATAGCTGACTTCCTCAGTAAATTTACATGCCATTGTGCATCATATCAGATGATGTCACCACGCATCACCCAATGAAAGCTATTGGCTAAACATAATTATGATGATGTGACTTTAAATATTTGACCTTCACCAACAATTGTGAAGATCAAAGAGTGACATCACATTGCATCACTTTGCATCACAGGCCGAGTCATGCTCATTCCAATGGAGACGTGACACAAACAGTTATGGCATCAACATAATCTAATCACGTAGTATCATGTGAATTATAGACACCAAGGTCAGCGTTGGTATTATTTGCAATTTTGGCTGACACAATTATGAAAGCTTTGTATCTAATCGGGATCAAAATTGATGACAAAATTAATGATCCAGAATTGAATCTATTGTTAGCAGTGGTTTTAATACCATGCAAACCTTCCATTTCTGCATGTACGTACGTACTTCACTTCTGCTGACTATGTCAGTGCTTACAGCATCACAAATAAAAGTAAACACTGATTGGCTCTTAGTGGGTGTGGTTAAACATCGATTGGCTCTTAGTGGGATGGTTAAACACTGATTGGCTTTTAGTGGGTGTGGTTAAACATTGATCGGCTCTTAGTGGGTGTGGTTATAACGAGTATTGAATGAGAACGGTTGACATTGAACCATGCAATGAACATCAAGGAGCTGTCACCACAGCAGTAACGGACATTCAGTCTGCGGCCGTGTATATCACAACAGCAGCTTTGTATATCACAACAGCAGCTTTGTATATCACAACAGCGGCCTTGTATATCACAACAGCGGCCTTGTATATCACAACAAGAGCAAAGGGCCGGGCTCAGGTTGCAGTGTCTTTCTGGTTCAGGACAGATCTAAAGTGAATCTCTCTCTTAAAGCATAGACTGCTGATCGATGGTATATACCAGTGTGTAATCTGTTACGTGGGCAAAAATTTCTAATACGGAGCTCGCTCAGGCTTACTGCAATAAGCAACATGCACTATGGAGTATAAGAGATATACCATTGGATGCCGTGGAGTTCTGCTATGCAAGCACTAGGATGCGCGCTCTGTGTGCGGTCCTGTAAAATCCAGTCACAAGCATTCTCTGATATCAAACTTGCAGATAGTCACGAGTCCTCCAAACCCACCGACACAGCCATCGTGGCCGCACCTATGCGGAAACTATGTCCAGCAAACTTAGAGTCATCCACCCCCTCCAAGACCTAACTTGTCGATACCAGCAACAGGAATCATAGTAAAAGGCCAGGGAGGTTGGTAGAGCTTGCTGAGAGCTCCAAGCTACTCCCCTCGGACAGCTAGCTAATGTGAATTTCAATGTCAGTGTTCCGACCACACCCACTAAGAGCCACTCCCAAAATCATCATAGTAGTAAATCTTGTATTGCTGTAAGCACTCATAAAGTTCACCAAAGTATAGTACCTGCAAAACGGTGTTATGGTATTAACTTTTCTACTCAAATATCATCCCAGTCTCCTCGCTGCAGTAATAGTATTCATGATCCAAAACTAGGATGGGGCATATAAAACCATGTAGCACAAATATATCTCTGGACTCTCAGACTGCTCATGGTAGTGGGTGGGGCTGACTACCCTCAGACTGCTTGTGGTAGTGGGTGGGGCTGACTACCCTCAGACCGCCCGTGGTAGTGGGTAGGGCTGACTATCCTCAGACCGCCCGTGGTAGTGGGTGGGGCTGACTACCCTCAGACCGCCCGTGGTAGTGGGTAGGGCTGACTATCCTCAGACCGCCCGTGGTAGTGGGTGGGGCTGACTATCCTCAGACTGCTTGTGGTAGTGGGTGGGGCTGACTATCCTCAGACTGCTTGTGGTAGTGGGTGGGGCTGACTATCCTCACATGCCATGGGCATCATATCAACATACCCAATCCCAATCAAAGCTTTGGGCTAAACATACATGTATGTATGCTGCTGTGACCACAGAAAGATCTTTCACCAACAATTTTGAGGATCAAAGAGTGACATCATATTGCATCACTTTGCATCACAGGCCGAGTCATCCTCATTCCACTGAAGACATGACACACACAAAAAAGGTAGTGAATTATGATATCTCTCTTGAGACTGCTGATGTAGTGGGTGGGGCTGACTACCTCAGTATATTTACATGCCTTTGGGCATCATACAACATCACCCAATGACTATCATTGGCTAAACACATGCTGATGTGACTACAAGAACTCTAAACATTTGACCTTCACCAAAATTGTGAAGTGACATCACATTGCATCACTGTGCATCACAGGCCGAGTCATCCTCATTCCAATGGAGACATGACTCATAATCACGTACACAATTATGATAAGTCACCAAGGTCGGAATTACTTGCATCGGCATAATTTCATTGGGCTGACGGTCAAATATATTATTTGCAAGAAGCTGGCACTATACCATCACCTTAATCGGTAGGTTGCTGTTCCCATAGTAACAAGTGTTTGTTATGTACAAACACAACTTCAGATGGGCACACCTTACCTTCTCCTTGCAAGAGGTGCACAAACCCAGTGAGTAGTCCATTGAAAGCAACCTCCCAGTTATCGAATAAAGTTGTCTGATTCTCGGAAGAAGCCTTCTGGTTTGTAGTGAAACTGCCCCATAAACACAAGTCGGACAGAAGGATGGAATCATTTAGTAAGATGTGTACCATCGAGTAGTTGGTTCATTTCTCCACATAATCTCTCTCCTCATGCTTCATCCCAGTCTCCTCACTCTTCGTAACGGTGAACGCGAACAGAGACTGGGATGGGCATACAGTCAACCATGCTGGACAATGTGCATGTATCTCTTGACCCTCGGGCAGCTGATGGTAGTGGGTGGGGCTGGAATAGCTGACTACTCTCAGTATATTTACATGCCATTGGGCACCATATCAACATCACCCAATGAAAGCTGTTGGCTAAACATATGCTGACGAGACCACAGAACTCCTTCCCCAACATTTGTGAACATCAAAGAGTGACATCACACTGCATCACTTTGCATCACAGGCCGAGTCATGCTCATTCCAATGAGACGTGACACACACATCTTGACCCGCAGACAGCTGATGGTAGCGGGCAGGGCTGGAATAGCTGACTTCCTCAGTATAATTATGCCATTGGGCATCATAGCAACATGAAAGCTACCAAACATAATTATGCTGATGTAACCACAGAACTCTAAAATTCCTTCACCAACATTTGTGAATATCAACGAGTGACATCACATCGCATCACTTTGCATCACAGGCCGAGTCATCCTCATTCCATTGAAGATGTGACACACACAAGAAAGGATAGTATCATGTAAGTAGGGTTCTTGACCCTCAGACAGCTGATGGTAGTGGGTGGGGCTGACTACCCTCAGTACATTAACATGCCATTGGGCATCATACAACATCACCCAATGACTATCATTGGCTAAACATGCTGATGTGACTACAAGAACTCTAAACATTTGACCTTCACCAAATTGTGAAGTGACATCACATTGCATCACTGTGCATCACAGGCCGAGTCATCCTCATTCCAATGGAGACGTGACTCACACACAAAAAAGGGGTATTCACATACGTACATAATTATCAAGGTCATTGCATTCCATTGGACTGACGTTCAAATATATTTGTAAGAAAGCACCCCCCCCCCCCCCAACATGTACTACAACATGTACTACAACATGTACTACAACATGAACATGTACTACAACATGAGGTGACCAGTAAAACAATATACCCCCATTGCATGTAGTGCTTTGCAGAACATTGGATGTGGAATGTGCTTTATTAGGAATAAACATGATGACATCATCGGGGCTACAGTAAACATGGTGACATCATCGGGGCTACAGTAACCATGGTGACATCATCAGGGCTACAGTAAATATAGTTTCTAAATGAAATGCAAGCTCTTGCAAACTACTGGAAGCTTTTTGTCATCTATCAAGTATAAAAATGTTGTAAACACATCACTCTGGGTAGTGATTACTGAACCCTGAAGTATACGAGTCTATTTAGCTATAGTGAAGGGAAATACTGATATCATAGACAGTATGCAGTATCTCTGATGGGAATGGTCCAGTCTAGCCGCTAGTCCCTCTCCGTCCGGCCGGTCAAGTGGGTGTGCGGTGAAGCCACGCACGGAGGGTGAGAGGGTCTAGAAACATTGCACTTGATTGTGTTTCCACTGACCAATCAGATCTCACTGAAGTGATTCATTCCAATTGTATTCATGGTTGTAAACCTAGACGCTCGTGTGTGATCAGCCCAGCGGGCTCTACAATCGAGCCAAACTGGTCCAACCCCAAGGGTACAGAACTCATGCATCCTTAACTCTAGCTGGCACTTCACCGGTTCACAGGTACATATAACTTCTTCCGACAACCAACCATGCTGGACATATATCTCTTGCACCTCAGACAGCTGATGATAGTGGGTGGGGCTGGAATAGCCGAGTAAGTAAATTTACATGCCATTGCACATCATATCAGATGATGTCACCACGCATCACCCAATGAAAGCTATTGGCTAAACATATGCTGATGTGACTACAAGAACTCTAAATATTTGACCTTCACCAACAATTGTGAATATCAAAGAGTGACATCACATTGCATCACTTTGCATCACAGGCCGAGTCCAATGGAGACGTGACACACACACAAAAGGTATGATACCCATATAATCTAATCGAGTATCATAATGAATTATGGACACCAAGGTCAGCAGTGGCAGAGTTTTATTGGACTGGCAGTCAAAATTGAAATGTATTTGCACTTACCATCACATCGTTGGAGAAGAGGCTACCTGCTTATACGTGCTGTTCCCATAGGAACGCAAGTGGAAGCGAAGCTGCACCATTTTCAGAAACTTAATAGGTGCATACAAACCTGGGTTCGAGGCTAAAACAAAGCCAGCATTCTTCGGAAGCTTTCTACATCTTTGGAAGAAGCTTCCTGATTATGGAAGAAGCCTTTCCGATTTTCGGAAGAAGCCTTTCCGATTTGCAGCGAACCTGCGCTGCAAATGCATGTCGGAAAAGCATTCCAAATATCGGCTTGTATACCATACACAGAGAAATTGATGGAACCCTTGGCCTTAAGTTCAGACGAGGAATGACCTGCCAATGTGGTCTCTATGTGCAAAATGGTCATGTGTATAACAGTTTCAAAGGTCAGAGCTGGCCGTTATACACATGACATTGTGCATAATTGTGTTCATATTGTTTTGGGTCTTGGACTTGGGCATCCAGCACAGCTTTCACTAGCCTCGGAACGAGGCTAAGCTTCCACCCTGAGCCAAATCCGCACTAACACTATTAATGTATTAGTCAAATATGGTCTGATACTCAGAAAGCATGCAGTCAGCAAGCAGCCTACAATACCGTCCAGGACATTACATAAACTCTTACATAACAAGTATGAATTCTCCACACCATATCACCACATTCCACTGAAGACATGACAGTTGTCAAAATTGTGTGTCACGACTCCCCAGGGTGACTCATGACTTCTGCCTTGGGATTTCGTAGCTAGCACAGCAGCGACAAATTTGGCTAACAATTTATTGAGTTATTGTTTAACACTATTTCTGGAAGTCATTTTTAACACTCAGTCTCTGGCCACTTCAACCGCTCCCAATTCAGCAGGATATGGAACTGGGGCCAACACAACCAGACACTCGGCCATGCTGTCAGCCTACATAGATCTGCAACCCCCCCCCCCCCCCCCCCCCCCCCGGTCACACCCTTTCTTCACTTAGGTCTTTGGTCCATACAGGCCTTCTTCAGGTGAACTGAACTATAGAATTTGCATAATTAATTCCCACTCATGCCAAATTCCAGCTGCTCGCTCTTGTCCAGAGTTCACGTATCTCACATTATGCGCCTACCATTGTGACATCACCACATACCTGGCCAATTGACAATTTGTATATACACGACCTGTTCTACATACAAAGTTCAATATTACAAGTGAGTGCTAATCAAGTGCGGCAGTTGCAACCTACGATGATGCCTTTTCGTAGAATCATACTTATTGTGTGGTCACCCTCAGGCTTCCCTTAGTGAGGAGGTCCCCAAAGGGGCGTCCCTTATGCCAGATACTTTCCATGTTCATATAGGGATGCATATGCTGCAGGCCAACAGCTACAGACACGCATCAATCGGTCGCACTCACACGTGTATAACTATTTTGTTGGTGAAGTAACATGGCACAAGCTCAAATAACATCCGCTAGATTCCATACCCTTGACTCCAAGTGGCTTCACTTTGGCCATCAATTATTCGAAATTGATATCTGAGCGCTTTGTAGTATCAGTGGGTGTCTTCTACACACCAAGTTTGGGAACCATCTCAGCCTTGGAGAAAGCTTCTCAAACTACAAATTAGTGGAAAGTAACTACAATACTAATTTCTTTAATTAGTGTGCACCACATCTTCATTGGAATGAAGGGTATTCCTAGCCTCGTTCCCAGGCCCGCGCGCCGCTTTCGGTTGCACGAAAGAATGTGAAGGGCCTGATATGTTTCCTCACATGCGTGACGTCGAGGGTAGAAAGGTGGTAGAAAGGACCTAATTGAACGTGGGCGATCTGGGGCTCAGAACAGCAAGAAGAGCTAAGGTATGAGGTAGCCTACCACACGTATCTGGCTAGCGAGGGGCGACTGTCTTACACACCAAGCGTTGAACGTATAGTTGGCCGAACAAATACACAAAACTTCGCTTTTTCGTTCGAAAATTTTGGCCATTAGTTGATTATGTAATCCTCACGTGACAAAACATACCAGGCTAGGTTCTCCCCGCTTTTCTGTACTGCAAGCAGCGAAAAGCTGGGCGGGGCGGCCTAGGAGTGAGGCTAGGGTACTCCTGCAGTCACAGCTGTGATGCAAGGATTACATAATGTGATGCCATCCTGGGTACCTAGAAGTTCACCAGAGACTCTGAGTCCGGTTGTTTAACTTTCTGGGTGACAAAATCAGCTAACAACTTTCAATTGATGCAAGATGCCTGGTGACATCACGGTTGCCCTGTGACATCACATGTTTGTATGGTAATGCTACCGGTAAGATATCCTGAACCCACTGGTACAAGAATGTGGACTTTTCTTTGAAGCTATTATCAGTGTTGTCGGATTACATCATAATAAAAGTGTGGCTTTTGTTGACATTTTAAAACCAAGCTTCCGGCTACTTAGAAACCAAAAATAGAAGTAAAACCAGTGATGCAATTCCTGGCTCACTGACCAGAGACAGACTGAGCACTGGTACGTATATATACACTGCCTCACCCCTACACCAGTTACACCACCTCACCCCCCACACCAGTTACACCACCTCACCCCCCACACCAGTTACACCACCTCATCCCCACACCAGTTACACCACCTCACCCCCACACCAGTTACACCACCTCATCCCCCACACCAGTTACACCACCTCACTCTGCACACTATAGTTACACCACCTCACTCCCCACACTAGTTACACCACCTCACCCCCCACACCAGTTACACCACCTCATCCCCCACACCAGTTACACCACCTCACCCCCCACACCAGTTACACGTACCATCTCACCCCCCACACCAGTTACACCACCTCATCCCCACACCAGTTACACCACCTCACTCCCCACACCAGTTACACCACCTCACCAGCTCACCAGCTAGTTACGCCATCTCACCCCCTAGCCTCGTTCCCAGGCCATGTAGGAGAACAGAAAGCACTTTCTCTCCTCCAACGCGGCCTGGAAATGAGGCTACTCACCCCCACACCATCTCACCCCAACACCATCTCACCCCCACACCAGTCAAACCACCTCACACCAGTTACCCCACCTCGCACCCATTACACCCACATGCACAATGGAAGTCATCGTGTAATTCGGCCATCGGCATGTCAGGCGGGCTTGGTTACCAGCTGGGACAACTGACAATGTCCACAGTAGGAACATGTCAGGGGGAGGGCTTGGTTACCAGCTGGGACAGCTGACGATGTCCACAGTAGGAACATGTCAGGGGGAGGGCTTGGTTACCAGCTGGGACAGCTGACGATGTCCACAGTAGGAACATGTCAGGGGGAGGGCTTGGTTACCAGCTGGGACAGCTGACGATGTCCACAGTAGGAACATGTCAGGGGGAGGGCTTGGTTACCAGCTGGGACAGCTGACGATGTCCACAGTAGGAACATGTCAGGGGGAGGGCTTGGTTACCAGCTGGGACAGCTGACGATGTCCACTGTAGGAATGTATCTGGGTTACCAGCTGGGACAGCTGACGATGTCCACTGTAGGAATGTATCTGGGTTACCAGCTGGGACAGCTGACGATGTCCACAGTAGGACTGTATCTGGGTTACCAGCTGGGACAGCTGACGATGTCCACAGTAGGACTGTATCTTTCCACGTATCATATCAATCCACATAAGTAATCAACACCAAAGGGTTTCATTCAGTTTGCGTACATTGGAATGCAACTGGACATCTTTGGCATGCGGGGTCAGTCACACTAACCCAAAATAGACATTCGACCCCTGGACTACAAGCAGCACTGCTAATTGAAGAACATACCATACAGGCGACCTTGAATGTTTACTGTACACTTTCATCTGAAAGTCCACATATAAAACATACTTGGAATACATATAACTAGGAGAATGCTGCGCATTGGGCGAGTGAAGCTTGTGACATGCACGTGCCTAGCCTCGTTCCCAGGCCCCGCCTTTTGTGCAACCGAAAACGGCGCGCGGGGCTGGGAACGAGGCTAGCACGTGCCAAGACTTTCAGTTTCGACGTACGGTATCCGGAGTAGTATACGGACAATGTCCGAGATCCTGCAAAATCTACCACTGCGCAAATCGCAATTGAACTCGCTAGTAGACTCGCTTCGCTCGCAATTATTCTGTACCTATACGGAAGCCACATCAGAAGCCACATCGGAAGCCACATCGCCTTTGCCAACATGTATGCTAAACGATGTAGGATTTTTACATTTTACATCACTGTACTCAATTATGACGTCAGTCTCATGTCTACACATTGTCGCTTACACAATGTAAATATTCTGTTCACGCTGTTTCAGAACACATACCATGTTCAGTTGTACCGCAAGCAAGTAGGCCTAATTAAAGAAGACCTACTCAGATCAAAACGTCACTGTAGCATTACAATTCTGCATCTAGGTCAAGAACTTTGGCAGATGTTGACAATGCAGACTTGCGACAGTCATATTTGGCTGCTTCAGACTCTACCCATAGTCACATCAGTGATGCCCTGTGATGTCAGATGACATCGATCACCAACATGATCATTCCCTACATGGGGATAATCACTATCAACAGAACACACTGATAATATTATGTTATCAGGTAAAATAGGCACTAACTATAGTCCCAACCAGTCACCTCATGCTGCCACAACAAATGATGTCTAGCTGGTGTAGTCATGTCCCAAAATGTCATGTGACATGCACTGTTTGATAGAGCTAGCGAGGTCAAAGACGTGACACCCACTGGTCTAGTTTGGTCCGATTAGCACTGGCTCCACCAAAGATCCAGGTGTGAAGTTATCACAGCACAAGACCAAAGATGTACGTAGATGTTTTAGCTGATCCAATCCGGAATTTCATTGCTGTTGCGATGATTTCTTTGTGATGGTGTAAGCACTCGCAAAGTCCGCAAAGTAAAGTACATGCACGCAAAGTAAAGTTACGGTACTCACATGGTCAGTGCTTAGCAGATGAGCCTGAGGTAGCAGCTCCAATCAGATTTCAGAGCACCTCATTTTATAAACAATTGCATCATACTTTGAAATATTGCAGTCGATCACACCCATTCCACCACAATTTTTACATAACCTATGGTACACATCTTTAAAATCGATGCCGACATTGAGAATGCTTTTCTGATATGCATTTGGGGCGCAACTTTGCCGCGAACTGGAAGGCTTCTTCGGAAAACCGGAAGCTTCACCCGAGAGTCGGACGGTTTTTTCCGAAGACAGAGAAGGCTTCTTCCGAAGAGTGCTGGAGTTCTGGAGTTCGTTTATGACTTCCGGAGCTGTGTTTAGGTCTTCTGGAGATGTGTTTGTAACGGAAACCCGGACCAGTGACGGACGAATCAAAGCATCAACTTTAAAGACGCGTAGTGTACATAACTTTAACTGGATCAACTAACTGGTTCAGTACCAGTACACAGTCATGATGGTGATCCTATCAGTCCCATGGTCATGACGGTGTGATCCTCTCAGCTCCACTCTTGAATACTAGCACCTGAATAGGTTGTTGGTTTTACTGAGTAGAGAAGGTACACCTACATAATGTCAAATGATGTCATCGTATTCCCACTAACTTATCAAGATGGTTGATTTGGTTGGCCTGGTTTGTATACGGTACTTTCCCCTTCCTCAATACAGTCTCCAAGGGAACATGGAGAGGTCAATGACACACTTCACTTTGCATGAATGGGACACCTCAAAGGGCCGCACAGGTCAATGACACACTCTACCTGAATGGAGCATGCTATACAGTTAAAATTAAGTTATCAACCCAGCACTACATAATTACAAAACAGGGCAGCAAAATCATGTCAACCCAACATCATAACGAAGGCAACAACATACCAGGGTCCACCTGTCTTAATGAACTTCAGGGTCAACACAACCCTACAACACATCGAGGCATGCAGTAATGACATGTCTTCAGGTCATAGGAATCATGTTTGTGGGCATAAACAAGAACCATAGAAACATAATGGCTAGGACAAACAGCATACCACATTATGACATTACATGACATCACTTGATACTGGGTGGCTCCTATTTGCTATACTCAGAATACTGTGCGGTGTCAGTACATTGTACATTCCCTGCAAGCTATACCTCAGCCACATGGCTGCTTATGCCCTCATTCGGAACACTTTTCTGAAAGCACTTTTGCAGGACACTCAAGCGAACTAAGGCACGGGACTGGCATAATTTGAGTTCAAGACATACAGTTCATCAATATTTTGTAAACTACAAGGAATCAGATGGAGTATGATGATACCTATATAATAGAAACCCCAAGCTATATGCACGTTACCATGGAAACCCCATATGTGGGCGTGGCTAGTAATTGTGGCTCACATCAATCGTCCAATATTTAAGAATAAATCACAAAAGGCAGAGGTGAAGACAACATTTGTCCGCGACCAAACTTTCTGTACACGTTCAGCTCATGGTACTACACACGGAACCATCTACATGAATCGGCAGTCACCAACAACATCGAGTATAGCGTTACGACACAAAGCACGCCCATAAACGAGTATCAACGGTGAACTCACTTCCATGTAGCAAGTTTTGCTATTGCCGATTCATACTCAACCCCCCAAGCCATATCCGACAACTTTGTGTAGCGTTCTTCACCTCTGCCTTTCATCCAACACTTTCCATGTACACAGTCAGCAGCACACAGTATAAAGTTCAAGCATATACTGCCGTTCGAAATCCACACAGGAGCAGCACCACGTAGTCACACAAGCAACTACCAAAGGTATAGGCTACAACTAGCACAAAGCGAAGCTACAACTATCATCCAGAGAGACACACTAGTAGACTATCCTCTGCTCTTTTATTTCGAGCCGCCATTATCTTTCTCCGTACACTAAATGAATATTTCCGCACACTATAATTTATTCTCCGTGTGACGTGAAATAGATTTCCCATGCCTTAGTACGCCCGAGCAGTTACATATGCTGAAAGCTTCCTCAGAGAATTGGAAGTCATCTTGAAAGAGTCATAAAAGCTACTTTCAAAGAAGTGGAAGACTGATGCTACGTACATACGTACACCTGAGAAAATTCACCCTGGTCTCCAGAGTTCTGTTCGAGAGCTTCACTTATTAGCCTACTGGAGATTATTTAGGTCCTGCAGCATTCTGTTGGTGGCAGCTAGAGATTCGGGCGGAGTAGGGAAAATGGCTTATGAAGTGTGGACCCATCTATACTGTCATGGACCTCTCCGGCGGTCCTCAGCACAGTCGCCACAGTGAACTGAACTCTCTGTCTAACACTGGTAACAGCTGGTAACGTTTCGTCACGGCAAACAAAAAAGAAATCACCACTGCTTCCATATGGCGAAATTGCCATTTTTCATGAAGCAATAGACAAAGTTCAAGGCTACAGGAAATCACATTCTCCCCACTTAACTGCATGTATATGTACTGCACTAGCATGTGACATCACAAACATTTCCAGAGGCATTCCCCCATGCACAAAACGTACATAACCTGACCTAATGAGATTCATGAGGCATGGAACTGATAGCTGCATGACGTCATACATATCAGTGGGATGCTTGCTATACCACTTTGTTATCACAATACTGAGCAGTTAGGGATGGGGGAAGACTCACCTCTAGTACCAGTGATGTCATATGATGTCAGTTTACATCATCTTGCATCATTATTCAGCAAGGGCAAGGACAATTGTCTAGAAACTGTACCTATCGCAGCCAATCAGCCGCCACTAGCCCAATTGTTTAGTATGAACTTGCATAATTATGTGCATTAGTTTCCAAATGAAGGGAAACATGTTAGCCTAAACAGTAAATGGATGATACGGTACCCCCTCCATCCACCTAACGGTTGTTACTTTTAGTATATTTAACACTCAGCGTCCCATGATCTGCATGCTCACTGTCGCTGTGGGTCAACAGCAAGGGGGGCTAGCATACTGAGTAAACAAAGGCATATTATAGTACCGGCAACTTGTCACTGGTAGAACGTTACACGTATTTAAGTTGTGCTATCTCTCAGGGCTAAATACAACAGCAAAACAACATACATGTAACTACGGCTATTACACAGCTGATGGCCAACTTATGAGTGAGATGCCTTGTGTTATATGCCATGCTGCCCCCACACCCCTACAATGGACACACACCCACAATGACCACGGTTTATATATCTAGTGCACAGCAGTTCACATTGTTAACACATTCATGCTGGCCACAGACAAGGCCACCTTTACAACTGACTAGGCGACTGGCGACTACCAGCACACATGAACTTGTCAACATGACTGCTCTGCACCCACCCCCCATCCACACACATGCACCCATGAACCCTCTGCACCCACCCCCCATCCACACACATCACCCACCCCCCATCCACACACGTCATGCACCCATGCACCCTCTGCACCCACCCCCCATCCACACACGTCATGCACCCATGAACCCTCTGCACCCACCCCCCATCCACACCATGAACCCTCTGCACCCACCCCCCATCCACACACGTCATGCACCCATGAACCCTCTGCACCCACCCCCATCCACAGACATTATACACCCGTGAATATCGTGTCTGATGGGTGGATGGAGGGGAAGTTCCCCTCATGGGGGAGAGAAGGGTGGAGCTGACAAGGAGATCAAGAAGATCTGGGGCAGGGCTCTGTCATAGCCTCGTTCCCAGGCCTCCACGCCCAGCTTTTGTCGCTTGTAGTATGAAAAGCGGGGGGCGGGGGGAAGGCCTAGTAGACTTCGTCCCGTGACACATGCTGCAACTGACGTCACAAATTCAGTTAACAGTATTCAACTAGCAATCACCTGTTCCAGAGACCAGACAAATTCCAGATGAGAGGCAGGTCCTACCTATACAACACATCTTGATTAGAAACAAAACCGCTGAGAGATGGCCGTAATACAGCAGTTACAACTTGAAAGTGCTTTATACTGTTCACTCCGTGCAGTGAGCCATCGCTCTGGAAAGTACAACACTTGCAGCTCAGCACTACTTCAAAGGTAAGACTTCTAGCTTGGATAAGCTCGGTGTGGCTCTCTTCTGGCCGTTGATCTGTCCTTGTTACTTCGTACGCGATCGTAGCTACTGTATATTGTATACTTGTCTTGAATGGATGACACTTTATGACGGTCATGGCACGTATCATGCGACGAAATCTACCAGGCCTTCTCCCCACTTTTCGTACTGAAGGCAACAAAAGCTGGGCATGGAGGCCGGGGAACGAGCCTAGGGCTGTCTACCATGTGAGTGTCCTATGGCTACCATGGCAACTATTGTCTCAGCTAGGTATATCGAGTGTCATAATACTGTCCTACATTCAGCTTCAATTTCACTTGCAAACATTCTTACAGCCGCTTTCAATTTTCTGTCACATAATTGTACTACAATAGAACATGAACGTTGAGATCACACCATTAGATCCGCGATGAAGCACATCCCAATTCCACAATGGCACGCAATACAGCAAACTGTACTGTCTCCTACCAGGGCACAGGGATTGCTATTGATTTACCACTCAACAGTCATCGTCTTCTCGCCGGGACAGAGGGATTGCTATTGATTTACCACTCAACAGTCATCGTCTTCTCGCCGGGACAGAGGGATTGCTATTGATTTACCACTCAACAGTCACTGGGCACAGACAAAGCTTCAGAATGGTCTCCTGTTCACAACAGTGCCTCTGGCTATACAAACACGTGTCCGTAGACTGGCTGCTACAGGCTCCAGTGAGCAGGTCAGGGAATGGTGGCATAGTCACTGGTAATAGAGTTTAATATCAGGACAGACCCACCCAGACATTCACAGAATTCTAATCAGAATTCCACTGAGTTAACTTCCTGTACCTAATGAGTTCACTTTGTGTACTTCCTGCTTGTCTAAGCAGCTCTCCAACTGGAAAAAACAACACGATGTCTTGTCAACGTTTCTGCTTCGGATATGATCCATAAATTGTAGGCAACATACATAGAAATTAGCCTATATGGCAGCACTCAATCGAGTTACCGGGGGTAGTTATACAAGTCAGAAGGCCTGAATGGCAGCACAGAAAAGAACAATTGTTTTGTGGGTAGTTAGAGATGGTGTACCACGCACACAACCACGGTTTGAGGTGCTGGGGGGCAGGCATGGGCAAAAGTATTGCCATAGAAACATGTTCATGCCACAGAAAACAACACAGTCATAAACACGCAAATTGAAGCGGTTAGAGACATGTTTTCGTGAGCAAAGAGAGAAGGCTAAAGCTTCAGTTCATGTCCCATTTCCACTGGTTACAAATTCGTGCCTCATTTTGAGTATCCATTCCATCACACAACTATTGAGGTCATTAATTATCATGTCAGACCAAACTGCTTTGACTGCCATCAGGGTGCTGTATTTGCACACTGCAAGTGATCAAATATTGGCGGTGGAAATGGCCTGGGAAGGAAGCTACAGGTATGCAGCTAAGAAATGGAGCTGGAGGAGGGCCTGTAACTACCGAAGCTTCAGCATAGCAAAGTAAGTCCGTAGTCTCCCATGACGCTTCAGCCCTCATCATAACCATCTCATTCAGGCCCAACTCTGGTTATTCTGCTACACTTTCACAGCCAATACAAATGAGTCAAACTTCATGCCTCCAGCTGTTGATGGAAAGTTAAGTTAACCCCTTAATGTCTAATGTTGCATCTCTGCAACTGAGACTTTCATCTTGATGTCACTTCTGGTAATGTGACTGCTAGATGCGAAGGTTCTGTGCGAACAGAAAGGGTGGGGAAGGGGGAGGTGGGTGGGGCATGCAGGGGGAGGTGGGTGGGCAGGGGAGGCGGGTGGGCTCACCGAAGGGTGGAAGCAGAATGGCTGGAGAAAGGCTCGCTGGGAGGGCCTCCTTTGGATGAATGCACATCCATTTCTGGCAGTCCAGCTTTTTGATCATTGGCCAACAGCAGTGACTACTGACAGCTCAATAAGGGGTGGGTGTGCATGCCATGGTTTATCATGAATCCTCACAGAATGGCTGCAAGGACACTTGTAAAATGTTTTGAGGAAATACATATACCAGATCCATAGTATAATAATGTGTACGAACATATCTTGTTCTGGTGACAAAACTCTGTCCAAAGTAGCGATTATCTCACATAGGCACAAAGTGACCTCCAATAGATAAGTACTTTATGAAGGAAAAGATCCATTTACTCTAGGGTCCGTTTTTTACTATATATAGAACAGACACCACCACTTCTAGTCTCGTTCCCAGATCCTCATACGCGGGTCTGGGCATGAGACTACACCCACTTTATGACAGCTGCTACTTGGATGGGGCCAGGGGAAGCCATGCAGTCACATGCATACCACACACACACAAACAGTGTACTTCCTCCCTGTACTGCAGGAACAGACGCCCACTTGTTTGTCCAGAGGCTATACAGGACAGGCACTCACAAACCCACCCTAAACAAACTTCCTTCCAGAAGTGGTTTTGCTGACCACAAGTTCAAAGGGGGAGGAGGAAGGTCACCATGGTCCCAAGTCAGTTAACCTCACTAACCTCACTGACTGTACTGAACCCGCCCCACTAGTACAGTCTCACATTCTACCCTCCGACCTCCATTGCAACCCCCACAGATCATTCCAGATTCTACCCACAGCCTGGGAATACAACGCTCTGAATAGGTCTGCCCCCCACACACATCCGTGGCCTAGAAACACACTCTCAATGAATAGCAGGTATTTGTGTACCGTCAGCTGGCAGTTGCATAACCTTGCAATGTCTGGTTGCCAGAGGTATGTGATTTGGACTCGCTGGACCCAGCTACAACGCCTACACACACAGCTATGAATACATACCAAACAATCAGTACATATCCTATGGGGCGCCACATGTAAAATATATTCATATTGTTGCTGAACAGTAAACATAATTATGCCGTCTTTACTTACAACATGTATCGCATACAATGGTACAGAATAGCTACAGCAGCTGTTAGCCTCGTTCCCAGGCGTTACCGAGCACCCGGGAACGAGGCTACAGCAACTATATACTTTGTTTGGACCATTCCTTTTCTTTGTCATTCAAGCATTGCAGTTTCTAGGGGAGCATTTTGAGGGTCCCTTGTATGGCGTAGATTGAGTTGGACCAGTATGTTGAGTGGTGTAGACAGAGTTCAAATATCAGCTGGCCACTGGCCATTTTCTGCCCAATTTTCTATCAATTTAGTTTTCTCCTTGCTTGACAGCTGGCCAGCTATATCAATTTGGACACTGACAGAGCTAAGAAGGTAGCTGTTGATTTCAAAATTTTTAGCAAGCATGCAATAGGAACTTGAGGAGAGAGAGTCGCGATACGAACTACTCTCTTCGATCCTGCAGCAACAGAGTAACTTAATTTAACCCTAACTACATCCCTAACTTTAACCCTATCTAAATCCTTAACTTTAACCCTAACTAAATCCTTAAATGTAACCCTAACTAAACACAATTAGCAGGGTTATACGGTTAAGGTTGGGGTTGAGTGTAAGGGCAAGATATTATAGGGGTAGGGTTAATTAGGGGATATTTAGTTACATCATAATGGCATGCCTTCTAATCAAACTTTAACCGTGTGTTTGTGCATGCGTGTATGTAACAGACTTCAATTTACTGAACCTCGAACTCCGCACAGAATGTTCGAGAACATTGGGCATGGGCTGGAATCTTCCAGAACAGCTGGCGGATGCAGTCGGGGAGCAGCAGTCGAAGCGGACACAATTGGGGAGCAGCAGCTGAAGTAGACGCAATCAGGGAGCAGCAGCTCTGCACAGAGAGCTGTCCAGCGCCAGATTAACTCACATAGGAAACGATGGGGAAGGGGAGCAAGCAAAGCGAGCGAAGCTACTAGTATCCCATTATTGTATCCCATTATTCTGCCATGGTCGGTATACTAAACACAGGGTTGGTGTTCCACAGAGATATGAATATACACTAAATACTCAGCTGGTGAATGATCCACAGAGGGATGAAATACTTGGTGCATGTTCCACAAAGGTATGAGTACACTAATCACGCAGCATGTGTTCCACAGGGATATGAATACACGCTGCGTAAATACACAGCACATGATCCGTGCAGGGATGGTCATGTTCCACAAAGGCACTAATTACGCACAACATGTTCCACAGAGATATGAATACCCACTAAATGATGCACATGACCCACAGAGATATGATACACACTACATAAATAGGCAGCAGCATGATGTACAGAGGGATGGTGAAATTCTTGGTGCATGTTCCACAAAGGTATGAGTATACAGCCAACATGTTCCACAGAGATATGAATAATCAATACATGTCTGCACACATGGAGGTCATGCATAACGGGCCGCATGTACAAACAAGATCACACTGTCGGCCCTCACATCCGACCACATGCACCATCCAATGGAAACAAGATCACACTGTCGGACCTTGCATCCGGATGCATGCACCATCCAATGGAAACAAGATCACACTGTCGGACCTTGCATCCGGATGCATGCACCATACAATGGCCTCATACACATGGGGGTCGGTGTGTGGTCCTAGTGCAGCCATTTGTCAGCCTACATGAGTACTCAGTGCATGGTCACATTAAAACGTAGACATTAGAAACAGTGTATCCCCTAACAATGGTACAAAGATGGCCTAATGCTCCCCTCCTGTCAGCAGTGGGAGAAACACTTTTTTTGAAAGGACTGGTTTCCATGGCGACGATATCCTTTAAGTGTGAGTTGAGTGTTCCTTCTTCAGCTTTGTTATTATTCCTTACATTAAAAATGGAGGGTGGGAATCAATCACAATCTCATGTCCACCACCTGATCCACCATTGTTAGAATCTGCTACAGCTGCAGAGAAACTGGAGACACGGGGGGGGGGGGGGGGGGCTACCTGTAAGGCTTGATGCGTACCCAACGAGGAATGGCTGTGATACAAGTGTTGCTACTCGTAAAAGTGCCATCTCTTCAGTGCTCTATGGGATTATTGCCGGAAAGTTTCATGCTCGTCACCTGGTACATGAAAATACCCCTGGGTGAGCTCATACACTTGATGTGGCTCTTCTTGGCCAGTATTTGTAGTGGGTATACAATATACTAGCCTCAGTCTGCCTATAGCCCACGCAGGAGTGGGGAAAAGTGGCCTGGTATCTCTTGTTTGTACAAACGTTTCGTTGTATCATAGCTACGTCCACATCCTCAGCATCAGTATGCAAAGCACTTCAGGATAACATACAACTGCGCCACAGGTTGAGGAGTTTTACCAGAAAGGTCGGCATAGCATAATAGGGCGAGATTGGAGCATTTGCCAGTGTCTGGGATAACATGCAACTGCGACACACGTTCAGGAGTTTCACATGAAACGTTGGCAAAGCATAGTAGGGCGAGATTGGAGCATAATTTGCCAGTGTCTGGGACAACATGGAACTACGCCATACATTGAGGAGTTTCACCAGAAAGGTAGCAGAGCATAATAGGGCAAGATTTGTCAATGCCTATTATTTGGCAACATGACAAATTGCTTGTCCATTGATGGCACAATGTGAGGATGCGGCAGGGAAGTGAACAAATGGTGTTTGACTGTTTGCAATCACAGATTTACTGTGAATGACACAAGTATGCCGAGTCCGACTGGTCGTTCACTGGTCATTCCCAGGCCACCTCACTGACTGCTTTATGAGTACGCTAATGGAGTGATGAACCCATCCTGTGGCTCTCTCATTAACCGCATGGACAAATATGCACAGATACACACGCAGACACCATACATGATGGGACACCATACATACACATGCACACACACATGCATCCAACAGACACATGCACGGATGCATGCATGTACACACACACACATGCGCACTACCACACACACCCCTTGAGAACAAACAGCATTGACCCATGCACACACTAACACAAGCACACTCCGTCCAACAATACACAAACAAACAGTCGCTGACTGAGAGGAATGTGTGCACAAACACCATGAATAAAGTTGGCCGATCTCAATGATTGTGCACCCAGCATTCCTCAAGCATACTACAAACACTAGCGAATAAGTATTTTTGGCAACCACAACTCAGTGCTCATGGCTTCTCAAATGTCAGGCTATGAATAGGCCTAGCACGTCACTACACCCTGCTGTAACCACATTACATCTCAAGGTCACTTCCTCTATTCTGTGTATTTACGTAAGAATCTGGGTATCTGCAACATCATTCAATTAAGCACTATACTTTCGATGAGAGGTCTACAGTGACCAACGATGACCACTGCCAAATGCCATCATTCAACAACAATAACGGCACCTTTGAGTGCAGGCTAAGCAAAGTAGGCATCCCAAATACCACTTAGAAATCCCCCTGAGGCAGCGAAGGTACAGCAGATCACAATAACTTATTCATACCGGCCATCAATAGCAGGTGTGGTCAGCACACAAGCTCTGAGCTCTGCGGTCCGATGACCATGCATCAAACTCTCTGGCTATGGTCGGCACAAGGCGGCATCTGGACAGGGCATGGTCGACCCCTGCTGCTCTTGGCACAAGCACAGGGAACCAAGACCACGTAAACTCATACCGGGGTCTTGGACCCAAATGCTGCCACACCTCACAGAGCTTCCGGTAGTGTCAAACACATGCTTGTAACTGGACTGTTGAAGGTATCAACACCAGCTGAGTTTTGCACGGAATTCTGTACTAGACAAGCAGCTGTGAGAACAAGAGGGTATCGGACATCATCTTCCCCAGAGAAAGATTTACCAAACTTCGTAAGAGCCACACTGAACCCCGATGGTAATAATTATAGGGGCTAGGCATATTCACTGAGACCAGGAAGGTACAAGTTTAGAAGCAGTGACAAACAATCCCTAAAACCTTCCTTGAGAAGAGGAATGGCTTCAGCTCTCCCGTAATAGTTTGCGTAGCTACGTATACCTTCTCTTGCTCATGAGATCAGGAGTGATGAATGTTGTTTATGTTGAGCAGCCTCGGAACAAGACAGCAGGCATCACCCGGCCACCTCTTCTCTATACTTTAGCATCAGCCACAAATCCCTCCCAAGGTAGGCCCACAAATCCCTCCCAAGGTAGGCCCACAAATCCCTCCCAAGGTAGGCCATTCAATATCAAAACCAAAGGTCTGGATGTGATATGATAACCGCACTGTACACAAACAACTTTTACTTTTCGCTCAGAACCACGTTTAATTCCCCTTCAGTCAGCCAGTGATAAACTGTATATTATGCATGGTAACAACAACATTGTCGTTGTCAGCAAGAAATGAACCCGTCAAGCATGCACATACTGTACACTGTAGACAGCAGTATACATGGCCTCGTTCCCAGACCTTCTCACCCCAGCATTCGTCGTTTGCAAATACTAACGCGGTACAAGGCTAGAGAACGAGGCTAGACAGCACAACGTAAAGCACTAGCTGAGAGAAATCACTACAAACTGCAACAGGACAGATGCACTGACTAAAACAGGACAGCAGTAGACGGACAAAGGAACAGACTGCAAAGGACAACAGACGGACAGACCAAAACAAAATAACAGACGGACAGACAAAACATTAGACAAGATCGATGCACTGACTGAAACAGGACAACAGATGGACAGACAGACAGAAAAAAGACAACAGACAGACTGCAAAAGGACAACAGACAACTAAAACAAAATAACAGATGGGCAGACAGAACAGATGACCAGACGGACAGACTGAAAAAAAATAACAGACGGACAGACAGACTGCAAAGGACAACAGACAACCAACAAATGGACTGACAGAACAGATGACCAGACGGACAGACTGAAACAGGACAACAACAGACAGCCACAGTGCAGACACTGCGCATGAATGTATGACCTGTTGTACACAGGCTGACAGCAATTTTCACTCTTCAATTGCAGATATAGGTATGGTGGCGTTCCTATAGAGAGATTGTTGCTATAGGCAACTCTTCATTGTTAGGAAGGTATTATAGAGATTGTTGCTAGGTAACTTGAGACCAGTGTCAATTTGAACCCTGACCAGGAACAGCCATTTTGTTGCACAGTATGTGTTGTATGTGGGCTCTCACATCGAGGTAGTGTCTGCATATCCTGTTACATGAACCACTCAAGGAAGCTTCCTCTGTACACTGCCTGGGTACAATAGGCTTTCCTCATTTCCAGGATTTAAATCAGGAACAGCCATGTTGTTGCACAGTATGTGTGTAGCATGTGGACACATCAGAGGTAGTGTCTGCATATCCAGTTACATGAAGCTTCCTCTAACGTACACTGCCTTGGTACAATAGGCTTCCAGGTAGAGGCCAACACTCATGCACACTGCTGTAGGAACCCTCCGACTTCAAAGATTGTTATTTACATCCACATTATACACATAAGTTATCCGTTATCCACACAATTTCCAGAAATCATTTTCGGTCTCTATAGAGCCTTGGGCTTGAAACTGCTCCTAGAGGCATTTTAACCATCCTAAGCAGATATGTGACTCCAAATTAAACACACTATAATTTAAGCGCATGCTTCTGAAACAATTAAACTGGAAATGAAAGGCCTGCCCAACCCTAACCCTTACCTAGGTATCCGATTCGATTTCTACTTCAAACAACCTCCTGTTGGGAGACCTACACGTCCCCAGGCTATATGCAGTGCCCTTTCGGTACTGCTTGCAATGTTTGAACACCGCATTCCCAGGCCACGTGAAAATATGAGTTGCAAGAAGGTTACTGGACATCTTTGAACAGAGTCCACTCATACTCCAACCATAAAATAACACCTCTACATTCCTATATACTGCCGATGATGATAATGATGATGTCACAATGATGTAATGAGAATGATGTTAAGATGATGTCACGCCAATGATGATGATGATGATGTCATGATGATGCTGATGATGTCACCCATTAGTGACCCAGGTTCTAAAGTTGTTTACTCCCAGTGTTAGTACATACCTGAGCTAGCTTCCTTCTTCTGTGCACTCTTCAGGGCAGAGTGCTGTACCCTCAATGTGGTTTAGCTGGAAGGTCATCCACAGTATTCAACTATCTATAATTAGTAGCCCTACACCTGCCTGACTAGTTAGACTTGGTGGACACCATGTGACATCATGAATGTAAAGGAACGATGACATACAACATGCTATTTACATGCTATTTACAAGAGCGTAGTGTTCTTCTGTGACCCTACGTACAGAAGGTTCATCAAGTCACCACAAAGTGCAATAAACACACAGGTATGCATTAAATACACACGGCCTATTGAATGTGATGCAAGATAATCTAGTTTCTACTTTCATCAGCTGTCCACAGATATACGAAGGGGTGCACTGGTCGAGTGAGAGTCTCTAGTGTTCTGGGTTCGAATCCGACTAAAGCCCTTGGTATTTCTGTTGAAGGGTGCTTGCCTTAAAAAAAAAGGAATTTCCCTTTGCCCTTCCAGAAAACGAGTTTAAGCAATACACATTTACGGTAACTCAAGTGAGTTCAGTGATGATGTGTCATATCACTTGTGTCCAATCCCCTCAGAGGTCACTCATGGTGGTTTGTAGAACCAATTAACTGTGGCCATTCTTGTGCACTGGTGACACAACCTCAGCTGTCAAAATGCAGTGCACTTGTGATACACTCATAGTGCCTGTAGAATCACATTAACCTTGGCCGATGGTGACACACCTCAGCTGATCAGCTGCCCATCTGCAACGCGATTGGCCACCAACACACAAATGCACTAACAAGCTTACACACAAATGCACTAACAAGCTTACACACAAATGCACTAACAAGGTTAATTAATGTGGTTCTACAAGCTGTATCACTACTGCACTAATACTGGCAGCAGGGACACGTGCACAGCCTCAGCTGTCATACCTAAAATTACTAGCCTTGTTCCCAGGCCCCCGCCCAGCGTGAGCACGCTGCATGCATTTCAGCCACCAGGAGAGAATGAGGAATCAGATACCGAGTGTGAGGAGGTCACAATAGTTGTAGGATGCTTGTGGTAGTGCATTGTTGGCACCAGTCTAGCCGGGTCTGCCCACAGATTGTCAACTATAATCCTTCCTGGTCGCGGTTGCTGCTGTTTGCTTTTGTCTTCTGCACGTTTCATACCTAGCTATATCCACCTCATTACCCTTTACTACATTCTTGAGTGTGTAGGAGTCTGAACTGTTTTGTATGTTATATCATACGTGTCAGATTTATGGCAGTGTGATGTCAGAAAGTGCATGTGCCACACTCGTAGCATAGATGAAAAACGGGCCTTGAACGGCAGAAATGGAGGCCCTGCAAGGTGAGATGGCTCGTTTCTAAGTCCGTTTACGCCAAGAACGACAGAAATGGCCCACCAGGTTCCAACCGAGGCCTTTCTACTACCGAGCCAAGACATGAACCACCCACCTCGCCTGTCTGCCCTTTCTGCTCACGCAGAACCTATCTCCCATGAACATCAATGGAAGTGACATCGCAAAGCTGAAAGTTTCATGACATCATATGAAGTCATTGGGCAGAAAAGGTGGCTAAGGTTAACGATGTGGTTGTGCAAGCCACCATTATGTTGTCAAGATTACTAATGAGCTAATCTTATCTTACTTTCCCAATCCCTTTGCACAAGGCCTTTGGACTGAACGTTTGCACAGCAACATGGGGGATTAGTTTTGCAAGTTAGCTGTGATAGCAACCACACGGTAATAAGCTCAGGTAATAAGCTCAGGAAATCCGTACACCTAGCTGCTATCACTAACACACAGCTACGTACGTACACTAACACAGCTAGAGTCTGGTACGGTTGCACTGATATAGAATTTCAACCAATCACTTACACATAGGTTTAAAGGGCAAAAACGCTGGGGAAGTATCTTTTGAAAACCCCATGGTTTTGTTTCAACCACAGCTCTGAACCGTGGCTTGTGCAGTGTGAATTCTGGAGAAACCGGCTGACTGTGTCATACCAAGAAGAATGTATATACTTCATGGCTCACTACCCAGAATATACACGCACCTGGGGTAAAGCAATCATTACGGTCGGCCATGCAGTTATTCTCTCCGCCTATTGAAGTTGGTTCTTTACGGACCTTGACCTCTTGCGGTTTGTTCATACAGCCATCAGCTGAGTAGACAGTACATGCGGCTAATCTACCTTGGTGGACAAATTACACAAAACCTGCATCATCAGTATTAATTTTAGAGGTGGATCTAGGACCTTCCTTATAAGGATTGAATCCTCACTGAGCCTTTCCACAACTGGCATAAGGAAGCCTATAATACTGAAAGCTTATCAGTTAAAATGTATTTTAATTAGGCCAAGTAATATTTTTCTCATTTCTGTGCGTGCTCTTCAGCAGCATGCGCAGTGTTTTATTTACACAGCTGCATGTTCATAAACAATGACATAATGATAAATTCGTTCATGGGACTTCCCCCAGATGTCCATGCGGTTGGCCCATGCAGCTACAGCTCTCGTGTGTGTGTGTCTCGACCAACATCAGAACTATCCAGCAACCCATCCAGAGATCGGTCATGCCACATCCTCAGTAGTTCCTGCTCAGGCAGTATACCCATGGCCTTTTCGAAAGCAAACTGAAATTGAATTTTCAGCCAGCATCAACCTTTGACCCAACACTCAATTGGTAACCTTGGTATTTATTTACAAGGTCACCTGGCACCACAGTCAAAGTAGGTTTCACAGTACAGAGGTTTGCAAACGTCACTAGGACTCTGCTGCTTATCTGAATTGCAGTGTTCAAACACAGCGGTTGATCTGAAGCACAGGTCAACTGAAGATTGAATAGCAGCTGCTGCCTGAATGGTGGGGGGCATCATCAGGTCACATGAGGAGCTTCCACTATGCACTGGTTGTTAACCCTTTACAATCAACAACAGGTGTTCAGGAGCCTCGTTCCCAGGCCACCTCTCATGTGGCCTGGGAACGAGGCTATAGTGCCACCACAATACTGCAGGCACACACGCTCCATCACATTCAATTTGGACCCCATTAAAGAGGGTCCAACAATGAGATACGAAACTGCAATTCAGAAAAACTGACTCAACCAGTAGTGGTCCACTCGTGTTCCATCCGTTACTACACTTAGAAAATGACCACACCAAAACTCTGCACCAATTATTCAGTCCTACCAAACATTTGAAATACGATATCGATATCAGCAGGTTCTTTTTCAAGAATGCTATTGGTGGTCGTTACGCACAAGTATCATATCTAGCCATAGCCACAGATAGCTGGGTAGTTGCAGGAGTACCATATGAAAGGAGTATGTAGCTAGATTACCAGCTTATTGGAGAGACATTCCACAAGCACAACACTGTATCCTCGGTGGGGGTGGGGCGCATCAATGGGGGCGGGGCATAACGACGAGTTTCACACTAATAAAACAATGTTAGCAACCAATTGGTTACAACTGTAAGCAATAATACTCTCAAGAAGAGAGAAATTTCAATCAAGTTGACTTTTTTGCAAGATAGCAACATGAAAATAACCTCCATTACGCAATAGGCTCTTCCCAAAACTAGGATCAGCCAACTCAATGAATATGGATATCAACCAATGAATGACATTAAACTAACCAGCTAACAGCATTTCCACTTCCTGAGGACAGCATCTCAGGTTCCAGAGAGCTTACAAGGGCACCTCAGGCCAGCAGTACAGCACCGTGCACTGCCATCTTGCAGGTGGGGCTGGGGCGAGCCTGAGCACGCACTGAGGCATGATCCATGCACATGCAACAAAGACATGGAGGCTGAGATACACTGCTGTTCTTCTCTTTAATTACTAGTCATAGCAGTTGCGAAGCATGAGGCTGGCTGGTTCCACATTCGCAAATATCACATGCACAGAACGGTGTCAGGTGTGGTCGCTATGTGGCTACGAGGATGGCTGCCAAGAGAGGAAGTGATTCCCCCAAGGAACCCTCTACCAGCACACAAGCAGACAGAGAGCTAATGAGTGTCCCTTGTTGAGACACCTGCCAGAAGGACAGCTGACATGGAGAGAGAAGCTAGCTAAGAGGCGAGTAACAAGCACTCCAGAAGAAGTGTGTAGGTTAGTAAACATTAATTTGGTGATGCCATATAAATGTTAGCAGCTCATTTCCTGTAATGCTTGATACTGAAGGCAATTAACTTAAGAAGTACGGAAATACCTAATGAGAATGATAAACAGCACTTGGTGTGATAAATACACGTGGCACTGTTACAGCATACGTAGCTCATGCTTCATATCCTCAAGTCTGGACCAGAACAAATCATATTCCCTAGAAGGTATCGTAAATTCAGGTTGGTTGCCCAAAAAACACAATATTGAATTTCAAACTGACCCAGCAAAACGCCCGTTTTGCCGAGTGTAATAGGTGAATTAGCCAGATCGGTCAATTAGAAAATTGGACACCCAATGTGAAATTCACGGCACCAGAACCAATTCCCTAGTATGTACCAGAACCAATCACAGTGCTCTGTATGTATGCCGTCGACCCGTCCTACAAAGCGATTCAAGTAGTTTATGTGACAACACTTCACCAGACACGGACTTCAAGCCTAATCTATTGCACTCTGCTCTGCTGTGTGTACATGTGTGTGTGTGTGTGTGTGTGTGGGGGGGGGGGGGGGGGGGGGGGGGTGCTCACACGGTCTCCAAGTGCTTCAGTCCCCTGAACACACCCCGAGGCAGTTGAGTGATGTTGTTGCTGTCAAGGATCCTGGGTAAGACGAGAGGGGTCATGTGATCGATGTGCGGTTAGTCGGATGAACAAGATACATACGTGTGAGCGGTATGGGAATTGGGAATAGAGCGACATGTGACAGATGGGAGGGTTTGATGTGTGAGGGTGGTGTGTGTGATGAGTGAGGGGACATAATTATTGTGATCCACAAAATCACCACTTCCTGTGCTGTATTGAGGTTGCCAGGTTGCACAATTAAGCTTCATTTCCTGTCTATGAGCTGAATAACAATCATGGTCAACTGACCAAACACTCACATGTAGCGCTGTGAGCTGCTATGGCTAAGCTGGACTGAGGCTCTACAACGCGACCTGCTTACCACACACAGGATGTTTATCTCCCAAGAAGAAAAGTCATTAGCAGGAGCACTTTGGGAACCCCCACTACATGACCAAGGCACACACACCAGCATCAGCAGAATCCCACCATGAGGGTTCCTAGCAAATGATGACACCATTGCTATCAGAAGCACCAGCCGAGAAGCACTACGGCTGAGATTTTACTCATCAATCATCTGTAAATCATATGGTGAGGATAGCCTCGTTCCCAGGCCGATCCCACAGCCAGTATTTGCTCGCTTCCAGTGTGCAAACATGTTTTGTATACAACAAGTGATCAATACTAGTGGTGGAAACGGCCTGGGAACAAGGCTATGATGATGTAGCCTCGTTCCCAGGCCCGAGAGAAGCCGTTTCGGGCCTGGGAACGAGGCTAATGATGATGATACTTGCACGCCATACGCACAAGGTCAGACAAGCCAGACAATTCAACACCCTTGCATCCACAAACAGAAAAGATCCACACTATCCGGTTGCATATACAAGCAGTGGTTTGTGGTGGCTCCATTGATTGCACAAAATTGATGAAATCTATACCAGTGTGGTCTGCACAGTGAATGACTCGCAGTAAACAATCCGCAGAGAGGGGGTGGCATGTTGACTCAACTCATTCCTCAATGGACGGCATGTGGGTTCAGACAAAGCAGCTGGTGTACACACAGTGTGGCCTGAGGGACGTGGGCACTGAGAAAACACTAAGCTGTGTCTATAGCTATCTGTGGGTAACAGAAGTAGGGTGTTTGAGGGGGAAGGTAGACCACAGACTAGTGATGCACATGACCTTTGACCTCCATCCCATGCTAATGCTCATTGACAGAGACGCAAACGTGCAAGGCTGTCACTTCATGAGCTATGCCACGATTATGCAGACACAGTGAGGAATGACAGTTCGCGAGACCACTGAAGAGAGAACAGTCGTGCGCTGCACTATTGCCACAAGGGGAGAGAGAGCTTACCATACTTCTGCTCTGGGAGTTGTCCTGTGCTGGACTCATGTGCGGATGCAATCGAGGAGTAGAAGCTGAAGTGAGCGAAGCTGCTTGCAATTAGCAACTATTCAAATCAACACTGCTCTATTCGTTGCATAATACTGGGATTGATGACATTACTTCCCTTCTAACACAGGAGCCTCTGGAGAGCTCACTGCTAGGGCAAGCCAGCATCCTCATTGCTAGGCTCAAGCAGTTGGCTTCCTATAGAAACAAATTGACCCATAAACGGTCTGATAATAGGAGTGCAAAGTTCACTGCTGCAGTAGACCACTGAGGAAGCATGCTACACCTTACCAAGGACAAGAAACCATTGTAACCCCACACACACTACGAGTCTATGGGAGAACATGGCACTATGGGTTGCTGACATGGGAGAACAAGGCGTCACTGGCTGTCGCTGGTTGGTAAAGTGTAGGAGACTTTGAACTATAGAGTGAGAATGGGGCTTGCGATATTGTATCTTCAACTTGAAAAGGTCTAAGGTCGTCGATCATGACTCCAGCTGTGTGGTCAGATGTGATGGCGCATGGAGCGGCGTATGTGCAGTGATGTAGCCGTCACATTCACTGAACAGAGTATATTTTAGATCTCTGACTGCAAGTTTTGTGCATACATACTTGATTAATGAGCTCTTGTCAAGCAAGCCTCATTCATAGATCTAGGACAACCTCAGAGGACACATTGGGGACAAAAGTGTTTGTAGAGAGGTGGTCCTCTTCTCAGAAATGTATTACTACTACGAAAATCGACTTTCATAGAGCTAGGAGGTCTATATATTCACCTACAGCGACTGGTTGTTGTCAATCTGTTTTGTCACTATAGTGGAAACACAGAAATTACATGTCGGATTTTACTTTCTTACTTGCCCTTACAGTCTCCTTCTACCTGCAGCTGACGAATATTCAGCCTCGTCCCCAGGCCACTCCGCCCAGATTTTCTGTACGGCTGCAAGATAAAATCTGGGCGGAGGCCTGGGGACGAGGCTAATGATTATTATGACCAAAGGTAATATTGATCCTCCTTATATTTACCCGAATGAAGTACCATAGTCCTACAGTGGTGTTCACTGGATACTACACTTACATTCCACACCCCATTCATGCAACACCATGACAACATCATCACAAACCAGACAGGCAGCTCTATGAAACAGATAGCTATGATCTTCTGGTCTCATGTGAAACCACAACGGCCAAAGGTCACAGGAAATACAACCTGTGTTAGATGCTGAACAAGAGCGATCATAATACAAGCATAGTACAACGCAGGAACAGTCACACGGTCACACTGCACCGCAGGGACAGAGGTGTCACTAGCATCACACCCAACTCAAATGCCATCTCAAATAGCGGACCATTCAACTATCCCAGACCCTTGACCTCATTCCACACCGTGACATGTTCCGAGTTAGAAACTGCAAATAAGGTTGCAGCACTATAACTTGTGTCAAGTGCTGAACAATACCCCATACAATACATGCATGAACAGTCGCATCTCACACTACACTATAGGAAGAGAGAAATTTTGTTTCATTTTCTCCAAGTTAATTATAAATAAGTTGGTACACATATCTTGGTGACATTTATAACCCATTTTTAGCAAGCACCAGTGAATTCACTGCAATTTGCATTCACTGATAGCTTAATGATTACTCATGACTCAGTCATCAGTACCCACAAACCACTAAAATTTTGTACTCACAATTGGCAGCCTTAAAAACAAGCAATTGTTTCTGATATTTTTTGCATCAGTTTCTAAGTTTTAGTTCCTCGGTTGATTAACATCATACAAACACTAAACTAAACACTGACCCTATGGCATTACATCCAACTCAAATACCGTATCCACTTACGGATCACTCAGCTACGTATCCCAGAACACATTCACAACTTCCTCTCATACACGTAGATGCCATAGTTACAGCTAAGAGACCGGGCCGGGGTCAAGAATTGTCATTTTTTTCTGCTCGACCACTTGACTTCACCACAAAATGGCTTGTGACTGTTTGAGTGCACCACACCTCAGGCACTGATCAATGCACATTTCGCTGTTGACTACACGCACATTTTGCTCTTTGACCCAATCATACATATACGGAAGAATGAGTAGCGGGACCAACCCTTCCTCACTATACTGTACGGGATCACGATGCAAGGTCGTTGCAGTGACTGTGGCATCTATGCCCCCTTGAACACCCTAGACCTTCTCTCATGGACAGGGAGGGTTTGGGGATGACAAACAGTATGGAGTAATTATAAATGACATACAAGTATTTGAGAGCATGAAGTCCTGAGAATGCCTCCGGCTGCACCTCCCTGATGTCATTGCTGGCCAGAATGCTGCAGTGGGAGTGAACAGTGATAGATCACACACACAGTTGATTCAGGGCAGCCTGCAACACACATAGCGGAGGACTCAGAGTACTTGTGGTATTGTACTAGCCTCGTTCCCAGGCCTCCGCCCAGACTTTATCTCGCACCCGTGGAGAAAAATCGGGATACGGTATCACACATCAAGTACATACATAGCCTCGTTCCCAGGCCTACCCCGTTTTTTCTGTTCTTCAGTTTCCGTTGACAATAATACACATCCGTGTATTATTGTCAAAGGAAACTGAAGAACAGAAAAAACGGGGTAGGCCTGGGAACGAGGCTATGTATGTACTTGATGTGTGATACCGTATCCCGATTTTTCTCCACGGGTGCGAGATAAAGTCTGGGCGGAGGCCTGGGAACGAGGCTAGTACATGCACACACACATCATGTAAAGCCATTCTCATTATTGCAAAACTATCCAGTAGCACCAAGGCACCAGGCGCTGTAATTTCATTGAATTAGTTGGGCAGCTGGAGTTCAAGAACCTGGATGACAATTACTATACAGCCTTCTTTTGCTAATGAAGGTGGTTTGCTATATCAAGCTATTGCTGGATGGGTATATAGGGAGAGTTAATTGGCTTTCTTTTATTAGGGGTGGTTATAAAATGAATTCAAATGGGAATGGAACCATTGCTTGGCAACTGGCCTGCCAAACAGAAGCCACATTACACAACCCCACTAACACCGACAAACAAGACTGACAGTAACACATAATTATACCATATTGCTTTGCACAATTCAGGATAGAGGTTTAAATTATCACAGCTGGAACTCAGCCGGCAATAAAGCAAGAATTTAGCTGTTGTTTAGCGTCGCAATGAGACTAAGGCAGACCTTAAGTAGACATCGGGTCTCTTGGCAACTCTCATCTTGAGCCAAACCTATATTACCACAGGTCACAATTAATCAAAGGGTTCGAAATGGTGTCCTAATTGGGCAATAATACTCTCTCCATCCACATGTACCTACGTACTTATCAAAATGCACTCAGGCAAGTATTCACAAACGCCAGGTGTGTTTCAAAAGACACACGTTGCCAATTACATTGTTTGAAAGTCGAAGCAGGTGCATGCGTAACTGATATACTAGACCGCACCCAGCTGTGTAAAAGTTTACATGTATGGTCTGTCTGTCCGGGGAGGAGGGGGGGGGGGGGGGGGGGGGGGTCACCACAAAGTGCATGAGCGTGCATGAGTGATGTTAGGACAAGCGGCAGAACAAGCAACAAGCACGCTCAGACCATGCCACAGCATTACAGCCATTCTCTAATGCTGATGAGGAAATTAACCTCAACAAACACCTAGCACACGTGGTGGATCAGATACACTGATGATCACCAGACAAGGCCTCAGGAGTCGGCCGGGTCAGTCTGGAATGGGTATGAGCCACAGCAGGCCGCAGAGATCACACCCTAGCCTCGTTCCCTGATCTCGCAGCCGTGGAGCCCGATATTTCTCCACGGCTGCGAGATCAAATTTGGGCGGAGGCCTGGGAACGAGGCTAATCACACCCTGCACTGCCTGGCAAAGAGCAAGACTTGGATGGAGGGCACCAATGGATGATGTGTGTTAATGGATGGAGTGTGCTAATGGGAACACAAACAATATGCTCTTAGGATTTGTCTGAAGCCTTTTCTTTGGAATAACAAGTAAAGCAAGCAAGTTCGCAAAGGCTGCGCGTTAAATACAACGTTTGATGCATTAAGTCCACTCTTAGGCTGTCTCTTCCCTGGTACAAAATAAATTACACCCAAATTGCAACCTTCAGTAGCTATACAACTAATGACAGTTACTGAAAGCAGTTTACTTTGGCTTTCTAAAGTAACCATGCGTGGTTTTCATTTTCACAAGAGAGTTCACTGTAGATATGAACCCAGATTACATCACAGTGAACTCTGGGACCTGTATGCCATTGCCACAAACCAGTTGATGAGGGGACTTAGGTACTAGGTTCATTGAATGGCATTGAATTGAACCAACGAACAATACCAGCATGCTGTCCTGTAGCAGTAGTGGACACGGTCTCGTTCCAGCACGGCCTGGGAACAAAGCTATAGTGGACATGGCCTTGTTGGTCTGTAAATCTTGAGATTCTTGCTCCACTGGTAAGTCACATAGTTGGTGCGGTAGCAAGCGCGAAACAAACGAGAACAGGTACAACCATTATAATAACTGAAGGAGGGTAGCCACAAATCAGAAAGACAAATAGCAAAAGTGCAAAGTGTCTCACTATTTTAGCATTACAGCAGTTGCAATCCCGGGCAACCCAAATGGTTAGCAGTATGAGAATCGATCCACTTACAGGTAGGTGAGGTGTCGCAGAGACTTGAACTGGTGTGACGCAAGGGTGTGAATGCGGTTGTCGTGTAAGTAGCTGCATATAGAGAAAATACAAAGCACAACAGTAGCAACACACCTGCTTCAGTGTCAGGGTCGCGTCACTGCTTTCTGCTTCTGTACCATCTTTCTCAGTCATGTACATGCATAAGTAATATTTGCCACATTAATTTTACCTACATGTCTGACTCTTCAGACATGGCATTGCCAATTCACTGTCTCTCTGAGCGAGCGTCATGATGCCCGTGCAGCTGCAGAAATTGATTGTGAACGTGCACATACGTGCCAGATAAGCGTGGTAAGAATAGGCTGGGAACAGTTGTGTCTGCATGATTCGAGTGGCAGCATCGTACGTTGTAGAGTTGCTTTAAAGCTTCCTGGATTTCTACACCGCTTCCTAAATGGAAAAGGCTATACAGGCTTTAGAATCGTTCCGTTCAGGAAGGGGGATTCAGACAGAAAGAGGTACATTCCCCCCCCCCCCCCCCCCCCCCCCTCCCCTCCCCCCCCTCCCCTCCCCTCCCCCCCCTCCCAATGTGTACGGACCTAGTGCCTCTTGCAAACCACACTACAAGCACTCAACGACCGGAACATTGAGGAGTCTGCCTGATATCAACGACCGGAACATCGAGGAGTCTGCCTGATATCAACGACCGGAACATCGAGGAGTCTGCCTGATATCAACGACCGGAACATTGAGGAGTCTGCCTGATATCAACGACCGGAATATCGAGGAGTCTGCCTGATATCAACGACCGGAACATCGAGGAGTCTGCCTGATATCAACGACCGGAACATCGAGGAGTCTGCCTGATATCAACGACCGGAACATTGAGGAGTCTGCCTGATATCCCACTGCAGCTTCTCAATGAGCTGGCAGCGGTTATGACGGCTACCACAGTAATCATTGTGGGATGAGCAATGCTTGGTGAGTGGCCAGCTTTAGGAATTTAGTGCCACTGG
The DNA here is from genome assembly GCA_963931865.1 of Axinella damicornis. Lineage (NCBI taxonomy): Eukaryota > Metazoa > Porifera > Demospongiae > Axinellida > Axinellidae > Axinella > Axinella damicornis. The sequence continues at coordinate 10,936,562 of OZ007515.1, read as the reverse complement.
TATACACTGCAACCTGTCTGTAATGGTCACTGTGAAGGCGGCCACCTTTCTCACTACAAGTTGCGTATTAGAGAAGTATAGTATAGTACGTACGTACATAGTACATACACTGGCTTTCATCATTACGTCATTACTGCATGCCCCGCCCACTTACACTTTACTGTATACTGCATGTACTTTTCTGTTAGTCCACGTGGCCCAATTCAACATGCCCTAACCTTCAATACCCATACATGAACACGATTCACTCACAGCCTGGTGATGGTCCTGGGTACGTTGGGGACGCTTGCAAGTCCCCTGGATGAACAGTCAATTATCCGTGCTGGAGAAGAACAAACGCACCCAGGTGGACACCAAAACATATTTTCGCTCCATGATTCATTCGTAGGCGAGCTAAAAATAAACTGATCTTCTAAGACAGCTAACTGCAATAGAAAGGTCACTATCGGGACCAACTTCTGCCGATTCATGGTACATGGTTCAATTGATCAAGTTATGGCGCCCGTGATACGTAACGTGACGTTCCACAATAATTTCGTAGTAACATCCGGTGTTACGGCACTATAAAATGGAATCAGACCATGCAAGTAACTTTACTGCAAATCTGTGATAGACGCCAGTCAGTAACAAAACTGATGGGTAATAGTTGTTGAATAGTCTGCGAATACTGGAGTTGAGAGAGATCTGACGTGAGAAATCTCAAGACGGAAAGAAAAGCTCCTTACAGATATTATTTTACGAGCGTTATGAGCGGCTTGCATCTAAAGCTACCTGTGGAAAAGTCAATTTACTCGAAGCGCGAAGAAGACGACATGCCCTACCTTCCGCTGGATCAGAACGTACCTACCTACATACTGGGTAGGCGAAGACAAGCGATTAGCAGTGGATGTGAATCGCCGTACTGCTCCAAGCCGCGCATGAGGCGAAGAGGAGCGATATCGTACGAGACGACCGACGCGGCTGCTGAGTATATTCGTTACCTTGGTAAGGTTATAGCATAGAGCCAGCCGTATGCACATAACGTACCACCTTCGTATGTCGATGCGTAGATAATCTGTGGTCGATGGGGGTCACACAATTTGCATGATTTGTCGGAATGTACTAGGGTGTGAAGTGTTTGCAGTCCGGGTGATACAACGTCATGGATAGCCGAGACTACAAGTCAATTGTGCAAAACTATAATGGTGCCAACAAGTTTTATTGTTCTGGGTCACAGTAGACACAGTAATACGATTTGCTGGATGATATTTACTGTATGGGACAGTAGGCCCGGCATTACGGTCATGATTTGTCTTCCTGTCGCAGGTGACGCCCTGAGCAAGAGAACTCACCATCAGTGCCACTCAAGCCTACCTGAGCTGCCCACCAACAAATGTACGTTTCTGTGAGCCACAGGGAAATCCCTCGTCTTTACCTCCTAATACGTAGTCATTTCCGTAGTACAGGATTTCTTTTCATTGGTGATGTCCGAGTTGAGAGTTTTGATTACATTCACTGGTAGCAGGTTTTTTAAGACCATGATTTTATCCACACCCTTCCCCTTGTGTACAGTAGTAAAGTTGGCAGTTGCGAGACGGTCCGGCCGACGAGGCTCCTTCCAGCAGAACACACCCTCACAGTGTTACAAAGACCTCCTCAAAGGGTCCGTACTACAGAGCCTCGGGGTGGAGGGCCAAGCAAGAATAATTCAGGTGAGTATTTTTGGTTTGTGCGTATGTAGGATAGGAGCCCACTGTGCGTCAGGCATGAGCTTACATCCTGTGATAGTGGAGCCCTGCCTGATCCCTAGTTCTTCTCATCTGGAAGTGCCTGCCTATTGCACATCCTGTGAAACTGTATGACTGGCAAATGAAAATGGAGAAGCGAGTCCATCACTGATACCATTGTGTGCATATATGTGCACGAATTCCTCTGCTAACATCTGTAATACCATTGTGTGCGTGACTTCCTCTGCTAAGGGTTTGGTACGTTAAATCCAAGTTTGCACAACTCCACTCTGAAATGTGTAGTATCACAGTTTTCACTGACCATTCATTCTTCCCTTTCTAGCATAAACTGCAGAACGTCAACAGCTGGGATTTTGACATTTTCGCATTCAGAAGAGTGACAGAAGGTATGTTGTGGTCATTGTCTGATACATAGTTGTGAAGTCCTTGCAATTAGATCATGCCCACATCAGAATTGTGCCAACACTAAAATTCAATTTTGCTTTTGGAATGAGGACATTCTCAGGATTCTCTCTGGCAATAAACTGACCCTTCAGGATAACAAAGCTGAAGGTTATTAATAATTATTTTGTTTTCTAATTTCAACTCCAGGACGACCCCTCTTCCACATGGGGCTCCACCTCTTCCATGCCCATGGACTGATCAGTGAAATGAAATTGGACATCTTGAAAGTGATGAAGTTTCTTGGTAAGCACTTTCTGGAAACCCTTACCCTAATGTTTGGATGACCTACAACCCTGCTGACCTGCTATCTAATCCTTACTGACATGCTATCTAATCCTTGCTGACATGAATGTGAACCGCCACTGTTGATTTCCCCCCATGTAGCCCTGGTCGAAGCCGCTTACCATCCAGATAACTGTTACCACAACTGCACTCACGCAGCGGACGTCACTCAGGCCCTCCACTGCCTTCTCTTGGAACCTATGGTACGTTAGAGTTGTCTCCCCCTTGGGTCGAGTCCACCATCACTAATTAGTACCTCACTTGTTGGGAATATAGTGGGTACCACTGACCTCCTTTCTGGGATGCCAAGGAGATGTAAAGGAGGAGGATGGCCCATTCCTGGGGTATGAAGGGGAGTATTGTTGGCCCATTCTGAACGCTACACATGGCAATGCAATCAGCGTGATAATAGCTGATTCATATGTACAGTATACACATTCATAGCTACATTATAATTACATTCCATTGTGTGCATGCGGGGTGATGTCTGCGGTCAGGCCTGGTTGCAGTTTAATCAGGTCAAAGGGGGAAATCACCATATATGGAAGGTAGTATGAATATCAGTTGACTATTATTGTTCAGGCTATTGTGTTTTTAAGGCATGTATTGTCCTGGTTGACATAGGAGAGTGTGTTTTATGAAAGTACCATTGTCTCTCCACTGAGGTGTACCAAACTGTGAAGGCTTGTATTTTTCTTGGCATCCACAGCTCTACAGCAGCTTGTCCCCACTCGAACTGTTTGCGTCCCTGCTGGCAGCGATGTGCCATGACCTAGACCATCCAGGTGGGTAGCTCAGGGTTGCCATTAGGGGTGGACCGACCACATTCTCATAACATTGCATCATCGAAGAAGCCACACTGATTAGTGTGTAGAGCAGGGTTGACCTTTGTACCAACAAAGCTTGAACCCTGCTTTCATTGGCAGCAATAGAGGCTTCTCATCTCTATAAGGGTTAATGATTTATTAATACCATTTCCTCTTTCCTTTCAGGTGTTAACCAAAGCTTCCTACTGAATACATCCAGCTATCTCGCCTCAATACATGGGGTAGGTGCAGTGTTTTTTGAGAGGGATGGGTCTTAATAGTATTGGCTGATCTCTCAATCCCGGCGTGGATTAACCCACCTCTGCACTTTCATTTCCACAGAGACACAGTTTATTGGAGAGGCATCACTGTCATGCAGCCAAAGCCATCCTGAAGGAGTCGCAGCTGTTGGATCATCTGCCCTCTGATGAAAGGTATGCAGATGTGCTAGACACATTCCGACAGACGTAACAATTAGACAAGGTTAATTACCAATCTTTCACCATTTGTGCAACCATTGAACCTCATTACATCACATAGTCCAGTACAGTGTGAAGCAATCAAAGCAATTATTAGCCCGCCACCCTTAGCCCTCATGGGAGAGCCACCCTTACCCCTCATGGGAGATTAGGGATCCTACCAGGTGTGAGGAAGCTCACTCATTCTATGTAGCGACTTGTTTTCCTTTTCAATGGCTGTGGGTACGATTTAATTAATTACTAAGTTATGCAGGTTTGTCTTTGAAGTTATAGAGAACATTTCCTGTGCTGTGCTGTCATGATGAACCACACTGTTGTATGGTCTTTCTCCAGGCAAGCGATATTGAGTATGATGGAGGACATGATACTAGCGACAGACGTCAGCAGGAACAAATGCTTCATGTCACAGTTTGAAGTGAGTGCACGTGTATACCAACCTGCTAACTGTATCAACACCTGATATATAGTTGAATTCCCAGGAATTCCCAGTACATTAGCTGTGACGACTCCTAGCCAGAGTGCCTTCCCCAAACCCACCATTTACATTGGAGTATAATTTACTGTTTCCGTATGCTTTCTTTATTTCAGGAGATGCTGGTATCAGATAGAGGCATTGACCTCAGTGTTCAGGCAGAAAGACACTTCGTGCTAATGGTATGTGTGTGTGTGTGTGCTGGATAGTGCAATAGGAGTAGTGTGTGACAACAATACCAAGTTTTGCCTTTGTTTGAATAAGTTGTCATAGAACATCTTAAAAGTGAAAGTGTAAATTAGTTTGTTTTTCACTAGAGACAACTGCTGCTGCTTTCATTCCCTTGTATGTAGCCCAGTGTGCAAACATTGCAAGCTGTGTTTCACCAGCCAATTACCAACTAGCTTTACCCTTGCCTTAGGCTCCTTTATAGATTTAACCCCATACCTTTTGCCTCCCATTCACAGATTGCTATCAAGGCAGCTGACATCAGTAACCCTTCTCGGTGCCTGCACATTAGCAAGATGTGGAGTGAGCAGATCATGGAAGAATTTTTCAGACAAGGTACGGACATGAACGAGTTGTTGGGATGGGTGGTTGGGTGCGAATTGAAAGGAAAGTGCATTCTGCTGTTCCTCATTTGTGAGGTTTCCTGACAGTTTTGGTGTCCTTCCTGATTGATAATACTAGTGCCATAATAGGATGTCATGTGATGTTCCAACATCCCCTATTCCTGCAGGTGACTGTGAAAGAACTATGAATCTTCCCATCTCCTTCCTGTGCGACAGGTTCTCCACAACTATACCCAAGTCTCAGTCAGGTAAGTATGTGCTATGTAGTGCATTTGTTCTCAACCAGCAACAAAGGAGATTCTGTTTGTGTAGCGTCCCCAAAATGTGCAGTAATGAGCATAAGATTTTGCTCCTTTGTGCTCTGAACAAAGCAGCCATTACTCGCTACAGTTTGCACTCCTGCACTAATCGTTACATATCTAGGATGATGCTCCATTTTCTCTCTCTCCTTTCTGCAGGATTCTTTGAGTTTGTGGCTCTGCCTCTATTCAAAGCTTGGTCAAAACTCTTTGGCTCTCAGTTTTCCACAATGCTATGCCGGAACATTATCAACAACAAGACATTCTGGGATGATCAAACACCCACAAGTAATAGCAGCTCAGACTCTGAAGAAGACAGCTGAATTGTTTTTATGAACCTCCTGGTCTGGTACCTTTTATACTCACTCTCTCCCTCTCTCTCTCCTATTGTGATCTATCTGTGTGATCCTGCTACAACCTCGAAAGGTTATTATATTATCAGATCTATTATTTATTCCTCTCAACTATGCTGATCTCACAATTTTTCAATGTTCCATGTGATTGGTATACCAACATGTCTACCTTCCTCCTTTTCACTCAAAATTTATATTGATACTTGTGTTTTGCACCTGGTGCAACTTCATTTTCTGAAAATGGAATTTCCAATTGTTAACTTTCTGTGTCAAGTCCATGAACTGGCCGATCCTACATGTACTCCTACATGTACTCCTACATGTACGTGTACATGTAGGCTGTGCATGCATGAACCCTGTGTGGGTATATATATGTATAGTCAGCCTGTCTGCTACAACCAGGAAGTGGTGTCACTGGGTAGGGTTAGGGTTCTACCTAATACCAGTAGTAAAGGTGGGCTTAATTTCATTAGGGAGAGAGCTCAATGCACTTCCTCAATGACAGTGGAGGGTTCAAATTCATTTTCCATTCCATATTTTCCAGTTACACTGCCTCTTTCACAAATTTGGTGACAAAATGCATGCCTTCTTGTCGAGCCAGGCAAAAAAATCACTTCAATCCATGTTATCGACCTCACATTAGGACTACATGGCTGTAGATGTAGTGTAAAATCCACAGACAACAAGACAATCATATATAGGCTATCATCTGAATAAAAGTAAAATTAAGATCAAGTCAGGTGGCTACCCCACGCAGTGAGTCAAGTGCCCCAAACACTATAGTCATGTGTACACTGCAAACCCAAAGGGTTGGTTTACTGAATCCTACCGCAGGGAGGAAATTCTACCAACGTTCAGCTCTTGCCTGGAACTTTGCCATCGTGCATGGAAGTGTAGCTTTCTTTTTATGACAATGCAGAATATGTATATAAAAATGTACACAGGATGTTAGGGATACCAGAACGGCAAAAAGTAAGGAAACAAGGTATGGATGATCGCACAAAACATACAACCCCTATCTTACCACATAATACATGATTGTAAATACGTAGGGTGTTGTATATGTATACTGATGCCATCGTACCTGTTTGTTTTCTTTCTTTTGCTGTTCTGCTATCCCTACATCTCCATACATTTTTAATGGGTTTTTTTACACTTGTTTACCTCATTCCATAGATAGATCTTGTAGCAGCAGCATTCTGCGCACACGGTACACAATTTTGAGTTCAAAGTTCAAGGTTGCTCTCTACGCATGCGCACAAATGAAGAAAATGGCGTCGCAGATGAAGCCATAGTTATTGAGTGGGCCGTTTCAAGCGCCAAGGTAGATACAAAAGGTAGAGCCAGGTAGAGCCAGGTAGAGTTAAGGTAGAGCCAGGTAGAGTTAAGGTAGAGCCAGGTCACGAGTGCCAGGTATGATCCAGGTAGAGCCGTTTATCTAGAGCCAGGTCACTAGAGTTAAGGTAGAGCAAAGGTAGAACCAGGTAGAATTAAGGTATAGAGCCTCAGTGGTAGACTTAAGGTAGAGCAAAGGCCCAAGGTAGAGTCGGGTAGAGCCACCAAGGTAGAGTTAAGGTAGAGCCGGGTAGACAGCCAGGTAGAGAGCCATGGTAGAGCCAGGTAGAATTTAAGGTGGAGCCAAGAAGGTAGAGCCAGGTCGAGTCAAGATAGAGCACCAGGTATAGCCAAGATAAAGCCAAAGTAGAGCCCCAATTGCAAGTATAGAGCCAAGGCAGAGCGAAGGTAGAATTAAGGTAGAGCCACCCTATGCTCCGCCCTATGCAAGGTTGAGCCAGGTAGAATCAGCTGGAGCTAGTGATGGTAGAGCAAGGTAGTGCCAGGTAGGGCAGGTAGAGGCAAGGTAGAGCCAGGTACAGACAAGGTAGAGCCAGGCAGAGTGAGGTAGAGACAGGTAGAATTCTTCCCACCAAGACAACACATTTTCATGCATTCAGCGCACACCACTTTCGTAGGTACTCCTCTCCCACAGCATTTGCTCCTCAGCGGCCAAACTTGGTGGGGCCCGCACACATGGAGAGACCCCTCTGGCAATACCGTTAATGATATTCATGACCCCCCACAAGCCCAACAATCGGAGGTCAAATTTGGATGTCATCCGGATTTTCGCCAAGCATTTCCCTAAATTTGGGCCAGATCTGACTGATGGCACACCTTACACCACCAATTTGCATGTTTTCTTGAGGCCCTGGGTGGGGTCTATGAATATCATTAAAATCAAATCCTCGGGCCGATGAATCTCATTAAAATCAAAAAACGCCCACGACGTCTACGTTTAGTGGGGGATGCACGCCGTAATCTGACCAAATTTTTGAGTTCGTCCCTCAAAGTCGTCCCTAGGCCCTCTGAAGCCTTTTTGGTCACTTTTTGGACTGACGAGAAGCCCTACAAGTGCATAGGGTCTAAATGACGTCTATAGACGTCATTGGGGCTTAAAGGGTTAAGGTAGAGCCACCCTATGCTCCACCCCCTATGCAAGGTAGAGCCAGGTATAGAGCGAAGGTAGAGCCAGGTGGGGCAGGTAGAGGCAAGTTAGAGCCAGGTACGGCCAAGGTAGAGCCAGGCAGAGTAAGGTAGAGTGAGGTAGAGACAGGTAGAGTTGTAGAGCCACCCTATGCTCCGCCCCCTATGCAAGGTTGAGCCAGGTAGAGTCAGCGGGAGCTAGTGAAGGTAGATCAAGGTAGTGCCGCCAGGTAGAGTTAAGGTAGAACCAGGTAGAGGTAGGTAGAGAACAAGGTAGAGCCGCCAAGGTAGAGCCAGGTGTAGCCAGAGGTAGAGCAAGGTAGAGTTAAGGTAGAGCCAAGGTAGAGCCAGGTGGAGCCAAGGTAGAGCCGCCAAGGTAGAGCCAGGTGTAGCCAGAGGTAGAGCAAGGTAGATCGAGTTAAGGTAGAGCCAAGGTAGAGCCAGGTAGAGCCAAGGTATATAGAGACAAGGTAGAGCCAGGTACATGTAGAGTTAAGGTAGAGCCAGGTAGAGTTAAGATAGAGTCAAGGTAGAGCCAGGTAGAGAGCCAAGGTAGAACCAGGTACTCTTCCTCGGCCTCCCCCTCCGTATGTTCCCCCCCCCCCCCCCCCACGCATGCTCCACCCTCGGCCCCCCAATAATGCTCCCCCTCCCAATGTTCCACCTTCCCAATGCTACCCTCAGCCTCCCAATGCACCCCCTCCTTAAACTCCATCCTTCCAATTCCCCCCCCCCCCCCCCCCCCCCCCCCCCCCCCCCCCCCCAATGCCCTATGCTCCACCCTCCCATGCTCCTCCTCCCCTCCATGCATTTGCTCCACCCTCCCTTGCTCCCCCTCCCAATGCTCTCCCTCCTTAAAATGATGATGATTAAGGTTATAAAATGCTCGACCCCTCCCAATGCTCCCCTGGCTGTTCACTATGACATCCTGAGGGAGTTTGCCATGGTGGTGGGTGCCCTCGCTGGCCTCCATGCTCTCCTTCTCCCCAGGAGCAAATGAAGACAGAGGTGCACCGGTGCATGGGCACGTCCAGCAGAGCAGGCCCTACACATGCTCAGAGGGAGACAATTATAATTACTTCTAGCTATCCTAAGCTCCAAATTCACTGGAACAATTGCTGTAAACAGCCGCAGTAGCGATCTGAAAACAGAATGATGTATTAAACCAAACAGCTGTGGAAACTTCCATACACACATTCATAATTTCAATTTCATGCATGTTCACATTTCCTGATGATTGTCATGAGCAACTGCTCCATGTTCTGCATGTGCACTCAGTTATGCTTGCCCCACAATGTCATACATTGGTGTACATGCATGTAGTGTATGTCAGGCAGTATATGTGTGCATGTGCATGTCTTATATGTGTGCATGTGCATGTCTTGTATGTGTATACAGCAGTGTGGCAGCTGGATGTGTACAGGACTGAGGTGTCAGACCGTACGTACTGAGTCACAATAATGTACTGGAGGAAACTTCTGGCTCGAAATGTGGTCAAGGAAAAACCAGTTGTCAATGTTTGAGAATATGGATGACCTTGCCTCCCTTGATTCTTAAAACAGTTTGCAGCAAAACTCTTAAAGAGGAGTCACAAAGTGATACCTTGATCAACAATGAAAGATAGATTTGAGAGGCAGTTCAACACCAACCACCTTAGCCACCTCACCAATCTTCATCAGCAAGAACCAGCTCGATTCTCAAGCAGTCATTCAAGGATGGATTCTCAAAATCCAGTCTCTCACACATTTCTTCTTCTGCAACAGAAAGCTGCTATAGCCAACACCTTTGTAGCATTCACTAAACTCCGGCAGCATTCCCACCAACACCACCACCTCAACCACTACTAGTACCTCAACTACCATCACTTCGATCAACCACCACCTCGATCAACTACCACCTCGATCAACCACCACCACCTCGATCAACCACCACCACCACACCACCACCACCTTGATCAACCACCACCACCACCTCCACCTCAACCACCACCACCACCTCGATCAACCACCACCTCCACCTCAACCACCACCACCACCACCACTACCACAATCACCTACCACCACCACCACCTCGATCAACCACCACCTCCACCTCAACCACCAACTCCTGCACCTCAACCACCACCACTACCACACCTCCACCTCAACCACCACCTTGATCAACTACCACCTCCACCTCAACCACCACCACCATCTCCACCTCAACCATCACCTCCTGCACCTCAACCACCACCACTACCACACCTCCACCTCAACCATCACCTCGATCAACCACCACCTCAACCACCAGTGGTCCACCACCACCACACCTCCACCTCACCCACCTCCACACATACATCACCACCACCACCACCACCGCCAGAAACGGTGGTGATATACATACTGCAGATGTTGACATGTCTCTCCACAATCTTGTAAGGATAAGCCCACATTTGTGAGGGAGGTACACGGATGAGCAACTTATAGTGATTATTGAAAAATAGCTGTGATAAGGTTGCAAAGTTACATATCAAGTTGTCATATAGCTCAGAATGCTCCGTATAAAAATATGAACAAGTGACTCTATAGCTCCTGCTCTGGAGTACAGTACTATACTCTGCAGGACCATATTGAACTGCGTCTACACTGCTACTGTGTGGCTAAGTAGTCTGATAGATCAATCTTTCGTTCATCCCATTCCACTGACCGCTATAATTATAGGGAGAATAAGAGAGGAAGCAGTATAGAAATGAAATGCACTTTACCTTGCTCAGAAGGTTACTGATTCAAAATAAAATGCTTGCTCAGAAGGGTTTACTGATTCATCCTTCATGCAATGTTTCATCCACACAAACGCAAACGAAATCACAAACACCTACCCACTATTATTTTGTGAAATGTTCTTTCTGCATCCTATTATACCCTATTCATGCTACTAGCAAACTGTTAGTGTAGTACATACCCGGGATTCCTTCTTCGGTGTAAACAGTTGTCCCCTGACACTGAGAGTTCTTCTCAAACTTGGGTTTCCTCTAGACACCAACCCGGATTTATCAGGCTTAGTGTACGGATTATTGTTCACACCTGTACATAGTATAGGTGGACGGTGGAAAGAGGTAAAATAAAATATCCCAGCCCGCAAGATGTGTGGAGTTTAGTAGACACAACACTACTGTTTCCAGTATTATACCAAACAGACATTAAAATTTTAGTTTAGTCATTCCGTGACGCTGTTAGTCAACTCTGATGTTTTCGTACCACAGCAACAGAACCTGGTAAAACACCATGCATTGCGTAAACGTGGCGTAAGTAGGCACTAAACTTGGATAAACAATGCAGAGGGCTATCAATAGTCCCTATACAAACACTCATGCACTTCAATGGGATATCAAGCACTTCTATAAGGGCTGTAATGTAAGAGGTTTCTGTGTGCGTATTCGTTGAGCATGCTGTTACTGTGGTACAAATCGGTAACGTAGGCCCAGGTTCAAGGATACTACTGTATTAGCCTCGTCCCCAGGCCAAGAGAGGGCCTGGGAATGAGGCTACTGCAGTACTAGCCTCGTCCCCAGGCCAAGAGAGGGCCTGGGAATGAGGCTACTGCTGTACTAGCCTCGTCCTCAGGCCAAGAGAGGGCCTGGGAATGAGGATACTGGTGTACTAGCCTCGTCCCCAGGCCAAGAGAGGGCCTGGGAATGAGGCTACTGCTGTACTAGCCTCGTCCCCAGGCCAAGAGAGGGCCTGGGAATGAGGCTACTGCTGTACTAGCCTCGTCCCCAGGCCCAAGAGAGGGCCTGGGAATGAGGCTACTGCTGTACTAGCCTCGTCCCCAGGCCAAGAGAGGGCCTGGGAATGAGGCTACTGCTGTACTAGCCTCATCCCCAGGCCAAGAGAGGGCCTGGGAATGAGGCTACTGCTGTACTAGCCTCGTCCCCAGGCCAAGAGAGGGCCTGGGAATGAGGCTACTGCAATACTAGCCTCGTCCCCAGGCCCAAGAGAGGGCCTGGGAATGAGGCTACTGCTGTACTAGCCTCGTCCCCAGGCCCAAGAGAGGGCCTGGGAATGAGGCTACTGCTGTACTAGCCTCGTCCCCAGGCCAAGAGAGGGCCTGGGAATGAGGCTACTGCTGTACTAGCCTCGTCCCCAGGCCAAGAGAGGGCCTGGGAATGAGGCTACTGCTGTACTAGCCTCGTCCCCAGGCCAAGAGAGGGCCTGGGAATGAGGCTACTGCTGTACTAGCCTCGTCCCCAGGCCAAGAGAGGGCCTGGGAATGAGGCTACTGCTGTACTAGCCTCGTCCCCAGGCCCAAGAGAGGGCCTGGGAATGAGGCTACTGCTGTACTAGCCTCGTCCCCAGGCCCAAGAGAGGGCCTGGGAATGAGGCTACTGCTGTACTAGCCTCGTCCCCAGTCCCAAGAGAGGGCCTGGGAATGAGGCTACTGCTGTACTAGCCTCGTCCCCAGGCCAAGAGAGGGCCTGGGAATGAGGATACTGGTGTACTAGCCTCGTCCCCAGGCCAAGAGAGGGCCTGGGAATGAGGCTACTGCTGTACTAGCCTCGTCCCCAGGCCAAGAGAGGGCCTGGGAATGAGGCTACTGCTGTACTAGCCTCGTCCCCAGGCCCAAGAGAGGGCCTGGGAATGAGGCTACTGCTGTACTAGCCTCGTCCCCAGGCCAAGAGAGGGCCTGGGAATGAGGCTACTGCTGTACTAGCCTCGTCCCCAGGCCAAGAGAGGGCCTGGGAACGAGGCTACTGCAGTACCATCATTTCCATGCATTACATGTGCATGTAGATCGCTCACATAGACTGTACATTAGAACTGGCTAACTTGCAATGAGGAATTCTTTTAACTTCACAGCCTGTGACTCGCACTCCAGTTGGTTGTTAGACATTGTCAGCTCTGCAAGATGACACCCGGAAATTTTGGCATTAGGAGATGACAATAATCTAACATGCCTCAATGCATGCCTACAAAGTTGGCTCACAGCTCCTCGATCTGTGATGTCTGATAGTATGGCAACAGGCAAGGAGCGCAACTGGTACACACTCCTGACCCCATGAACTGCTTCTTCAAGAAAATTTGGAAACTTATCGTCACTTGTGGAAGACGTACAACAGTTTGGAATATACCTCTCACCACAGACAATATACTCAGGTGGTCTTAGGTGCGTCCCTATGTTGAGTAGGCTCAGTGTACTGTAATAACTACGGTTGATAACCTAGTAACCATGCTGATAAAGTGGCTTACTTTGTAAACATGGCAGCAGAGATAAGCCTTTGTCCACTTCCCTGAGAAGATTGCCATCCAGGCTGCAAGGTAAAAGAGAACTCTTGTTACCATAGCACTACGAATACATTCTATGATACATGCAAACTGAGGTGCTGGACAAGGATTGTCTGCTGTAGGGATAAAGGATATCCCATAGTGGAAATTGCAACATGTTTCTGTGTGTGGTTAGTTCACTTGCATAGTACATATATACAAGGCTACATGCACTGGCTGGGTTCAAGGATGACTCTCTAGTTGTGAACCTAACAATCAGCATGCAGTATCTGGATAAGTTGATCCAAAACCTACACTGTGTCCAGTGCTCCATACTCGTATACACTGAACACATTACCATGCACTCACCATAGTGTGTGGAGTTTTGTTAGTTTTGCAAGCATCATAGGAAGCTCTGAAATGTTGTTATCCACAAGCACCATCACTTCTAAGCTGAAATAAGTTGAAAGGTAAGGATTAGGGTTGGGGTATTGCAAGTACACTGGTCTATGCTAAAGACAAAAACAATCCTAATACAGGGCATGACCGTGATAGGACTTTGAGTAACCTCGTTCTCAGGCTCCTCCGCAGCTTTTTGTCGCTGGGGAGGAGCCTGAGAACGAGGCTAGCTTTGATCTGTGCAATGATTTCTTACTTTGTCAAACTTGAAATAACATCAGGGACACGGTTAAGCAGGTTCCTGCTCAGGTCTAGCCTCTTTAGCTGAGTCAAGCGAGAAAGTACGGAACTGGTGGTGAGAACACGGTGTGATAAAAAGTTGTGTGCCAGAGACAAAGATTCCAACTTCCGCAATCGGCCAAGACCTGAAGTTCAGGACATCAAAGGTAGTACATAGTAACAGACAAGTGGCAGTGTAGTCTCGACCCCAGACCTAAACCAACCCAACCCCAGCGCAGATCGTCTACTGGAAGCGATCCGTGCTGGGGTTGGTTTGGGTTTGGGGGCCGAGACTAATGGCAGCATCACATTTGTTTATTACAGCAATGAAAATTGCAGCTTCAATATCTCATATCTGACATATGTGCCCAGGCCTTCCGAATATTGTGTTACAGATACTACAAAGATTGCAGGTGAACTTCAAGTTGAGGAGGTACGTAAACATAACTTTTATGGACCCCATATCTGCACAGAAAGAGGGTGAATGGAAGGCCTGGATACGAGGCCTTTATACTTATGAGCTTTATCATCGATCCTTGAGGTGTTCGGATATTGGACTCCCTCACACTGCTACCCACAAGTGACATGAAGGAGTATGGGCTCATTGCAACAATGAGTTAATGAGCTGATTTGTAGCATCAACAGAAGAACTGCTAGTCACAGTCCTAGCTAGACATTTCAATCCACGCAAGGTCATATTCTTCAGTCTGAAAAAAATCCAATGGACACACCTCAGAATAAACACAGGCAATGACACAATTTTCAAATACATGCTTATTCCGCATTTGTTCCCCACTTCCAACTGAAGATCCGTGGATCAATTTCATTTGCCGATGCTACGAATTAGCTCATGCAACATGCATGCTTCCCAGTGCAAGGCAAGCCTCCAGGGGAGACCACAATAGGTACCTTTAAGAGTATCCAGAGCAGTCAGTGAGCAGTGATTTAGTGACAGGCTTCGCAACGACACCAAACCAACAAGGTTTGCCTCTGCTATGGCTTCTGACCGGTCTTCACTAAGATTCACATTGCTGAAAGATCAATACGAATACGCATCAATGAATTCAAGCATGGACTTTATGGCCAAAAGAGAAGCTGGGGTGGAGCTAGCCTCGTTCCCAGGCCTGTGCATTTTCAGTTGCAACTGAAAATGGGAACCAGGCTAAGGGTGGAGCCTAGAATAAGTTATAGTATAGAGAACAGTATACTGCATGAGTCATGCCTAACTTACATTATTTCTAAGCTATGAAGGCGCCGCAAAGCCCAAAGGTAGTTCACTGTGATCATGTTAGCTTGTGTGATTCTTGCCTGGTTGCACTGCGAAGAGAAAGAGAAGTGGGTGTGGCACTTCAATTATAATGTAGGGAGCCAGGGATTACTGTAGCTTCATAGATAAGCTATACTGTCTGTAGGAGGATAATATGACCTAACTTTATATGGACGTAACATTGTGGCAACTGCACTATACTGTCATACAAGCAGTGAGTATTGGATTAGTGCATCATTTTCCCTGTAGAAGCAACTGCTTTGCTGCACGTTCTGCAGCAAAGCAGTTGCTGCAGATTCTGAAGTGGTTCGTCACAAACTCAAGCAGATCAGTTTTAGCAAAACCCATCATGAAGAACGAACGCCTATGCTATACTGCAATTGATGAGTGATCAATGAAATATGCATTCGTGATGGAATGGGTGTGACTGTAAAAGTTTAGGGCATGAAGCTGTTGTAATGTGGTGACTTTCTGATTGGCATTGCCAACCTTCCTGTAGCAGAAGTAAAAACAATTGAAGCTTCGTCATGGAGGTTGCCAGGCTGTTTCTCAGCTCTTCCAAATGGCCTGGGAACGAGGCTATAGGCAACACAAGTTTGTATGCTAATGCAATTGGGTCAACTATCGTGAAGGATACACGAATACCTAACACAATTCCAACACATTAATGAACTCACTGAATTAAACTGTGCCGGAAGAATGACTAGTGTGACCTTATCTCTGGACTGAAACATCCTGACTACATCACTGTGTTCTCGATCCTTCACCTGCACATCATCAATGCTGACAATCTGTAACAGATCGTAGAAACTCTCACAGCATAAAACGTTTACATTCCCTGACCCTCATCCTCCTGTAGACAGAATCTGGGAATGAGATCATCCATACATGCATGTCAGCATGCAGTGCAATGGTCTATTGTGTATGCTGCCTCAATTCACCACCATCATAAGTTTGTAAACAGAGTCTGAATTGGAAATTAAACCTTAGTTACCAAGCCAGCTCAATACATGTATCGTGCACACTAGCCTCTTGGGCCTGGGAACAGCACTATAGTACTCCTATAAAACAGGCTGATCTCCACACCATGGCTGGAGCCTGTAACATCGAGCCGACCACTGGCTCGATGCACTCCTGCCCTCAGTACTCATTCATTGCTCCTAAAATCCTCCCTCATTCTAGATTTACTTAGCAATGCATGCATGTCCAAGTTGTTGTCAACGGCAGAGTGGCTGTCAGTATACAGAGTCACTACCCAAGAGTGTAGAGTAGAGAATCACTCTCAGGCTCGAGTGGTGGAGTCCTCGCATCATACTACCAGGCCTAAATTTTGCAACTAGTAGAGGTTCTTCCAACCAGCTGGCTTGTACGTACTAGCCTAGCTCGTTCCCAGGCCATTCGCACGGCACCAGTTTTAATATTGCTTGCAGCATACTACAAGCAATCAATAACTGGCTGGCCTGGGAACAGCCTGGGACGAGGCTAGGCTGTTTAGTAATCCAACACCACGGAGAGCCATACTAGTACAGCACCCATTCACTGGCCACAGTGTTGTAGCTCTATTTCCTCTTGTACAAACCACAGTGACCACAGAACCACATGTTTCTGAAGCCTGCATGCATTAAAGCCACACATGCACAATAAACTACTGGGCAATTGCAGGCTTCAGTCAGACTTCAGATGTCAGTTGCATGCTAGTGCTAGCTGTGATAGTGCTCAGTTGCATGCTAGTGCTAGCTGTGATATGTAAGCACATCATGAAATGAGAAGTTTGTTGTGTACACGCATCACAAAAATAATCTTTACGAGGTGCATACACACACATAGGAACATGCAGGGTAAGTTTCTGTGTACATAGCTACATTATGAGTGGGAATTTTCCAGTACATGTAACTATACTGCTATAATCCATACCTGGTCTCCTTCTCTAAGTCCAGCACTCTAGAGGGTGAAGACAATTGATAGCAATACTGTGAGCACCGAAGAGTGGCACATACCTTTAGCCTTGTTCCCAGGCTCCCTCCTTTTGTGGTTGGAGCGGGGGAATATTAAGCTAACAGCTAACATAACTGAGTATAGTAGAATGACACCCCAGAAGCAACAGATAGCCTAACTAAGCATCAGTACATACTGTCGGAACCTCAGTAAGGACACCTTAACTGTGGATAACATATTAAATGAGAGGCTTTCCATGCAAGGATTCGAGCAGAGATAGGTACAACCAGCTGCTCTCCGCATTTTGCAGCCACGCCCTCATTGGGGAATGCACGCCTACCTTTGCAGTCCCATCGTCGTGGACTGATTCGATATGGCAGGTATAGATTTTCGTTCTTTCAGGAAACTCGCTGGTTGTGCCCCTCAGAACAAACCCCCAACCAGGTCCCACGGCGTCCGAGGATCTTCTTCGCAGTAGGCATTCCCGCACTGAAACCACCAGCGGCAGGGGTGGTAGGCCATCGATCGAGAGGATGGAGGAGGCGGAGCTCGAGAAGCTTCGCAAACTCCTTAGACTACCTACACGCGGGACTGACAGATGTTCGTTATCCAGAGACGCAACGGAGGATCGTCTTCTTTGTGCACTCATTTCTCAATTATTCAGGTATTAACGTCGACCTGTTCCAAAGCCACGCCCAAGTTTTCATATTTCCGACCACTTCCTTGTTCCCGATCCTGGGAACGAGACTAGTCAATGAATACTCTCTCCTGGCATTAGCAGTGCACTCAGTTTGGGCAGCCAAAAGGGGAACGGATGTGGCTAATGGTCCGGCAGGAAGTAGGGCAGTGGTTAGGGTTAGGGCCAGGGCAGGTGCTGAATGTGCATGCGTGTCCATAACGTATGTAGCTACTTCCAAAAGAGGTGGCATGCATAATGAACAAGCCTGGAAAGCAACAACAAGGGTTGCAACTCGCTGCCAGGTTGGTTTCAACTGAACTGTTCACTGGTGGTCCGAGTAGCTAGCTAACAGTGTTACTGGATGTGCTCACCATATATGCTGCTGGAGTGCAGTCAGTGGCAGCTTAATAGCTCCACTCAGTATGCATTGGCGCGGGTTAACCCAAACTCATCTACACAAGTATTTCAGGAATGATACCCTGAAGGTGAATAAAATTGTGACTACAAGATACATGTACAAAGGTAGCCATTGGCATGGAAACAGGCAAGTGGGATGGCTAAAAATAAAAAATCAGCATACAAGCAGCTGAAAAAGTTATAGCTCTGTCCTATAATGGTCTCAGTCACGTTCTTGAGATATGGATTGCATGATAAGCCCCCCCCCCCCCCCCCCCCCCCCCCCCCCCCCCCCCCCCCCCCGCTGCCCTGATATTAATCCTTAATTGAGCAAAATGAAGCCTGGGTGCAATCAGGGGAGCACAATCATGCATCCAAACAGATGGTGTGCACACCTGCAGTTCTCTGCCAAAACATACATGTAGTTGTCCTGACCTACACTCATGTAGAGCATGTGAGTTACCACAGTAACCTCTAAAGTGCATAAGGAACACACAAGAATGTTGCTACTATACAGTGTCACAAACACCTGCACAAAAGCAAACACTTCTGATAAAGTACAAGCCACAAAGCCATCAAGAGTCAGGCTGATCTTGATTGTCATTATGTGCACTAGTGACTGATGAGAAGTCCATGCTTTCAAGGCGCAGGCTGAACTTACCCGACTCATCAAACCGGCCGTCACCCCACTCCTGGATATCGCCGATATACGTTACATCTGTTTGCTGTCTTTGGTATGATGGTGACTGAACAGATGTGTCCTGCCTATGAAGACTAGGTCGTTCCGTCGATTTGTCCTGCTTCTGAACGATAGGTGGTTCTGATGCCCCAGATGATCCACTTGGAGAGCTGTCACTAACTGGTCGTACAGGCATACAGAAAGGACATTTGATTACAGACAGAACTACATCCCTAATTGGCTTCCTTAGGAAGGATTGAATAATTGGATTTATTGCAGAATTCAGTAGTACCAAGATGAAGTCGATCAAGAACACAGCATTTGGTACATTGTCGTACGAGAAGATGCGACCAATAAATGCAGTCAGGAGGGCAGGTGAAAAGCATACCAACTGTGTGATCACCAATGCAGCAAATAATCGAGTCAGGTTCCTTTCTTTCACTTTTTGTGCATCCAGAGAAGTCACAGACCATTGGCCACGTTTGCCCAAGTTTCCACGAAGGAACCTTCTCACATAGAAGTAGGTGATAATGGTGAAGACTAGTATGAAGGCCACTGGAATCACCATCAGGACAGCAAATACAATGACATAGTCTCTCTCCGCCCTCCACCGGAATAAGCACGCACCAAAGGGAGGGAAGTAGAAGAAAGCTCCAAACCCATAAAAGGGAGTTGACGAAATGATTACGGGTACAACGCACACACACAGCACCAAAAGCCATGCCCGCCATGGTTTCATCAGTCTGTGGTAGCGGAAGGAATAAACTATATACAGAAAACGATCAAAGGCAATAATAGCCAAGAGGTAGATCGACAAGCACAGAAAAAGTGAGAGAAAGAACGCAATTGCACAACAGAATTGCATTCTTACGGTGTCTGTCTCCCCAAAAAACCAACCACCTTGTATTAAGGTAGCAATGTAGAACGGAATGGACGAGGTGGCCTCCAGAAAGTCCACGACAGCCAGGCAGAAGAGGAATATCGAAGACGGCTCTCCCCGCAGCATCTTTCTATTCTTGATCATGAACCCGATTAGGAACAGGTTCCAGCAGAAGGCAATCACAAATATGACTGTGTATATCGCGGCGATCGCTCCGGCTGCAGCCGGAGGGTAGGGCAGAGACCACATGGACTCGCTGAGACCAGGATCACCGGTCCCACACATCGAAGAGTCATTGTTCTCACTCACTGCACTGCCGACATCGTTCACCACCGATTCGTTACAGGTGTTCATAATCGATTCTGATGATCTTGGACGGTTAGGAGTTCGCCAGTAGTATATCCACGGTCATGCTGCGCTGCTTAATTACTTACATTCAGCTCCACCTACCGGAAATACATGGCTAATCGTTATTCCCATGCCAAAACCCACATCCACTTCAATAATATATGAGCCTGGGGCCACTGACAGCCTCATGATGCTCAGTAAACACTTACCTGCTGGAAGAATAAAGTCATACTACAGTCATGCCATATGCATGCACCCCAGAAACGAAATGCAGAAGGGTCTGGGAACCAAGCTAGCTATGCACATTCATGCACTGGCCAGTAACCCTGCTTGACCAATAACCACTTTGCAGTATTACAATAATCATAGGACAATACAAGTAAGCAGCCAACATTTTAATAAAGCAATTTCTTGTGTAGTCCCATACATATTATGGACTTCTGATACAGAATGCCTAATGTAACGAATAAACTATTCAACATCCTTCACCTACTGTTCATAGTATTTTCACCAGCGCGTATTTTCACCAGCGCCATTGGTCAAAGGGACTGACGGGGCCTCTAACAAAGAAGTTAGCTGCATGTACTTTTTGATCAGCCTATCACGTGGTCACTTAGCAAATAGATTGTGTGCATAGTATGGATTCAAGGGATTGTATTACTGACATGATACACTGTAGCTATAGCATCATGTCTGAAGTGAACATCCTGTGTTGCAATCCCACTGTGTACAGGCAACTTTGTCCTCTGTTTTGGCCTGTGGTGATATTTCCTGCATTCACTAGTCACCTTGCACAGACTATCTGCACCTCAGGTTCAAGGAAATCGGTATCCAAGTTATGCCACAGAAGCCCATATAAATACCTTAACCTGCATGCATGAGAATTCCAATTCTGTATGGTAACTCATGCAGTGTATACGGATACGGGAGTTTCATTGCCACAGCTCTACCAGTAATGAAATCACGGGAAGTATATAATTATTGCTGCATGAGTACAGTGAGGTATACCGGTAGGTGATTTGAGTTCTTTGGGTGCTTCTATTCCCAATCACTTACGTGTTACCTCACGTGTGTTACCTTATACATGGCATAACTGACATATTATAGCCAGAGCAGGACAGACCAAATGGGATGCCACACTTAATTAACAAAGCAGTCATGGCATTGTAGGTAGCATGTTAGTAGATCAGATGTTTGTGTGATATCTCAAGCAGAAGTTTGCACGAAGCATGTTTTCACAAGCGTAGCTACATCCTTGAATTTGAATTTGAGAGCTGCATGGCCTCATACCCAGGGTGGGGATGAGAACAAGTGCTGGTCACTGAGGCTGTATGAAAGAAGGTCATGCACACTGCAAACTCCACAAGGACACACCTCACCTCTGAGTTGTCTTAGACTTTGTGCATATGCCCATTGTATGCCTCATGACTACTGAATTCGAACCTTAAGGTACGCCATGTGACTATTTGACTGTCATTCTTTCCTTGTGATTATTCTCACCATTGTTCTGTGCATGTGTATGTATGGTGGGTTTCACAAAACAGTGAAGACAGAAAAAGAGCATTTGGCCATGTAGCTCATGCCATAAGGGAATCCAACAAGAAAGAGCATTCTAGTAAAGCATCTCCGAAAGCAAAGACTGACATAAAACATGCGGTACTAGCTTGGTAAGGTTTGCATGCATGAGTACCATTACTCTTGTCCTTCCACATAGCTAGTTAACTAATCATAAAAGTTAATAGGCTAATGACGGGTATTCTTTTTGAGGCTAAGTAGACTGCACTAACGTGCACACATTCTTCACAGTGGAGGAAGCACTGAGATACAACTGAGGTGACCAGAGCATGGTTAAACAACCCTTCTCTTTTTCAGTGGCGCACTAGCTATTACAGCTAGCACACATCAGCCGCTGACTGCATGTATTTAATTCCGAGTGCCATCTAATATAGATCACTTGTGGCTAGCTATATATCCCCTCCCAAGTTCACTGGTCAATGCACCTTGGCAATTGCTTTTATATACTTCACAATCATCCAATTGTGGGTCACAACTGCTAGGACCAACATATTGCACACTGACAGGAGCAGGCAAATATCTACTGATATCCAGCCAATAGTTCATTCACCACAGGCCCATCATATCATGAATCATGTTACCTGCACCCTGCTGGAGGTCAGATTGAAGGGGAGTCGCAACTGCAACCGGCCCATATCCAGCGCCGCTAGAGCGCTCCATGCATGTGCGGCCGTGCGCACTGCGCGTGCGCGTGCGGGCGCAGCTGTAGCTGTGGACGTGGGTGTGTCCTCAGTATTTCTTCATTCCCAGACCAGTTCGGTTTGAAACTGAACTGAGCAGCGAACCAGCAGAGAACAACCGTCGTGACGTCGAGGGCTAGGGCATATAGGGCAGAGGGGTAAGTATCAGTACGGCGTAACCTGTAGTTGCACTATGTGCCCTGTAGGCTGTAGCTTCCGTCGAGTAGCAACCCAGCAGTCAGGCTGTGTTTTGGCAGCTGACTGACGACGGTGCATTCTATGATCATTGTGCATAGCTAGTCGTATTTCATAGTGTGCATGTCACTATGTAAATGTACAGTGTGCTGTGCGATCATCATGATGACTAGTCTCGCAAGCCAGCCTCTTTTTCTTCGAGAAAAAGAAGCTGGCTTGCGAGACTACATGATGACTCACTTGATCTGTAGTAACTGGTGAATGACTTCCTGTTTCCTGGTGAAGGAAGCTAGATAACACCAGGTTAGAATCATGCTTGTACACGTATCATTACCACCAACTAGAGATGCTTAATTGGGCATCTGAGCCAACAGCACCGGTCCCTTTTACCATTCCAGTGTTCAATTAAGGCCATCAAACTATAGTTAGGGGTAAACCCATATAGTAGGCTAATTGCACATGTCCGCATTTTGCTCACTTGTGCACTATCAATTCATATGTCATGACCACGTTTGGTCTTGATAAAATTTCCACCCTCGAAGAACCTACCCTCCCCCCTTGTAAACAAAATGCTATTGCATAGGGTCTTAATTATTACTCAAAAGTGTGCCTATCCTGCTACCCCAAGCAGAAGTAGCTAGTATAGGTTGGACTAACCAATGAAGGCTCCATCTCATTCAAGCACTCCTGCTGTGTCTTCCTCCTCTGAATCGCTACAATGATGACAAAACTGTACCGCATAGACGGTGTAGAGTATTGTGTGAAAATTTAATTCGACAATCATGCATTACACATTGCGTTATGCACTTGCAGTTTGCTATTTATTTACTACACAATCAAAACCAACCCCACAGTAATTTATACAGTCAATCAAATTTCTCTATGAGGTGTATGAGTAACTTGTATGCCTGCTATGACTTCATGTCTCATCCGTGCAGATGGTGTGATGGGTGTCAGACTACAGCAATTGAAGAAGAAGATTTTGAGTAGATTACATGTTTCACCACAAACAGTTCTCTTGCTGCTAGGGAAGTATTCCACGAGAGCATGTGTGGTTCTTGTTTGGTGTGGTGTGCTCTGGTCTTTGATTGGTACTGATGCCTTTCCGAGGAGGTCAGATGCTGGACGAGATGGCAGGCAGCTCATGTGCCTGACACCAGATGAGGCTAGAGTAGTATCACTCCCAGAGGTGAACATCTCTACGATTCCACTAACACTTCTTGGTGAGAATGTCAGCGATAGTTATGAGGTGGTCGTAGTGAACCTGAATGGAAGTTGCAGAGACATTCTTGAAGTGCAGAGATTACAGATAGAGGACGATGGGAACACAACAGGAGAGAATGGTACTTCAAATGTCAGTATTCTTAGCATTAATCTTCCCCAGATGCAAACGGGTTTGCTGTATATACCTGATGGACACTTCTTTGGTCTTGCTGCTTTGCTCATTTTCTCCTCGTTGTGTGGCTTTCTTGCAAAGCTTGTTTTTCTTCCTCCCCTCTTTGGGATGATTGTGGCTGGATTTATCTTAAGAAATGTTCCTGGAATAGACTTTGTGCGAGACATCAACCCTGCATGGAGTTCGACTATTCGGAACATTGCATTGGTAATCGTCTTGATTCGTGGAGGTCTATCCCTTAACCCAAGACAGTTGAAACGACTGAAGCTCGCACTTTTGTTGCTGGCGTTTTTGCCATGTACTCTGGAGGGGGCAATTGATGGTGTGGTTGGAACGTTCTACCTCATGATGCCATGGCAATATGGATTCATGCTAGGGTGCGTCCACTGTCTGGTACCTATTTAGCTCATTCAGGTTGGATCGGTCTGGTAGCCTCGGTCCCAGGCCATCTCCCACTTTGTTTTAGCCGCATTCGTGACCTTTGAACCACCTGGTGGTTGGGCAGTAAAAAGGTCACGTATGCAACTAAAAACGGAGTGGGAGACCACCTGGGAACGAGGCTAGTTCCAGTTCACTTCCCAGATTAATGTGTCGTATACATACACCAGTGTGTAATAAGGAAAAGTTGTCTGATCGTATTATCTCAGTTTCATCACATTCAGCCCGAGTGTTGAGTTTGGTATAGTTGATGCAGCAAAGCTGTGGTGGAGCTAGACTGTCAAGCCTTGACTCCATCCTTGTCAGAGCTTGAATTAGAAGCCATTGCCTTCTGACTACCACTGTATTCTGCCTACCATTGTCTTTGACCCACAGGGCACGAGTGATACTAATCTCTGTATAGGGTTTTACTGATCATGTTCCCTGTGACCTTGACAAAATTCCACTATTTATGTCCACACAGGTATACCATTGCATTGTACCAGTGTAGATATCTTTCGCTTTTTTTCCTAGGTACGTTATTGCAGCTATTTCTCCGGGCGTCATAGTACCAACCATGCTGACATTGCAGGAGCGTGGATATGGTACTGATAAAGGTTAGAATGTTGCAGTGTTGTGTGCGATGACGTACAGAACTATTTGAATATTGAGGCTTGTGTGCTCACTATCCTGTCTTGTGTAGGCGAGTGATTGACACTGCTGACGTATCTAGTCAGTATGTGTTGCTTTCCTAATACACTGTATCTGTGTTTTGCCATGGATACAAGTTTGTTGGTTTGTTGCCATGGTAATGGATACAAGTTTGTTGGTTTGTTGCCATGGTAATGGATACAAGTTTGTTGGCTTGTTGCCGTGGTAATGTCGAGCCAGCATGAGTGTCCTACCCACAGCATGTTTGAGAGTGTTGTGATGTGTTATAATCTTGTCTCTGCTGTTTTGTGTGTTATGTTTAGTCATTGCCACAGATTTTATGTAGCTCCGCTTTCTGACTATCTGTTCAGGTATCCCGACATTGGTTGTTGCAGCAGCCAGTGGAGACGTGGTAATTTCAATCAGCCTATTTGGAGTCTTCCTAGGACTTGCTTTCTCTGATGGTAAGTATGCAGTATTCACTTGAGGGATTTCCTCTCGTAGTTTGTCCCGGGGGGCCGCTACGTACACTGTACCTACAGCGTACTGGTGTACATCTACCTGCACCAGGAAGTTGATTGTTGAATTCTTATTGGCCCAAATTCCTAAAGGCCCAAGATTGGAGAATGCAGTAGTGCAATACATACCACACAGCATGACTATAGATATAAGGGGAGTTGATATCAATCCAGATTTCAACATTTCAGGACTAGTAGCTACAAGGAAACCCATTCACCCACGAGATCGTTGTCGTGCAACAAGGAAGTGGGTGTTGCCCACATGTACGTGCATTGCTAAGTGAAGGGGTGGTAGGGAAATCAGTAAAATGAGATGAGGAATCCGGAAATAGAAGCATGTGGCTTATTGTTGTTTAACCACACCTATGGCTGGCTGCTGGCCTCATTCCCCTTTCTCATTCGTATAGGGGAGCACCTGGAAATGAGCCTGCCATTTTTTAATTTTGATACTTGCAGGTCAGCTGGTTCTTGATATATTCCGGGCACCAATTCAGATCATTCTTGGTGTGCTGTATGGTGTTGTGTTTGGACTGCTACTGTGGTTACTGCCAACAAAGCATTTTGTAAGTTGTGACTGGGAAATGTGACAATGTTTTCAACAGCTTGGCTCAGTATACCACTCGACTCTATACCTATAGCATTTCCTCCATCACAGTATTACCCCATGTGTGCATGCACAGTAGGGGTGAAGCAATGCCTTCATGTCTGTCTGTCTGTAGCCATAATGAACATTGAAAAATGCCTCATGCAAGCAAACCAATGGGTGGTTCCTTTTGCTGTTATTTCAGCTACTTCCTATTATCGGTTTCTGGCTCCACCCCTTTCGTAATTGCGCGTGGTAGTTAACATGTGAACTTTCTTTATAGTTGTATAGTACACTCCACAAGCACAGGGTATGTGTATTGCACATTTTCTTGTTCAGTCATGCTATATAAATACATTTGATCAAACCCTACTAGGGTGTTATAGTATTGTTGTCTTCTCCATTGTTTGTAGAAAAAAGGATCCAAGACGCGTAACCGGTTCTTCCTGTTGTTTGGCTTTGGTCTGTTTGCACTGTTTGGGAGCCGGAGGGTTATCATAGCTGGATCCAGTTTGGCAGGTGCTGGAGCCCTGGCTGTGCTCATCCTGTCATTCGTAGGTGGTCTAGGCTGGGACAAGGAAGAAAAGGTGACTATAATATGTCTATATTAGCCTGGGAATGAGGCTAGGTCTATGGGTCATGAAATGAGAAAAACAGTTTTGTCAATACCAATCACTTCATTTTTGAAGCAATACCAGCATTAGCTACAACTCATGAGCAATGCTAACCCCCTCTTGCTGAAAAATCAGGCTTGAACACTGGTATTGGAGGCCCTACATGTAGCCTCGATCTCAGGCTCTCTCTCCTCAAAACCGGGTGGGAGCCTGGGAATGAGGCTACTCATGTCAATGTCTGGGAGATTTGGGTTCATGAACCACTTTTGAAGGGTAAAAAAAGCACGCCCGTGTCTTGGCTTGGCTATATGAAAACTGTCGGTTTGGGTCAGGTGGGCCATTTCTCTTGTTCTAAGCATAAATGGACATATGCACAGAAAAACAGTCCTCTCACCATGTAGGGTTGCCACTTTCACATGTATGTAGATGTAGATTCCTGAGACCTTCAGTATAGCTTAGCAAATTCAGAGAAAATGTTCTGAGGTTCTGAATTGTTGCTCAGTGCTTAATATGTATTATGTAGGGAGATTTTGTACCCATCCTTCAGGCACTGGTTTCTCGGGTGTTTGCGATTGTTTGGCAGTTTGTTCAGCCATTGCTGTTTGGACTGATTGGAGGTGAAGTAGACATCAGGTTTATTACACCGTCACTTGTCGGTAAGTGAGGCAAGACACGTACTACTATCAGTTTGCTAGTTTGATCTGTGCATATGGTACATGTATTCATCTTTAAAATGGATGCTGAGATTCGGAACGCTTTTCCTACGTGTGCAGTTGGGATCTGAAAGTACACTGATAATAGTATCACAATGATCGTCAGTAAATGGGAATAGTCATCGCTACAAATGGGACAAATTACAGGTACTTGGAACAAGATACGCTATTTGAGGTTTCATCACTGACAATCTCAATACAGGAATATCGTCGTGGTATTTGCCTGGCAATAACCATGATTGTTATTGTTGCCCTGACGATGACTGAACATTCAGTTGAAAAGTTCTTTCCAATCTTATGTTTGTATGAGAGAACTCTTTATTCTGTCCATGAGGCATTAACAAGATTTGCATGTACTTTGTAGTCCTTAACTTTCAATAACCACATCCATATCGCAATACATTGTGAGCAGCCGCATGCAATACACAATACACCAGTTTGTCGCATTGTTACAGCTCTAAGTATCTTGACACTTGTTCCTTTCAGGTCAGGGCATTGCCCTAATTGTGATTGGCCTGGTACTTCGAGTAATAATCAGTTTCCTGGTGGTGCTTAGAAATGGATTCACAGTGAAGGAGATGATCTTCATAGCAGTTGCCTGGCTACCAAAGGCAACTGTGCAGGTATGCAAGTAGACTATACAAGCTGCACAAAATCAGTGTTCTGTGTGTGCGTACTGACGCTAGTTCCAGATTTCCCCTGCCATAGCCTTGTGCATTACCATGATTATTTCCTTTTCCAGGCAGCTATTGGCTCCATTGCTTTGGAGATGGCTACTCAGAGGAATGAAGGCCCTGAGGCTCTTCGGCTTGGGAGAGAGGTCACTGTTTAAAATGTGGTGCTCATTTGAATGTGCTGGAATAGCGCCTGGGGGTTCCATGGTCACCTTGATAAAATACCAGGGACATGGATCCATCTTGTGCTGATGTAAAAATGTCCTTGATGTGACTATAGTTTCACGTCCTATTCAGTTAATTGTTCCAATAGCTAAGACCATGTTACATATCCAGGCACAACAGATCCTCTGTGTATGCATACACTTCTTGCAGGTTTTGACCATAGCTGTACTTGCGATTGTGCTGACAGCCCCGCTTGGAGCAATTGCTGTTAGCCTTCTTGGCCCAGTGTTGCTCACGAAGACTGAGGAAGAGGTGGAATCAGAGACCGAGGAGCCGCAGACCCAGGAACCACAGTCCCAGGAGAGCGGCCACATCACAAGTTCCACCAAAGGTTTGTTATGTACAGTAAAAGACTACTAAGGTCACTATTATAATTTTGTGGGTACTAATTTTAGCAAATTTTTGCAAATTTTGAACCACCAAACAATAGTGTTGGCAGTATGTGATGCACAATACAGGTGTGTTAATCAGAGCTACCTGTAAGCTAGCCACATAAAAAGTGGCCTGGGAAATAGGCTAGCTGTATAGTACACTATCAGCTATCCAGCAAGATCTGAGACATCAATCTGAAAACGTTTGCCCTATACCTGTTGCACTAGCCAACCTTGGCCTCGCGTATCCAGACTCTCACACAGGAGTCAAACGCCAGGGTATGTGCACATTTAATAGGCATGTGGTTAGGACCCTTATATCTGTGATAGAGGAATCTTCTGAGATCTGATAGGGTGGAAAGGATGAAAGAGGCATTAATCATGTCTGATGTGACATTTGGGCGAATGTCCCCCCCCCCCCCCCCCCCCCCCCCCCCCCCCAGATTTCTGATGTTCTTACTACAATAATCTATAACACCCACTGCCCTCTTCAAGCGCATGTACATTTCTTTTGCATTCCCCTGTATGCATCTAGTTTCAACTCCCTCTTCTAATGTCCTCTACCCACGGCCGCTTATATTACATGCACTTTTCTCCTGCAGATGACGGTCCTAGCAGGATACAGAGTCAGGAGCAAAACATTTCTTTGCCAAATTCAGAGGACTTCATTTTGGAGCTTGATTCCAGTCCACGTTTTCTCCAGAAATCATTTGATGTGACAGAGGAATGTGGTGTGCACGACAACTGTCCACAGGATAGTATAAAGGAAGAGGCTTTATAATTCAATCTTGACTTGTGAAGTTTATGCAATGAGTTTGTTCATAGCATTGATGTTGCTATAAGTTTGCAGTAACTTCCAGCATAAAGAACAGTCATTGGAGATTCTAGTTATGTGCAAACGATAGGTGACAACCCTTTCAAGTGACTAGCTACCGAAACCTCAATTTTCTGATTCTGTGCTGCTATACGTTATCTCCACAACAGTGTGAGGAACCTTGGCATGGCTACAATCCCTCAAGTAAATTGGTCCAGGCATGTAAGATGTGTCAAATTCGATGCATTTGTCAACAAACCCATATTGAGCAGGAGCATCAGTGGTCCAAGTGAAATTTTTGTGACTTTTTTCTGCATGTATGTATAGTATACTCATGTGCATTTAACTGTACAACTGGAGTCAATAGGATATATGTGCCCTGATGATTTCTCATCACAGGATTGCTGGCTCCTGAATCATTAATATTCTCTCGTAATCTATCCCTAAAGCAAGAACGTCTTATGCCCCTGCAATGTTATGCCTACCGGTTGACTTACTTTCTATTCCATCATAATAATTATCATCTCGGATGAACTACATGTAGAGTGGTCAACAAAAATACCTTGTAGGTAGGATACTGGAATATAAGTGGTTGACGTTTTGCATGCATGCATGCATATAATATGCACTTCTTCCCGGGAGTGGGTATAGTATAGGACTGGAGAGTTGTAACTAATAGCTACATGTAGTTCTCCGTGCTTCCGCATATATGCTAACAGCTAGCTAGCTGCTTCCAACCATAAATGCAGAGCTCAATGACTTATACTTGTTCATAAGCTTATACTGGTGTGGTATAAATACTGGATCATATTTTAAGTGCGATGTATGATAATCCCAAGCATAACACTTGAGCCAATGCTGTAGCTAGCTATAGCTTATAGGTCACCAGAGTGCTGGCCAAAATTCTTTTCATGAATATCTATTTTATCTATGTTCCGCTGTTGAAGGGAATTATCATGAAGCTGTGGTGTGCAGCTTAGTTACATGATGAGGAAACGAGAAACCATAGCTCTTTGTAGTTTGGCAAGTGTACTTTGTTGTGTTTTTGCCCACCCACAAATCTACTAGAGAATATGACTGTTCTTATGCCCCTCCCTGGCCTGGTACATGTAGCTACCATCCAACAGATTTGATTTTTGAAGCGTCGATAAGGCACAGGTCAGTGCTAATGGTGTAAGCATTTCCAGCAGGCAGATGAAATGCAGATGTGCACACAATTAATACAGCCCTTGTAATTCTAGCGCAGCGCCGCGTAAGGCCTATTGGCCACGTGATACGTCACATGATTACACTGTTTACCACAACTGCACTCGCGCGATTGCCTGTATGTGTGAGCGCCTAGAGCATGATTGTTTGATGAAAAACACAGACCAAAAGACCAGCAAGGTAATGCCTTATGGTAGCCTATGAAGTCTTGTATATGATGTGTTTGTGCTCAAGAATAGCTAAAAAGGGGGTGGGGCTGCCCACGCCGGAGTGCAGTGGCACTCCGGCCACTTATAGCCTCGTTATTACTGGCGGTGGGAACGATCAAATAGTGGCGGTAGGAACACTGGCGGTAGGAACGATCAAATACTGGCCGTGGGAATGATCAAATGCTGGCGGTAGGAACGATCAAATACTGGCGGTGGGAACGATTAAATACTGGCGGTGGGAACGATCAAATACTGGCGGTATGAACGACCAAATACTGGCGGTGGGAACGCTCAACTACTGGCGGTGGGAGCGGCCTGGGAACGAGGCTAGGCGACTTGTCTAATAGTTTAATACTGAACAATTTTTGTGATTTAATCTGTGTAATTCACACAATTAAATGTTCTTCTGGCATCCAATAAGCAGCCAAAGTGTGAGAGCCTATCAGAACAGTAGAGTGAAGAGGGGTATACTATAATAATTATTGTAGTAAAAGCCTGAACTTGGTACACAAAGAATAGAACAGTTTCTACTACAGTGCGTGGGCGATCCTTTGATACCGCGGAGGATAAATCGGTTATCCTCCGCTATGACGGAGAAAAGATAAATCACATATATAACCTCCGCATCAACATAATAGATCCCAGGGGCGGCGGCACGGGGGGGGCAAGGGGGGCAAGCGCCCCCCCGAAAAATATTTAGGGGGGGGATCGCCCCCCCTAACTCCTAGCTAGCTACTATTAAACAGCCAACGGCTGCCCTATACTTAGTACTAGCGGCTGACTCGGCTAACCTTGTGATGTACGCGAATCGAGTTGCTGATCTGGCGCAGCATCGATCCTCATACATCTGGAACGCGCAGTACAAAGCACGAAGGTGCCACGAGAGCCCATCCTGCAGCCTGATAACTGAAAAATGAAGGCGAAAATTTTTTTCCGCGCTTCGCACGGACTGATCGACGCTACGCGCCTCTATGCACTGCCTTCGGCTGCGTGCGTAGGCTACGCCACTGGCTTGCCCCCCCAATCGAAAATACGTGCCGCCGCCCCTGGATCCTATACATATCCTAAGGTATGACTTTCTGCTTGATGCTGCATGGTCGCTACCGCAACAGTAGGCCATGTGAACTGACCTCCTAACAAAAACAGAGGCAGGCAGAAATTATATTTTTTCTGTGAAGCCTCAGTTTGATCAACTGTCTATGCATTTTACACAGCCAAATTAACCATTGTCTACTGTACCATTGATCCATTCCATTACTAGTCCAACAAGCACACCCCCTACATCTGTGTGATGTCATTCATGTAATGAATGCTCCGATGCCTTCTTGTAGTCTGCCGCTCTTTCACTTCCACGTATTATTTTCAATGCAAACCAAAGAACAGCAAGTGGAGTAGGCCTGGAATGAGGCTACCTTTTTTTACTGTTCTTGCGTTGACGGATGCGGAAGAGTGGCGCGGGCGAAAAACGGGGAAGGCCTGGTATTATCCATCATGTGATTGATGTCAGGTGACGTGGATGTAAGGGGGTACTGGTGTGACCCAACCGCAAATACTTTAAAAGCTGCAGTGGCCGACGAAGTTGTGTAGATCGCCTGAGAGTCTCAACTATAGCCGCGGAGTGTTCAAACCGAGCTGACTGGATGACAAACTGCTTCAGGACCTGCTGAAACGGCTATGGGCTCCGCCCCTCCTACATCCACCTTGCGTCCACCTGACATCACTCACTTGATGAATGCCTTCCTCGTTCTTCGCCGCTCTTCCACATCCGTGTATTATCCAAATCGAAGAACAGAATGGACGGGGTAGGCCTGGGAATGAGGCTATGCCATAACAGTTCATAGCAACAAGCACTAATTTGAGTGTGGTAACCTGATGTAAATCATTGTAAGCTGAACATGACTGATGACTAAGTAATCAAAAGTAATCACGACTCTCAGGCGATCTACATAACTTCAGTGATTACTCAGGCGATCTACACAACTTCAGGCAAAAACAGTGGTAGCCTTCCTGGATGTGAAGAAGGCATATGATACTGTCTGGAGGGAAGGGCTGTGGAGGAAGATGAGAGAGTATGGGATAGCAGAGAAGCTAATGAAATGGTGTGAATTGTTTTACAGGAGAGTAGAGGCAGCTGTGGTAACAGGGTACGGAAGAACAGAGTGGTTTGAGGTGAAGGGTGGACTGAGACAAGGAAGTGTACTA
Organism: Axinella damicornis; assembly: GCA_963931865.1. NCBI lineage: Eukaryota > Metazoa > Porifera > Demospongiae > Axinellida > Axinellidae > Axinella > Axinella damicornis. The sequence goes on along the minus strand of OZ007515.1, from coordinate 10,903,502 downwards.
AGCCCAGTGTTGTACTCAATATTTATGATGGACCTAGTGGATGAGCTTGCCGGAGGAGAGTGGAGATGGAGTAGTAGTAGAAGGGGTGGACTGTGGCACACTAATGTTTACGGATGACATAGCAATGATGGCGGGATCAGAAGAGGAGATGGATAGGATGTTAGACAGGGTGGACAAGGACAGTAAGAGATGGAAGTTCAGGTTCAATGAAAAGAAGAGCAAGATCATGGTGATAGAAGGTGGAAGAAGAGAAGGGAAACGGAGGTGGTGGTTGGGTGGAAAAGAGGTGGGGGAAACAAATGAGTACAGGGTATGGGTGGACGACAAACTAATTTAAAAAGGGGAATGTACACTTGGAGAAGAAAGACTTGAACACCAATTCCTACTCCAGTCCATCGCCTTCTCTTGTCCATCACCTTCTGTAGGTATTTCTTCACCCCCTGCCTATAGTAGCTCCACACCCTCCACATTCGTCTCTCTGCCCATGCAGTAGCACCTCCACCATCTCCCTCTCACCCAGTCTCTTGAAGTATTCCTTTAGGCTGTTCTTTGTCTATAATGTTCATTATATACAAGTAGCTTCGCTCGCTTCGCTCGCTCAGCTACTTCCCCCTCGTTCGCCTACCGTGCGTAATCCGGCGCCGGACAACTCTCTGTGCAGAGCTGCTCCCCAATTGCGTCCGCTTCAGCTGCTGCTCGCCGCTTGCGTCCGCTTCAGCTGCTGCTCCCGGGCCCGATTGCGGCATCCGCTTCAACTGCTGCTCCCCGTTTGCCTCCGCTTCCATGGTCCAGCTGCTGCTCGCCCGATTACGTCCGCTTCTACTGCTGGTCCCCAATATCAATTGCACTTGCCGATTCCAGCCCATGCCATGCCGGGGCCCAATGCATGTTCTCGAACATTCTTCGCGGAGTTCGAGGTTCAGTAAATAAATTAAAGTACGAAGGTCGCGCGTCACTATAGTCTAGTCCCGCCCCACGAACATCCCACTTCCGTCTTGCACAGACACACACACACACGTTAAAATCTTAATATATTGATACGCGATGGCCTTCAAGGCTCAAGCAGAATCAGGATAGCGGATTACAAGATACGGGTGGAGCCACTCCTAAATTCAGCACCTCAAGCATTTGTGGATGTGCTTGTGCTTCCAATCTCCATTTGAGAGTTGTTTGTAGCAGACCACTCACTACATGAGGTAGGCAGGCAAGTCAGAAGCTAAATTTTTAGCACCCCTCTCTTTCAATAATTGCGTGGAACTTCAGTGTTGATCTGACATTGGCAAAATCTGGCAGGACATCTTAAATTTGGTTGACTGGTGGCAGTAAAGTGTCATCTTTAGCACACTCAGGACAGAGCATTACTTGCCCCTTCCATTAGCAGACTAAAGATTACTGCCAAGTGAACTCCAGGTTGGGAATTATATACAGGCGTGGCCCATATGGACTAAATCTACCCCATGGCACTCTCTGAGGTGCAATGTATATCTGGCAAAGGGGATACTCAAGCCATAACGAAGCACAGCAGTTGAGCCCCATTCTCAACAGTTTCATGATCCAAAGTCAACATGCCACTGCCAACCACAGCATTGCAGACCTGATGTCCTTGCACCATCTGCTTTCCTCGCTAGTAGCATGGTCAAGGACGTTGCTCACTTTCTGGTTCTCTACTGCGCTGTATGTAAAAGTACCAAAGTTGTCTTGAGTCGCTTAACAACTTCTTGAGGGTCAGGCTGGATCTCTGGTTGAACGAAATTGCCATGTGACGCTGGTCTTGCTCAAGATTGCAGCGAACCCAGGACAGTGTTTGGCGCTCCCAATGGTGCTCCTTCTGCCAAGTTCCAAACATGGCTTAGCACTTTCTTAACTTAACGCAATAAGGCATAGGATGCCACATAGCAATGGACGTAGTTCCAATGGACGCAGTTCATCATCCATCCCTCTTTCTGCATGTTCTACTTCACCAAAAACACCTACTGTCGCTATACTAATTTCTCTCTGGCACTACAACAGGTATTTCGCTTTCATTCGCAGTATCAGTACATCCCTAATCCTTAAAATAGCCATGAATTTTATACAGTAGCTATAATTAAGGTAGTGTAAAGTTATCCATTGACTTTCACAACACGTACTATTGATTAGTCATTATTATTTGTCTAATCTGTAAGACTAGCACATACTGAGTGCTGTCAATCCATACCGACTGAGTAATTACATCAATTAAGTGGACAAAACTTCCTGTACAAGGGCAATTAAGTGGGTAAAACTTCCTGTACAAGGGCACGTAAAACTTCCTGTACGCATGCGCCTTACAGAGACAGCTGCTAGCTGTTTTGCCATACCGGTAATGATGGTGTTCTTGGTGGCCACTAATTCATGACGTCAAATGTCTTCTCTACAGTTAGGTGTAGGGTGTGCCCATCGGTTATGGATTAATTAATGGTGGAAATGTCAGACGACTACACTAGGCTTGTCACCATGGATACCAGAGAAGGTAGCACACCTCTACACATTGCTGTTAGAGAGAACAACATAGCTGAAGTTTCTCGACTGTTAGCTCATGAACAGAGCGATCCAAATACTCAGAACAAGGAAGGTGATACACCACTGCACATTGCCTGCCGTGGCGGATTCTCTGGAGTTATTAGATTGCTCCTTGAGAAGAGGTGTAATATCAACATTGCGAACAAGAAAGGTGAGACTGCTCAAGAATTACCCCTCAATGAGGATGGAGACCATTTACTTCACCTTGCCTGCCAGTGGGGTGATATCGATGTGAGTATCATTAAGTTCCTCATCGCTAATCAGAAATGCAACCCAAACGTTACAAATTCCGCTTTGAACACTCCACTACATATTGCAGTTAAGCATGTACAGAATGAAACCATTGTTCAGCTGTTGTCTTGTGGGAAATGCAATCTTAATGTTAACAACAAAGAGGGTGATACACCATTACACATTGCTGTTACTCGGAACCAGACAGCTGTAATAGATAAACTATTAGCTCATAAACAGTGTGACCCAAATGCTAGGAACAAAGAAGGCGATACACCACTGCACATTGCAGTTACTCAGAACGAGACAGCTGTAATAGATAAACTATTAGCTCATAAACAGTGTGACCCAAATGCTTGGAACAAGAAAGGTGATAGACCACTGCACAATGCAGTTACTCAGAACCAGACAGCTGTAATAGATAAACTATTAGCCCATGAACAGTGTGACCCAAATGCTAGGAACAAAGAAGGTGATACACCACTGCACATTGCAGTTACTCAGAACCAGACGGCTGCAATATATAAACTATTAGCTCATAAACAGTGTGACCCAAATGCTTGGAACAAGAAAGGTGATAGACCACTGCACAATGCAGTTACTCAGAACCAGACAGCTGTAATAGATATACTATTAGCTCATAAACAGTGTGACCCAAATGCTAGGAACAAAGAAGGCGATACACCACTGCACATTGCAGTTACTCAGAACCAGACAGCTGTAATAGATAAACTATTAGCTCATAAACAGTGTGACCCAAATGCTAGGAACAAAGAAGGTGATACACCACTGCACATTGCAGTTACTCAGAACCAGACAGCTGCAATATATAAACTATTAGCTCATAAACAGTGTGACCCAAATGCTCAGTACAAGAAAGGTGACACACCACTGCACATTGCCTGCCGTAGCAAATTTTCTGAAGTGTATAGACTCCTCATTGAGAGGAGATGTAGTACCAACATCCAAAACAAAAGAGGTGAGACTGCTCAGGAGATCCCTTTCAATGAGGATGGAGACTGTTTACTTCACCTTGCCTGCCAGTGGGGAGATGTGGGTATCATTAAGTACCTCATCACTGATCAGAGATGCAACCCCAACATTGGAAATTCCTTTGTGAACACTCCACTGCACATTGCAGTTAAGCATGAACAGAATGAAGCCATTGTTCAACTGTTGTCTTTTGAGGAATGTAATCCTAATGCATACAACAGAGAGGGTGACACACCATTACACATTGCTGTTAGAGAGAACAACACAGCTGCACTTCCCCACTTGTTAGCTAATGAAAACTGTAACCCAAATGCTCAGAACAAGGAAGATGATACACCACTGCACGTTGCCTGCCGTAGCAATTCCTCTAAGGTTATTGAACTCCTCATTGAGAGGAGATGTGGCACCAACATTCCAAATAAATGTGGTGAGACAGCTCTGGAAATTTCTCTCAATGAAGATGGAGATTGTCTACTTCACAGTGCATGCCAGTCGGGTGAGGTAGGTATCATTAAGTACCTCATTACTAATCAGAAATGTGACCCCAACGTTGGAAATTTCCACGGGAACACTCCATTACACATTGCAGTTAAGCATCAGCAGAACGAAGCAGTTGTTCAACTATTATCTTGTAGGAAATGTGATCCTAATGCTCAAAATAGAGAGGGTTGCACACCTCTCCACATTGCTACTGCTGAAATGAACAACGTAGCTGCACTTTCCCAACTGTTAGCCCATGAACAGTGTAACCCAAATACTCGGAACGAAGAAGGTGAGACACCGCTGCACATTGCTGTTATGAGAAATCAGACAACTGCAATTTCCAAATTATTAGCTCATGAGAATTGTGATCCCAATGCTCAGAGCAAGAATGGTGATACACCACTACACACTGCAGTTAAGCATCATTCGAATATAGCAGTTGATCAACTAGTTTCTCATGGGAAATCCAAACCTCATGCTCAGAACAGAGAAGGTTATACACCTCTTCACATTGCTGCTGGAACAAATAACCTGACTGCACTTTCCTACTTGTTAAAGAAACAGTGCGACCCAAATACTCGGAACGAGGAAGGTGATACACCAATGGACATCGCAATTGCATGTAGGAATTATGAAGCAGTTTCTCGAATATTATCTTATAAACACATATCCTGGGATGATAGCGTTGCTTTATTGAATATGGCTGCTAGAGATCGGAGGGATGATTTTATACAATGGTTTTGTCAACAGTGCTTGCGTGATGCACCTCTACACATTGCAGCTAGAATAGACAGTGATGATTTGCTTTCCTACTTGTTAACTCATGAACAGTGTGATCCAAATGCTCAGAACAAGGAAGGTGATACACCACTGCACATCGCAGTTACGAACAACAAGAGAGCGGCAATACACAAACTATTAGCTCATAAACATTGTAACCCAAATGCTCAGAATGAAAAAGGTGATACACCATTACTTATTTCTGTTACAACCAACCAGACAGCTATAGTAACCACACTATTATCTCATGACCAGTGTGATCCAAATACTCCGAACAAGGAGTGTGATACACCACTGCATGTAGCAGTTAAATATAATATGAACGAAGCAGTTGTTCAACTATTATCTTGTAGGAAATGTGATCCTAATGCTCACAATAGAGAGGGTTGCACACCTCTCCACGTTGCTACTGCTGAAATGAACAACGTAGCTGCACTTTCCCAACTGTTAGCCCATGAACAGTGTGACCCAAATGCTCAGAACAAAAAAGGTGATACACCACTGCATATTGCTGTTACAAATAGCCAGAGTTTTTCAATAGCCAAATTATTATTAGCTCATCAACAGTGTGACCCAAATGCTCGGAACAAGGAAGGTGATACACCACTGCACATCGCAGTTACGAACAACAAGAGAGCTGCAATATCCAAATTATTAGCTCATAAACACTGTAACCCAAATGCTCAGAATGAAAAAGGTGATACACCATTACTTATTGCTGTTACAACCAACCAGACAGCTATAGTAACCACACTATTATCTCATGACCAGTGTGATCCAAATACTCCGAACAAGGAGTGTGATACACCACTGCATGTAGCAGTTAAATATAATATGAACGAAGCAGTTGTTCAACTATTATCTTGTAGGAAATGTGATCCTAATGCTCACAATAGAGAGGGTTGCACACCTCTCCACGTTGCTACTGCTGAAATGAACAACGTAGCTGCACTTTCCCAACTGTTAGCCCATGAACAGTGTGACCCAAATGCTCAGAACAAAAAAGGTGATACACCACTGCATATTGCTGTTACAAATAGCCAGAGTTTTTCAATAGCCAAATTATTATTAGCTCATCAACAGTGTGACTCAAATGCTCGGAACAAGGAAGGTGATACACCACTGCATATTGCTGTTACGAATAACCAGAAAGTTACAATAGCCAAATTGTTAGCTCATGAACAGTGTGATACAAATGCTCAGAACAAGAACGGTGATACACCACTGCATATTGCCTGCCGTAGCAAATTTTCTGAGGTTGTTGGACTCCTTGTTACAAAGAGATGCAGCATCAATGTTCCGAACAAAAGAGGTGAGACTGCTCAAGAGATCCGTCTCAATGAAAATGGGGACTGTCTACTTCATATTGCTTGTCAGCGGGGTGATGTGGGTTTCATGAAGTACTTTCTCACGGATAAAAGATGCAACCCCAACATTAGAAATTCCATTATGAACACTCCTTTACACATTGCAGTTAACTATGAATGGAACGATATCATTTTTCATCTGTTGTCTTGTGAAGAATGTAAACCTAACATAGTCAACAGAGAGGGTGACACACCATTACACATAGCTGTTAGAGAGAACAAGACAGCTACACTTTCCAGACTGCTAGCTCATCAACAGTGTGACCCAAATGCTCTGAACAAGGATGGTGATACACCACTGCACATGGCTGTTATGAACGAGCAGACAACCGCAGCGTCTGAAATATTAGCACATGAACAGTGTGACCCAAATGCTCTGAACACGGAAGGTGATACACCACTGCACATCGCAGTTACGAACAACAAGAGAGCTGCAATATCCAAACTATTAGCTCATAAACACTGTAACCCAAATGCTCAGAATGAAAAAGGTGATACACCATTACTCATGGCTGTTACAACCAACCAGACAGCTATAGTAACCACACTATTATCTCATGACCACTGTGATCCAATTACTCCGAACAAGGAGTATGAAACACCACTGCATGTAGCAGTTAAGTATAATATGAACGAAGCAGTTGTTCAACTATTATCTTGTAGGAAATGTGATCCTAATGCTCACAATAGAGAGGGTTGCACACCTCTCCACATTGCTACTGCTGAAATGAACAACGTAGCTGCACTTTCCCAACTGTTAGCCCATGAACAGTGTGACCCAAATGCTCAGAACAAAAAAGGTGATACACCACTGCATATTGCTGTTACAAATAGCCAGAGTTTTTCAATAGCCAAATTATTATTAGCTCATCAACAGTGTGACCCAAATGCTCGGAACAAGGAAGGTGATACACCACTGCATATTGCTGTTACGAATAACCAGAAAGTTACAATAGCCAAATTGTTAGCTCATAAACAGTGTGATACAAATGCTCAGAACAAGAACGGTGATACACCACTGCATATTGCCTGCCGTAGCAAATTCTCTGAGGTTGTTGGACTCCTTGTTACGAAGAGATGCAGCATCAATGTTCCGAACAAAAGAGGTGAGACTGCTCAAGAGATCCGTCTCAATGAAAATGGGGACTGTCTACTTCATATTGCTTGTCAGCGGGGTGATGTGGGTTTCATGAAGTACTTTCTCACGGATAAAAGATGCAACCCCAACATTAGAAATTCCATTATGAACACTCCTTTACACATTGCAGTTAACTATGAATGGAACGATATCATTTTTCATCTGTTGTCTTGTGAAGAATGTAAACCTAACATAGTCAACAGAGAGGGTGACACACCATTACACATAGCTGTTAGAGAGAACAAGACAGCTACACTTTCCAGACTGCTAGCTCATCAACAGTGTGACCCAAATGCTCTGAACAAGGATGGTGATACACCACTGCACATGGCTGTTATGAACGAGCAGACAACCGCAGCGTCTGAAATATTAGCACATGAACAGTGTGACCCAAATGCTCTGAACACGGAAGGTGATACACCACTGCACATCGCAGTTACGAACAACAAGAGAGCTGCAATATCCAAACTATTAGCTCATAAACACTGTAACCCAAATGCTCAGAATGAAAAAGGTGATACACCATTACTCATTGCTGTTACAACCAACCAGACAGCTATAGTAACCACACTATTATCTCATGACCACTGTGATCCAAATACTCCGAACAAGGAGTATGAAACACCACTGCATGTAGCAGTTAAGTATAATATGAACGAAGCAGTTGTTCAACTATTATCTTGCAGGAAATGTGATCCTAATGCTCAAAATAGAGAGGGTTGCACACCTCTCCACGTTGCTACTGCTGGAATGAACAACACAGTCACACTTTCCAAACTGTTAGCCCATGAACAGTGTAACCCAAATGCTCAGAACAAGGAAGGTGATACACCACTGCACATTGCTGTTACGAATAACCAGAAAGTTACAATAGCCAAATTACTAGCTCATAAACAGTGTGATACAAATGCTCAGAACAAGAACGGTGATACACCACTGCATATTGCCTGCCGTAGCAAATTCTCTGAGGTTGTTGGACTCCTTGTTACAAAGAGATGCAGCATCAATGTTCCTAACAAAAGAGGTGAGACTGCTCAAGAGATCCGTCTCAATGAAAATGGGGACTGTCTACTTCATATTGCTTGTCAGCGGGGTGATGTGGGTTTCATGAAGTACTTTCTCACGGATAAAAGATGCAACCCCAACATTAGAAATTCCATTATGAACACTCCTTTACACATTGCAGTTAACTATGAATGGAACGATATCATTTTTCATCTGTTGTCTTGTGAAGAATGTAAACCTAACATAGTCAACAGAGAGGGTGACACACCATTACACATAGCTGTTAGAGAGAACAAGACAGCTGCACTTTCCAGACTGCTAGCTCATCAACAGTGTGACCCAAATGCTCTGAACAAGGATGGTGATACACCACTGCACATGGCTGTTATGAACGAGCAGACAACCGCAGCGTCTGAAATATTAGCACATGAACAGTGTGACCCAAATGCTCTGAACACGGAAGGTGATACACCACTGCACATCGCAGTTACGAACAACAAGAGAGCTGCAATATCCAAACTATTAGCTCATAAACACTGTAACCCAAATGCTCAGAATGAAAAAGGTGATACACCGTTACTCATGGCTGTTACAACCAACCAGACAGCTATAGTAACCACACTATTATCTCATGACCACTGTGATCCAAATACTCCGAACAAGGAGTATGAAACACCACTGCATGTAGCAGTTAAGTATAATATGAACGAAGCAGTTGTTCAACTATTATCTTGCAGGAAATGTGATCCTAATGCTCAAAATAGAGAGGGTTGCACACCTCTCCACGTTGCTACTGCTGGAATGAACAACACAGTCACACTTTCCCAACTGTTAGCCCATGAACAGTGTGACCCAAATGCTCAGAACAAAAAAGGTGATACACCACTGCATATTGCTGTTACAAATAGCCAGAGTTTTTCAATAGCCAAATTATTATTAGCTCATCAACAGTGTGACCCAAATGCTCGGAACAAGGAAGGTGATACACCACTGCACATTGCTGTTACGAATAACCAGAAAGTTACAATAGCCAAATTACTAGCTCATAAACAGTGTGATACAAATGCTCAGAACAAGAACGGTGATACACCACTGCATATTGCCTGCCGTAGCAAATTCTCTGAGGTTGTTGGACTCCTTGTTACGAAGAGATGCAGCATCAATGTTCCGAACAAAAGAGGTGAGACTGCTCAAGAGATCCATCTCAATGAAAATGGGGACTGTCTACTTCATATTGCTTGTCAGCGGGGTGATGTGGGTTTCATGAAGTACTTTCTCACGGATAAAAGATGCAACCCCAACATTAGAAATTCCATTATGAACACTCCTTTACACATTGCAGTTAACTATGAATGGAACAATATCATTTTTCATCTGTTGTCTTGTGAAGAATGTAAACCTAACATAGTCAACAGAGAGGGTGACACACCATTACACATAGCTGTTAGAGAGAACAAGACAGCTACACTTTCCAGACTGCTAGCTCATCAACAGTGTGACCCAAATGCTCTGAACAAGGATGGTGATACACCACTGCACATGGCTGTTATGAACGAGCAGACAACCGCAGTGTCTGAAATATTAGCACATGAACAGTGTAACCCAAATGCTAGGAACAAGGAAGGCGATACACCACTGCACACTGCAATAGCAGTAGGAAATTTGCGGCTTTGTAAATCGATAATGGCCAATGTTCGTTGTGATGTGAACACACCAAATAAGGCTCACATGACTCCTTTGCTTGTAGCCATTAAAAATAAAAGGCCTTCAGTAGCCACTGCTCTTCTTCAATGCATGAAGTGTGATCTTACTCTGTGTGATCCAGATGGAAACACAGCCCTGCATCTTGCCTGCATGGGTGGAGAAACTCAGGCAGAGATGGTGAAAGTTGCCAAACAATTGCTGACTACAGTTGATCCATCACCTGTCAACCATGCAGGTCAAACACCTATTGAACTTACAACAAACTATCAACTCATACAAGAAATTTCTCACTTCACATTATGCAAGACAAAGCATTCGGTGCAAACATACATCAACATATTTGTTGTTGGAAACCCTGAGACTGGTAAGAGCACTCTAGTAGAAGCAATCCGCTATGAGGCCAGCATCTGGTGGAGAATTGCTCCGAAATTCTTGCGGATAGTTAGGAATGTCCCACCCCATACTGCTGGTATCATTCCAACTACATTCCGGAGCAAAACATTTGGCAACACAGTTCTTTACGACCTAGCAGGCCAGATTGAATACTACACTAGTCATGCTGCTGTCATACAGACTACAGTAATCTCAACTCCACCAGCTTTTATCATTGTTGTCAACATGAGTGAAAGTGAAGAGAAGATCAGCGAAACACTGCATTACTGGTGGTCCTTCATCAACAACCATGCCGCATGGGCTAGTGCACCTCCTGAGGTGATTCTGGTTGGCAGTCATGCAGACAAAGTGGAGATCCGTAGGGGAAGTGTTCAAGAGAAGATGTCCATGATGTCGGCTTTACTCAAAGACTTGCCAGCTTCATTTAACTTTGCTGGCCAAGTTGCTCTTGACTGCCGAGACCCTGCTTCAGGAGAACTACAACTCTTCTGTTCCATAGTGGATAAAAGCTGCACTAAGCTGCGACAGACAGCAGATGTTGACTTGCATTGTCATGTGCTATATGCCCTTCTGCTGGAAAAGTTCAGGGATGAAATTGCATGCACTGTTTCAGACATTGCAACTGCCATTAAAGAAACTGATGCACTCCTCCCACAGAATCCTGATGATCTAATTCGCCTCATCTCCACTCTGAATGATAAAGGCCTCCTCCTCTTAGTAACAGACAGTGGCAATAGTGTTGATTGGTGGGTAATCCTTCAGAAGCAGGCTTTATTAGGTGAGGTTAATGGGGCTATATTTGCACCCAAAAAGTTTCGCCAACACAAGGATTTTTCATCAAGCACCGGAGTGGTTCCTTTACTCAAGTTGAAAGATCAATTTCCACGTTACAACCCAACCATGATTGCAAAATTCCTTACCCATTTAGAATTCTGCTTTAAAATTGACGATCATAAGACTTTAGAACTCCTCAAAGAAGAGACTGTACTTGAGGAGAACATGCCCCAAATCCTTTCAGAAGAGTACTACTTCTTCCCAGCTTTGGTTAGTGTTGAGAATCCCTTGCAAGTATGGGAACAAGATGATGTCATGATTTGTCAAACTGCTTGGTTCTACCAATGTGACGGAAATGACCAACTCCTCACAACACATTTCCTTCATGTTCTCATCCTTCGCTTAGCTTTCTCGTTTGCCCTACAGCTGCACTCAGGTGACTTGCGTGACACCTCACTTGCTCTTCGTCGACGGTGTTCAGTATGGAAGCATGGGATTGGATGGCTCAACAGGGTACCAATTGAAACAGTTGTTGAGGTAGGATTGTTGAATCAATCTGTCGTTGTAATGATGCGCTGTCATAGAGGTGAGGAAGCTAAATGTGCACAGTTACGTTCTGAAATCATCCTGACAGTCTTAGAAACAAGAGATGAAGTCTGTAAGGCTGTGAGAATGTCTGAGTCATTGATTCATCCCACTGATATCAAATACCCCTTCATTGGCAAAACTGAAGATCTTAAAAAATATTCACTGACTGAAATTGCTAAGGCAACAATAATGGGGGAAGCCAATGTATTAGACAACAGAGGACGAAACCCATTTCCAATGAAGGATCTGCTGTTGTTTGATCCCTGCAGTATTGTAGGTCGAGAGATGTTAAGTGCATTCTTTAGTAAAAAGCACTCACTAGATGGCCAGGTGCGTGAGCAGGTACTGGAAAAGTTGCAAGACGGTAAGCCAGGTATAAATAATATTATCCCAGTGAATAAATGAGTGTCCACCCTAGTATTGAACGTGCCAGTACTCTACAAAGCCAGTGCTTATTATTAGAAACTTGCAGATGAAGTACAAACTACACCTTCCATTCACCATGATTCCAAACACTTAGCTACTGGATGGGATGGGTCAGGTCCTGGAAAAGTTGTGAAGTTATTAGCTATTATCTATGCAAAGTAGCTAGCGAGTAGCGTATGTACATTTGCTCTAACGTCATCAATTATACCAGCATGTGACCAGATGCACACCTGGTGTCTCCACATCTGATCGAGAGAGAAACTTTTCACATGCATGCATGGCAATACATAAATATTGGATGTTCATAAAATCTGTGCACATGGTTCATGCTTCCATGAGAAACTTGATGTGTCCTTGAGTTTTGCACATGCAGATCTCTGAACAATTTTCCCAGCAGACGTTCACAGTGTATGTGTATGGGGTCCTGTACCTCTACTACTATTAGCTTTATATTTCACTTTGCTGTAGCCCCACTCGAACCAGCTGTAACCCCACTCGAACCAGCTGTAACCCCACTCGAACCAGCTGTAACCCCACCCCGAACAGCTGTAACCCCACTCGAACCAGCTGTAACCCCACCCCGAACAGCTGTAACCCCACTCAAACCAGCTGCAACCCCACCCCAACCAGCTGCAACCCCAGAGAGACCACTGTTGGGAAAGACAACAAATGAGGGTGACGACTCTCAGCACTGTAAGTCATTGAGTAGCTTGCCACCTCCTTCAGTGTACGTACATGTATACGTTCTGACTGTCACGTATGTGATCGCAGCATAAACCACCCAGCGTAAACCACCCATGCAATATGCACAGTAACCATTGAACTTAGATTATGTCATAGCGGATGAATTATTGCTGCTTCTTGAGTAACGGAACAAAGTACTTCAACCATTACTCTAGTATAGTGTTGCAAAGTGGAAGTTCTATACGGTTCTCTCCAAACATATCCTGCAATCCAGGCACCAAACCCACTCTACCAGAACTGCTGAAGTTCACGTGCCCTGATGGAAGGGTGGTCAGCATTCCTGTGGAAATAGCAACCAAGTACGTCCAGTTTGGTACCTTCCTTCTGGATGACAGAAATGGATCAAGGGTCAAGATTATGGCCCGCAAACACCACTACGATGCTGAACAAATCAATATAGAAATCCTCCAGGAGTGGCTGACTGGAAGAGGCAAGCAGCCAGTGACCTGGGCCACTCTTGTGGAGGTGTTACGTGACATTGAACTCTCCACCCTCGCTGGTGATATCAGAGCCAGCAAGTGTCCGTCTGAGCAGTGAACAGCATTAATTTTGTGTTGTTATGCATAATTATCCTTCTCGCCCATTTCATTGTCATTTTGCCAAATTTGTGTTCACTAGGGTTTGAAATTAACTTGTTTAATTTTGTGAGTTCCCTTTACACTTAGCTACACCTATTAGAACCATTATTATAGCCTACCGGTATACTGTATCCCCGTGATTCACCATATTAGTTGTGTGGCATGTGTATCTTTTTGTTTTTGCCAGATATGTTTTGTAGCCAACTATGCCCACCCTGTATATTCAGTTGGGTTTTGTGGAATTTTTTGCCAATATTCTGCTGGGTAGTCCATGTAATGCCATTACATTGTACGTGTGATAGTAGGTTTGCCCAGGGCTTTATTAGTTTCATCCACATTGACAATAATTAATTATGATTGTATAGCTAAATTGTGTAGACATAATTATAAGTACTGGTGTTTGTGAAATCATATAATATACACTTGGTAATCCCATGAATCCATGCACTGTTTTGCCACTGTACGTTGTTTTGTTGACCTCATGATTATAATTACGGAGAGCCACGTATATGTACACTTCCTCTTGTGTAAAATCAGTAAGAGACAGGCCTGGTCTTCCTATATTGCAGTCTGGTAGCCTTCATTCTTTCTCTGGACATGGGTCATAAAAACTGTTTATAGCTATGCATGACCGGCTAGAGGAGGGTCATTGCTGTGTTCCAGGTTGTGACCAAAGAATTGATGATTAGTGGCCCTATGGTGAAAGATAGATAGTTAGTTGTAAAGCTGCTATAGGCAAGCTTTATGGTAGCTAGGCCCTGCATGATTCCCTCACATCACACTAAAGGCTGTTTTATTTCCTTACTTAGTCTACAGTTCATGCGGATGAGCACTGAGGGGAGGATCCTTGATGTATGTTCAAGGATCCTCTAAAGACCATCCCTGGCTCCCAAGGCCAGGCATTCACCGACTTGACTGAGCTGCACTGCTGACACTTAGCTGGGTAAAGGTTTGAAAATAGGTGAAGAGAAGGAGGTCCTATATAATTATAGCCACCCACCCACATCTGCCACCCGCTGCTGACAGGCCATTGAGAGCAAAACTATGAGCAGCTGTTGGATGTGCTTCAGACATTAGGTAGCTATAGAGGAGCGGAATGATTGGGACCAAGCTGAATATGAATATCGATATCACACTCAAGGAGCACGGAAATGCACAAACGGAAATGTTCCTGTCTATTAGTCTCTCCATCAGCACTCGCACACTCCATTCTTTTCAGGTCACCTCAACAACATGCTCCAGCCATAATGCTCCCAGCACAGACAGGCTCGCGCGGCGCGCGCGCGTAGCCTTACGAGGCTACGGCGCGCGGGGTCATGGTATAATTATGGTGTGGCTTAATTTCCAATTAATGCACTTGCATAGCGTGGATCCGAGGTGAGTCAGAGAGCGCAGAGAGGTGAGTTGCGTGCCTAGCGCCTGTCACAAGTCAGCGAGATTGCCGCTTGTGAAGTCTAGATGTCTCTGAGGTAGCCTCGCCGTTTTTTAGAGAGAGAGCCTGGGACTAACATGTAAAACTGTAAAATTAGGGCATGTAGGGTGGGTTATCATGGTTATTGGTGAGTGTTCATGACTTGCAGAGGATTGATGAAGTACCTTGTGCTGGGGGGATAGCATATTAAACAGTTGACACAATTTGAGGGGGTGACCACAGTCGCAGATGCAATCGTGCACTTGGTCCAGTAACTAAGGATGGGGTGGAAGTGCTATAATCATGTCCGAGGGTAAAATGTGTGTGTAGTTGACAGTCAATACAGTGTGGAGTCCCTGTGAACTCAACTGTCAGACCGAGCTGGTCAATGTTTTGACCTACAGTAAAAGTGTACCAGCTAGGGCTGTCACAATACGGCATATTGGCATATTGCATATTGCATGCAAGATGTTCACAATATATTGCTGTATTGCAATACACAGGTGTGGTTATTATTAAACCAGTAACAGGAAGACCAAGTATACGTTCAGCAAGTCTTAAAACTACAAGAAGGTTATCGCCTGAGGTTTTCATACAGAAAAAGAAACATTTTCAGGCAAAAGACAGGATCTCTTGCCATTTACGAGGTTGCCTGTCGAGCTAAACAGCCTTCGCTGGGTACACTTGTGGCACAATACACGCAATACGCTGCAATATATTGTCCTACGCAATATATCGATATGTCGAAGTAAGTGTATTGAATTGTATTGCGATACGTCGTATTGCAATATAGCTACATACATGTATTGATATATTGTGACAGCCCTAGTACCAGCTCACTGATACTGCATCCACTGATATGACTGCAGTGAGGGCTGTTGCCAGTTACTCTCTGTGATCCTCACCTGCGTTCTGAGAGCAACCAGAACTGTCTGTCTCCCCTTCCAGATGATATTTGGTCTCGACTACACTCTGCGCTACTTGGAAGCGTAGATAGCTCTGTCACATCGTAGTGCAAGTCAGATGTCAAATCATGAGTGAAGATCAGTTCAAAGTACCTTCATGGTTAGTTTCTCTTCTTATTAAGTCTTGAAAGTTTGGTGCTGAATTCCTCCTGTCCTGCGGCATTAGGGCCGGGATACCTCCACCCGGGTTGCACCTTGATGTGGTCAAGAACGACAGTGTCTTGCAGGTACGGTCACCGTGCTGTTAGAACAGGAAAACTGTGACAGCCGCTCTCACTTCACACAAGCACCGTTGTTTCCTGCAGAAGTTGCTGATTGATGAGAAACGTTGCTACATGTTTGGTCGCAACAAGGACTCCTGTGACTTCCCTCTCCAGCACCAGAGTTGCTCACGCCAGCATGCAGCTCTTGTCTACCACAAACACCTGAAGAGACCGTTCCTCATTGACCTAGGGAGCAGTAAGCTACAGAGTACCGCTCTTCTAGCCTCGTCCCCAGGTCTCGCCCAGCTTCCCATTGCTTGCGGTACTGCAGCAGCGAATTGCTGGGTTGGTGGGTGGGAGCTGGGAATGAGGCTACCTCTCTTCAGTAGTGTACATAGCTACCGGAATTAACTCTGTAAGTCACACTCATTTTCGTAAATTGTAATAAAAAAAAGATCTCTGCACATCAACATCAGCTTGGACAATTATGGTCCGTTGGTGTGCACACACCAGGTCATAGTCTGCATTCAAGGTGACGTGCTGAGATCAAGTTGTTGTCAACGCTCAAACTCCACAACCAAGCTTGCATGTAACAGAAAGTTAAGTGCTGTACCCGATGTCAGTTGCAGAAAAGGTGTTAAGATATCTGCGCCAGCGTCAACATTTTGATCACACATACCACACTATAGATTCCAATGCAACAACTTCTTCTGTTGACCACTCAGACTTCCTTTCCATGATGGGGATCTGGGAATGGGGCTATTGAACTGGTTGCCCAATTTTCACTGCTTGTATACCATTCGGCTTGGAGTGATTATGGAGTCAGTGACTCTTGATTATATGCTTCTCCTCACAGCTCATGGTACATTCGTAGGTTCCCTCCGACTGGAGGCATTGAAGCCCACCCAGATTCCGATTGACACAACCATCAGCTTTGGTGCTTCCACAAGGACATACACTCTCAGGTACATCAGATGGGGAGACTGGATACCATTAGAGACTGGGTAGCGTTAGGAGACTGGGAGACGGAGTACTAATTAGGAGTCAGAGTCCCATTGGGAGACTGGGTACCATTAGGAGACTGGGTACCGTTAGGAGACAGGGTACCACTAGTCGATGGGCACCGTTACGACACGGACACAGACATTGGGGTACCATTGGGACATTAGGAGACGGGGTACCATTGGGAGATGAGGTACTGGGGTACCGTTCGTTACAACACGGAGTACCATTAGGACATTGGGGTACCATTGGAAGTTGGAGTCCCATTAGGAGACAGGGTACCATTTGGAGATGGGAAACAGTGTACCATTAGGAGGCCAGGTACTGTTGTGTTTTGTTGCTTTCATGGAACATTACCTTCTTTGTTGGTCCTGTGCAGGGAACGGCCACAGACCATCTCCCTGATAGCAGGCGGGGAGGGTGGGGACGGAGAGGGAGGAACCCTCCTTGGACTGCCTGAACTGGACACCGAGGTGGACGTAAGTGGATACTGTGCAGTTCCCTCTCTTAGCTGTACGGTAGCCTCGTTCCCAGGCGCTCGGTAATTGGGGATTAGGGTTAGGGTTAGGTTCAATTACCGAGCGCCTGGGAACGAGGCTAAGCTGTACGGCTGTGGTACAGTAGCAGCTGTTTTCGTCAACTGTTTTCTGGAGCATCAGAGGCGAAGGTGGCAGAAGCAGAAGCATTGGGGCTGTAACCACCTCCCTTAGATACTAGGGAAAGGGGGTTTAGCCTCCTCCACCCCCTAAATACTAAGGAGGGCAGCCTTAGTCCCCCCTAAGTACATGTATTAGGTAAGGGGACCTGCTGGAGGGGGGAGATTAGTCTTAGTCTGGAAATCTGATTGCACCCCCGCCATCACTTGTGTCTGCAGGACCTGACGCAGTACAACACTGCACACAACCGCCAGATCTCCATGGTGGGCATCAAGGAAGACGAGAGACCTCGGAAACGGAAGTACAGGCCCACTTCTGTCTCCTTCTCTGACCAGGAAGAGGTCATCAACCCAGGTGTGTGTGTGTGGGTTGGTGTGTGTGTGTGCATGTAGGAGAGTGTGTGTGTGTGTGTGTGTGTGTGTGTGTGTGTGTGAGAGAGAGAGTGTGTGTGTGTGTGTGTGTGTGCGTGCATGTAGGAGAGAGAGTGTGTGTGTGTGTGTGTGCATGTAGGAGAGTGTGTGTGTGTGTGTGTGTGTGTGTGTGTGTGTGTGTGTGCATGTAGGAGAGAGTGTGTGTGTGTGTGTGTGTGTGTGTGTGTGTGTGTGTGCATGTAGGAGAGAGAGTGTGTGTGTGTTTGTAGGCGAGTGGGAGTGTTCTGCTGTTCCTGCACCTTACTCCCACCCTCACACCCTCACACCTTCACACACACTCCTCAGAGGATATCGACCCGTCTGTGGGCAAGTTTCGGAACATGGTACAAACCACGATTGTTCCAACTAAAGTGAGAACTCTGTCTTGTATTGCTCCCTCAATGCAGTGTGTGTGTGCAGTAGCTCTCTTGCTCACGGCCTCGTTTCTTTACTTGTACAGAAGCTTCGCTTGGAAGGGGAGGCCACAGTTTCCCCCACTTCCCCCAGCAAGTTCACCCAACCCCTCTCCTCCCCCACCGCCCTCTACACCAATCTCCCCCCTCCCTCTCCCTCCACCCCCTCTTCACAATTTGTATTTGGGTCAGCACTCATCACCAGGACAATATCAGCAGGTGTGTATGTGTATTTTGGGGGGTGGGGTAGCCTCATGCCTCGTTCCCAAGCCTCCAGTCATCACTTGCTGTACAAATATGGAAAGGGGGGGGGGGGGGGGGGGGGGGGGGGGATTTGGTCATGTGCGTGACATCAGACAGGGCAGATGGGGGGGGGGGGGGGGGGGTCAGACCCATCTTCTGAACAATGACTGGTATTGATGCTGCCTTGCGAATACCGTATTTCCACAATCAAACGCCGCACTTGATTAGTGGCTGCCCTCGAATAATCCTCCAGAAGGGCTGAACGAAATAAGCGCCACCCTTGTTTAGTACATGTAAGCACGGCTAGTATTTGAACAGTCGGCGATCCATCGAAGCGCTTTGTCTAGTCCTCTAGGACCGTGACTGTTTCGCTGTGAGCATGAACAGACTGCACGGCCCAGGGCTGAAACAGAACTTTTCTTTGTGCATACCCGGTGCTCCAGTCTGTTTCCTTGCTTCCTTGTTTATGTTGAGTTTAATAAACGCTGCCTTTGATTAGTGGCCGCCCCCGAATAGTAGCCGCAGTAATCGTGTAATGAAATTAATAGTAGCCACGGCATTTGATCGCGGAAGTATGGTACCCACCCCCTGGACAGACATTACAAGAACGGACTTCTAGATCCTTTGTTGGGCACTGCCTCCCTCTGTGTACACACACACGACCAAACATCCCAGTCCTTCCCCCTCCATATTTGTATACTGCAATCGAATAGTGGAGGTGTTGAAGGCATTTGGCCATGGGGGGGGGGGGGGGGGGGGGGGGGCATCTTTATTCACTGGACTACACTGAAAAAGGCATTTTGCAGATATTTGGATAAGTCCAGTCCACTCCAGTCCACTCCAGTCCAGTCCAGTCCACCAGTCCAGTGAATAAAGACGCCCAGCCATGGGGAGCATGCTCATACTGGAATGTGATTGGTACTTACGACTTGTCACACAGCACCTCCGGTGGCCAACCCGGATGAACGTCGCCCCCACAACCCACCGCAGCAGGCACCTGCTGCCCAGGTTGCATTCTTCTCTGACCAAGAGCCTAGAAAAAAGAAATATGCCAAGGAAGCATGGCCTGGCAAGAAACCAACACACTTACTGCTCTAGCACAACACACACACACACATCCACACACACAATGCCGTGCTTACAATTTGTATTTCTAGTAAGATTTGTCACAAACTCAATGTGCAAATATTGACGCTATATTACCCCGTGTGCATGCGCGGCAGGGGTAGAGTGATCGGTTTGTCTGTCAGTCTGTCCAAGCAGTTTGAGCAGTGAAGGCAGGCCTTGTTGACGGCTTAGTTCAGGATAGAAGTGTCAGAATTCAGAAAATAATAGCGTCTACATAACTCACAGGCCAGAGATCTACTCGAGAGGCTGAGAAAAGCTGTGTGAAAGTCGTGTTTCTCATCTAACAACTTGACCACACCACGTTTCTAACATTACTGCCACAACTTACAGTATCTCATTCTGCATGCTGACATCGCTATATTCGGGCTCATCGTGTATATCAAGTAACGCACGGGGTACGTGCTCTGCTGAGCACTTCTTCTAGTTGTTTGATTATTCATTCCAGTAAAGCCTTAATTTTCAACCCAAGTACAACTGACTGTTCTAGGTCATATTCTGATTCAGCTCTTGGATTCCCAGGCAGCTGTGCAATTCCGACATATCCAGCCCTTTTAGACTGACATAAATCATAATGTTTCCTCCACATGAAAGTCAACCATGCACATTCTTAGCCTCATTCCCAGGCACTTGGTATGGGAATGAGGCTACCACATTCTGTAGGTTGGTTACCAACTTGGCATGCAAGCTTGAACTTTGCCTGTAGTATAACTCCACCTTAGCTCTATTCCCTTTGTGATGCAAACACCCTAATTCAATTCATACGGCAACGTTCCAACTGCATAGTTCAACTCCAGAGCCCTGCTGTGTAGTGTGTACACGGCACATGTAGCTGTCTTTAATTTTCTATCTAAGATCGTGATCACGATCACACCCAATTGTACTCTAGTTGTATGTATTGGGGAGCACGGCAAACAGAGTGAGTATAGAAAAACCTCGCAAGGTGGTGTGCTACTATAGTCTTGCATAGCCAGACTCTCATGCAGAAAGGAGAGTCCGGTTAACTACTTGTTCTAATCCACCCTGGCAATGACTAGGTGCAATTAGTTATCACCACCCCAGTCGGGGTATGGGCAGTTAACCAGACACTCCTTTCCGTGCGATCGAGAGTATTATAGTGTGCTATTAGTAGTAAGTGCATAGTGCAGTGCTAATAGTGCTCGTGCAAGGTGCACGTGGCGTTTCTAATTCAGCAATAGCTCCAATTAAGCGAAATAGGGTAGAAATATTTACCTAGTTGAAGTCCGTGCCACATGTCGAATACCGTAGTGGTGGTCGCATCTCCACTGTAATAGTGCTACGTACGCCCAGAGAGAGAGAGAGATGGCCGTATCAAGACCTTCGGTGGCCCTCGTGCTCTCCCTGATCACCCTACACTGTGCGCACAGTTTCTATATCCCTGGAGTGGCCCCTACGGAGTACAAGCAACAGTCCGTGTTGGAGATCAAGGTGGGCGATCCCATCATGTTGGAAGCCTAAAGCTGGGTTAGGTTCCATGGAGAACCATGCAGCAGAGTTTATCTGTGGGGGTTGTAGCTAAAACTGTGCCAACTTGATTTTCAAGGGGGCTAACCTTTCTGCTCTGTACATCCATAGGCCGTGAAGATGACCAGTATCAAGACCCAACTTCCCTATGAGTACTACACCCTCCCATTCTGCAAGCCAAAAGAGGACAACGTGCACTACAAATCACTCAACCTTGGTAAAGTTTAGTCTCGCGTGGCCCAGACCCTTCCTGCGACGATTAGTGGGGCAGGGCGAAAGGGGAGGGGAGGGAGGAGGAAGGGTCTGAACAGGATGTTGTTAGCTCTGCCGGAATGCTGGTAGAGCCAACCAGATTGAAGCAGCATGTAATTTGTGGCACGATTTCCGCTTTGAGTGCGTGACTAGATTTATAGTTGACATGGCGAGAAGATTCCAGGTGAGCAAAACTGCCTCCTTAGCGGCTTCACAGCTAGGCTACAGGCAGTTGATGCCTGAACAAAGTGAAGATAATCAGCATGCGATAGGGACGTCTTCGTGAGTCTCCCCACAGGTTCTGGAATGTCTCATTAAGTCTCCTTCACGTACTGGCAAGTCTTTGAGCCAGGCAGTGCAGTGCTCTTCCTTGCACATAGCCATGGCTCTAGCTCCTTGCTGGATCAACTACTAGTAAGTCACGTGCAATATTACGTATACGGAACATTAGTACATTCCATTGTAAAACGGTAGCCTGTTCAGAGTCACCAGATCCTTCTTCCTCCCCTCCCCTTTCGCCCCGCCCCACTAGGAAGGGTCTGGGTCACACGAGACTAGGTAAAGTTCTTCAATGAAATCTCTAAGTTTTGACCTAATGCTGCACACTGCCCCTCACCCAAGGGGTAGGTATTTACGTGTTGCCTTGTAGAAGAATTTTTGACCAGGATCAAAACAGAATCAAGCAATCAATGCTCTTTTGAGACCGGATCAAGGGATCAAGACGAACTCTGGGCGACTGTGATCAGCGATCAAACGGCATTTCTCTGATATAGGGAGGCATGGCAACGATTTTGACCTTTGAATCCCTGTAAATCAAGTGAGCAGGAGCCTCAGACAGGAGTGATCAATTTTACTGATCAAGATTTCTTTTCCCGGTTGCAAGCGCTTCTACAGGCGATATGTAAGTGACTGCCCCTCGTCACCCCCTTCCCTTTAACCACACACTCACAGGAGAAGTACTCAGAGGTGACAGGATCGTGAACACTCCTTACAAGGTTGGTGAGCTCCAAATGGAACAACGCTTGTTCATCTCTACTAAGCTGTTATTTCTGCCCTTCCAGCTCAGCGTGTTACAAGATGAAGTGTGTGAAGTGATGTGTGATGTCATTCTGGATGCCGATGAGTCAAATGCGTTAATGGACAGAATACGGGAGGACTACACTATACACATGTGAGTTGGCACACGAGGGATGGTCACTCCAATATTTTTAGAGCTGCAATCTGGGTCATAGCCCGTGTCCATCCAAAAACTGCCTGTGACCTCATGACCACGCTGCTAAACTACCGGCGACCGTGTAACCATCGCAAAAAAAAAATCTACCGTGACTGTGTGACTTTTTGGTAGTACAATGTATATGGAGTAACACACCCATACCACACCTACATGTACATCTGCCATATACCTTGTCACATTCCCCGGTCACAGCTGCTTATTGGAGTGACCACCCCTTGGCACTTTGGCAGAGGCACCTCAGAGCTCCGTGTTGGGAAGATATGGGACCTGGGATCATTATGAACTATATGCACCCTACCTCACAGGCTGGCGGACAATCTCCCTGCAGCCACTGTCTTCAGAAACTTGAAGACAGGGGAGCTCCAGTATGAGGATGGATTCAAGATAGGCTTTACACACCAGAAGAAGGTCCTTCTCAACAACCACCTCACCATCATCATCAAGTTCCACAGTGTGAAGCGGTACATGTCTGCACCATTCATGCATACACCACATTGTGTGTGTGTGTGTGTGTGTGTGTGTGTGTGTGTGTGTGTGTGTGTGTGTGTGTGTGTGTGTGTGTGTGTGTGTGTGTGTGTGTGTGTGTGTGTGTGTGTGTGTGTGTGTGTGTGTGTGTGTGTGTGTGTGTGTGTGAGTGTGTGTGTGTGTGTGTGTGTGTGTGTGTGTGTGTGTGTGTGTGAGTGTGTGTGTGTGTGTGTGTGTGTGTGTGTGTGTATGGTGGGGGTACATCACATTGCCTTTTACCGACCATCAATCCTTTGCTGTGTGTGTGTGTGTGTGTGTGGAGGGGATTAGGACTATTTTGATTCTCCTGCCCATGAATATAGGCGGGATTTGGGGTGGGGGATACACTAAATCCCACCTATGGATATTTCGTAGGGGCGTGCTGTTTCCCACCCATACATGCATATTTAGGCAGTACATTATAGTGTACATTGTAGGTGCCTCCAAACTAGCAAGGGTACACCAATTTGCTTCACCTGTAGCAACTGCAGGAATGTCAGGTACTTCCTGGTCCTCTCTGAAAGGTGATCCAGTGCAGAGCCCACCAGGACTGCATGCCTGTTCCCTGGAGCAGTTGCTACCTTAGTGTTGAGGGCATTAGCATATTGGGTTCTTTCCTGCCAAGCAGTTGAGCTTGACAGATTTTGGTTTCATATGTCTCCTTCCCCCTCTGACCCTCTCACCCTCCCCTCCTCCACCCTCCCCTCCTCCACCCTCCCCTCCCACATATTGCCTCTCCCCCTCCTCTCCTCCACCCTCCCTGTCTTCCCATCTCCCTCCCTCCTCCTCCACCCTCCCCCTCGATCTTCCCATCTCCCTCCCTCCTCTCCTTCCCTCCTCCACCCTCCCATCTCCCTCCCTCCCTCCCCCCCTTCCCTCCTCCACCTTCCCATCTCCCTCCCCCTTCCCTCCTCCACCTTCCCATCTCCCTCCCTCCTCCCCCTTCCCTCCTCCACCTTCCCATCTCCCTCCCTCCTCCCTCTTCCCTCCTCCACCTTCCCATCTCCCTCCCTCCTCCCCTCCTCCACCTTCCCATCTCCCTCCCTCCTCCCTCCTCCCTCCTCCACCTTCCCATCTCCCTCCCTCCACCCCTTCCCTCCTCCACCTTCCCATCTCCCTCCACCCCTTCCCTCCTCCACCTTCCCAGTCCTGATGGTGAGGTGTACCGTATTGTTGGGTTTGAGGTGGACCCACGGACAGTGTCATCGGAGTCACTTCAGAGGATCAAAGTACCAAAGTGTGCTTTCCCTTCAGATGCCAAAGTCATGGAACTTCACAAAGGACGTAGGTCCTCCCCCCTCCTCCTCCTACTCCCTCCCCCTCCTCTTCCACTTCCTCCTCTTCTTTCCTCCTCCTCCACCTCCTCCTACCTCCTCCTCCCTCCTCCTCCTCCTCCTCCTCCCCCTCCTCCTACCTCCTCCTCCTCCCTCCTCCTCCTCCCCCTCCTCCTACCTCCTCCTCCCTCCTCCTCCTCCTCCCCCCCCCCCCCACTGTATTTTGATTGTGTGATGATGACTGCAAACTTCTGACCTCTGAACTTTGCATCCTGCTGTTTCACTGGAGGAGGGCCGTATAGAAATGTAGATCAGTCTTATTTACAAATCATTCATTGGGGTAATTTTCAAGGGAGGGTAGCAAGATTCAAGGTCCCCTCCCCAAACCCTGTAGATGGATCAAGTTAGCAAAACACAAGAAATGAAATGCTTGGGGTTGAATTAGTCCAGTTGAAGTTCAAAGTTCACTGATTAAATGGCCTTTCCCCTACCCATACACACACAGAGAAGAATGCAGTGACATTTTCGTACAGCGTTCACTGGCAGGAGAGTGAGATAGCCTGGGCCTCGCGATGGGACATCTACCTGCGCATGAGTGACGTCCAGATCCACTGGTTTGCCATCTGCAACTCAGTCGCCATTGTGCTGTTCTTGTCAGGTATGAGCGAATGAACTCTGGGGGCAAACCCTTTCGGTCTTGTCGGAGCTGTGTGGATACGTGAGTATACCGTTGTCTCCTTGCTGCTGCAGGAATCCTGGCGCTAATCATCGTTCGTACCCTGAGGAGAGACATTGCTCGGTACAACAAGGACGAGGAGTTGGTAAGCGTGACGGTACACACCCATACCCACACATACCCACACACACCCACACACACACACACACTCACTCACACACACACACACACACTCACACTCACACTCACCACACACCCCACCCTCCACTAGGATGATGCTCTTGAGGAAACAGGATGGAAGCTAGTCCATGGTGACGTGTTTCGGCCACCCTCCCACCCGACCCTGCTGGTGGCCTGCCTGGGATCAGGCATACAGACGCTCTGCATGTGCCTCATCATCATTGGTGAGGGTTGGAGTGTGTGCAGTGTGTGCTGTTGTTACCTGCATCCCTCCTTTCCTTCTCACGCACGTCTCACCATCTCCCGTCTCATCCCCCCCTCCCCACACATCTCATCCCCCCTCCCCACACATCTCATCCCCCTCTCCCCACACATCTCATCCCCCCTCCTCCCTACACATCTCATCCCTCCCTCCCCACACATCTCATCCCCCTCTCCCCACACATCTCATCCCCCCTCCTCCCTACACATCTCATCCCTCCCTCCCCACACATCTCATCCCCCCTCCCACACATCTCATCCCCCCTCCGTATACATCTCATCCCTCCCTCCCCACACATCTCATCCCCCCTCCCCACACATCTCATCCCCCTCCCCACACATCTCATCCCCCCTCCTCCCTACACATCTCATCCCTCCCTCCCCACACATCTCATCCCTCCCTCCCCACACATCTCATCCCCCTCCCCACACATCTCATCCCCCCTCCTCCCTACACATCTCATCCCTCCCTCCCCACACATCTCATCCCTCCCTCCCTACACATCTCATCCCTCCCTCCCCACACATCTCATCCCTCCCTCCCTACACATCTCATCCCCCCTCCCCACACATCTCATCCCTCCCTCCCCACACATCTCATCCCTCCCTCCCTACACATCTCATCCCTCCCTCCCACACGTCTGTCATTTCTTCCTCCCCACACCTCTATCTCCCATGCACATCTGTGATCCCACCCTCTTCCCATACACTTGTATCCCCCCACAACACGTCTGTCATCCCAACCTCCTACGCATCTTTATCGTCCCTCCCTCCCTCCGGAACATGTCTGTCTAGTGTTCGCCATGTTCGGTATGCTATCCCCGGCCAGTAGAGGGGCCCTTATGACGGCTGCGATCGTGCTCTTCATGTTCATGGGGTGAGGCAAGGCGGTGCACACGATTCAATCCTTGGTATGTTCAAGGCTGCCAAGCCATTGTCTCTGCCTCTACAGGGCGATAGGTGGCTTCCATGCTGCCCGCATGTACCGGACTCTCAAGGGAACCAACTGGAAGAAAGCAGCAGCATTGGTCAGTTCCCAGCAATGGATATGATTAGTGTATGCAACTGTGGGGGCGTGGTCAGTGAGACCCAGCAATGATATTGTATGCATACTGTGGGGGCGTGGTCAGTGAGTCCCAGCAATGATACTGTGTGCATACTGTGGGGGCGTGGTCGGTGAGACCCAGCAATGATACTGTGTGCATACTGTGGGGGCGTGGTCGGTGAGACCCAGCAATGATACTGTGTGCATACTGTGGGGGCGTGGTCAGTGAGACCCAGCAATGATATTGTATGCATACTGTGGGGGCGTGGTCAGTGAGTCCCAGCAATGATACTGTGTGCATACTGTGGGGGCGTGGTCAGTGAGTCCCAGCAATGATACTGTGTGCATACTGTGGGGGCGTGGTCGGTGAGACCCAGCAATGATATTGTATGCGTACTGTGGGGGCGTGGTCAGTGAGTCCCAGCAATGAATATGTTTAGTGCACGTATGCACACTAACTTCCTGCATGCTGACAGTCTCACATGCCCCTCCCCCAACTCTCTCTCCCCAATGTAGACGGCCACACTCTACCCAGGAGTGGTTTTCTGCACTGGCTTCTTCCTCAACTTCTTCATCTGGGGACAGCACTCCTCCGGAGCAGTGAGTGAACAGGCTCTCTGTAGTGCTAGATACTCCTCCGGAGCAGTGAGTGAACAGGCTCTCTGTAGTGCTAGATACTCCTCCGGAGCAGTGAGTGAACAGGCTCTCTGTAGTGCTAGATACTCCTCCGGAGCAGTGAGTGAACAGGCTCTGTGTAGTGCTAGACACTCCTCCGGAGCAGTGAGTGAACAGGCTCTCTGTAGTGCTAGATACTCCTCCGGAGCAGTGAGTGAACAGGCTCTCTGTAGTGCTAGATACTCCTCCGGAGCAGTGAGTGAACAAGCTCTGTGTAGTGCTAGACACTCCTCCGGAGCAGTGAGTGAACAGGCTCTCTGTAGTGCTAGATACTCCTCCGGAGCAGTGAGTGAACAAGCTCTGTGTAGTGCTAGATACTCCTCCGAGCAGTGAGTGAACAAGCTCTGTGTAGTGCTAGATACTCCTCCGGAGCAGTGAGTGAACAGGCTCTCTGTAGTGCTGTACATGCTCCTCTGGAGCAGTGAGTGAACAGGCTCTCTGTAGTGCTAGATACTCCTCTGGAGCTGTGAGTGAACAAGGTGTCTGTAGTGCTAGATACTCCTCCGGAACAGGAGTGAACAGGCTCTGTGTAGTGCTAGACACTCCTTCGGAGCAGTGAGTGAAGAAGCTCTCTGTAGTGCTGTGCGGATTGGTTGCGTTTGACAACTACAATATGTTGACTAATCAGTATCTTGGCACTCTGAAAGGTACCACCATGAGCCTATCATTTTGTGTTGCGATAGCAGTGACCATCGTAATACAATAGCCATGCACCACCCATGTTGATGCTTTCTGAACAGATTTCAATGAGCTACAAATTGTTAACATGCAACCACTGTCCTTCGGTATGGAAATTACCAAACTAGAAGTGACCAAATTTAGCTTGGAGCTACTTCATCAACTTAGGATCAGTTCAAAGGGACCATATTGTTGAGGTCAAGCTTCATGATGTGCCTGCCTCTCCCCCCAGGTGCCGTTCACCACCATGATGGCGCTGCTGTGCCTGTGGTTTGGGATCTCCTTCCCGCTGGTGCTCGGAGGGTTCTACTTTGGCTTCCGTAAGCAGCCCTATGAGCACCCGGTGAGGACGAATCAGATCCCTCGCCAGATCCCGGAGCAGGTCTGGTACCTCCACCCCGTCCTCGCGTGAGTTCATAACAGTTCTGCATCCAGTTTACTCACCTGGCTCCCCCATAGCTCTTGAACTTTGGATCACTGGGTCCTACATGAACATGTACATGTAAGTAGAGAGAGTCCTCTCCTTGACAGTGTTCTCACCAGAAATTTGTTTAAGAACTGCACATAATGAGATTCATACTGGTCTGTAACCTTGTATTTCAAGTGGTTGCAGAGGCTGGCAAAGGGCACTTAGCCCTAGACCAGACCACAAGGGCACATTAGAAGCCCAAAGGGCACAGTGCACTTCGGTAGAGAACACTGCTCCTTGAGCATGAAGGAGCTTCAGAATAGCATGAAGTCATCTCCTACCCGCTAGTGACGCAGAGCCTATCTTGCATGCATGTATGTAGTAC
Source organism: Axinella damicornis (assembly GCA_963931865.1). NCBI lineage: Eukaryota > Metazoa > Porifera > Demospongiae > Axinellida > Axinellidae > Axinella > Axinella damicornis. The sequence goes on along the minus strand of OZ007515.1, from coordinate 10,874,271 downwards.
ACACAAGTTGTTGAAATCAACTGTCGGTTGGTAGAACGTAACAGACAAGCATGCTCCTCATTGCAAGCCGGAACATGGAGGGGCTCTCTGCACTTCCAGTTTGCATGACCCACCACTAACTGTTGTCCTGAGAATGTTATAATCTAGACTTACACCTATACACACACACACACACACACACACACACACACACACACACACACCAGGTCTCTGATCGCTGGCATCCTCCCGTTTGGGGCAGTGTTCGTGGAGTTGTTCTTCATCCTCACTGTGAGTTGTGTGCACTCACCTCCCCTCCCTACCCACCCACTTCACTCTCCTGCCCTCCACCTCCCCTGCACCTCCCCTCTCCTGACCTGCTCCTCCCCTCTCCTGACCTGCACCTCCCCTCTCCTGACCTGCTCCTCCCTCTCCTGACCTGCACCTCCCCTCTCCTGACCTGCTCCTCCCTCTCCTGACCTGCTCCTCCCCTCTCCTGACCTGCTCCTCCCCTCTCCTGATTTCCCCCTCCCCTCTCCTGCACCTCTCCTGACCTGCTCCTCCCCTCTGCACCTCCCCTCTGCACCTCCCCTCTCCTGACCTGCTCCTTCCCTCTCCTGACCCTCCCCTCTCCTGATTTGCTTCTTCCCTCTCCTGACCTGCTCCTCCCTCTCCTGACCTGCACCTCCCCTCTCCTGACCTGCTCCTCCCCTCTCCTGACCTGCTCCTCCCCTCTCCTGATTTGCTCCTCCCCTCTCCTGCACCTCTCCTGACCTGCTCCTCCCCTCTGCACCTCCCCTCTCCTGACCTGCTCCTCCTCTCTCCTGACCCTCCCCTCTCCTGATTTGCTCCTCCCCTCTCCTGACCTGCTCCTCCCCTCTCCTGACCTGCACCTCCCCTCTCCTGACCTGCTCCTCCCCTCTCCTGACCTGCACCTCCCCTCTCCTGACCTGCTCCTTCCCTCTCCTGACCTGCACCTCCCCTCTCCTGACCTGCTCCTTCCCTCTCCTGACCTGCACCTCCTCTCTCCTGACCTGCTCCTCCCTCTCCTGACCTGCTCCTCCCCTCTCCTGACCTGCTCCTCCCCTCTCCTGACCTGCTCTCCTCTTCTGACCTGCTCCTCCTCTCTCCTGACCTGCTCCTCCCCTCTCCTGACCTGCTCCTCCTCTCTCCTGACCTGCACCTCCCCTCTCCTGACCTGCTCCTTCCCTCTCCTGACCTGCACCTCCTCTCTCCTGACCTGCTCCTCCCTCTCCTGACCTGCTCCTCCCCTCTCCTGACCTGCTCCTCCCCTCTCCTGACCTGCTCTCCTCTTCTGACCTGCTCCTCCTCTCTCCTGACCTGCTCCTCCCCTCTCCTGACCTGCTCCTCCCCTCTCCTGACCTGCACCTCCCCTCTCCTGACCTGCTCCTTCCCTCTCCTGACCTGCACCTCCCCTCTCCTGACCTGCTCCTCCCCTCTCCTGACCTGCTCCTCCCCTCTCCTGACCTGCTCCTCCCTCTCCTGACCTGCTCCTCCTCTCTCCTGACCTGCTCCTCCCCTCTCCTGACCTGCACCTCCCCTCTCCTGACCTGCTCCTCCCCTCTCCTGACCTGCACCTCCCCTCTCCTGACCTGCTCCTCCCCTCTCCTGACCTGCTCCTCCCCTCTCCTGACCTGCTCCTCCCCTCTCCTGACCTGCTCCTCCGCTCTCCTGACCTGCTCCTCCCCTCTCCTGACCTGCACCTCCCCTCTCCTGACCTGCTCCTCCCCTCTCCTGATTTGCTCCTCCCCTCTCCTGACCTGCTCCTCCCTTCTGCAGGCCATCTGGGAGAACCAGTTCTACTACCTGTTTGGATTCCTGTTTCTTGTCTTCCTGATACTCGTCATCGCCTGTTCTGAGGTGGCCATTGTGATGACCTACTTCCAACTGTGTGGAGAGGTGAGTCTAGCCTACTGTGCCATTATGATCAGCATGAAGAGAACCTTCAAGTGATGTGCTAATAATGACTTTCAATATTGGTCATGTTTGTCAGAAATCGCGCTTGACCAAAGGCTATATAATCCATGGATTTTCATGATTTTGGGTCAAATTTCAACCATCAGCAAAATGGAATGCTCCATTCGTGCTGATCACAATGGTGCAAATCCCAGCTTCATATCTCCTATCCCTGTGTACTGCCCCTCCCCCATTCCCTCCCGGTCCAGGACTACCACTGGTGGTGGCGGTCATTCTTTCTCTCTGGCTCTGCTAGCTACTATGTCCTGGCCTACGCCATCATCTACTACTACACTAAGGTGAGCAGGCAGACAGTCATGTGTGCATGACACATCAAGACGTATATACCCCCCACATATACAGTACACAGACCCACACACTCATACCGGTGCAGACACACTGTAACGGACCTGAGCGGTAACTTGTCTTCAAACTTGCTGGATCAACCACATCAGAATCTTAGACCTCCAAATCTAACTATATACAAACCAAGCACTACTTATATACAGAGCAACAACAAAAAGACCATACACAACAACAACAACAACAAAAGTGAGGGCAAACACATACAAAAGGACAAAAGAATTCACCCTGCACACTAAGGGCTCCCTCCAAAGTTGGGCAAACATTAACACTCTCTCTCTCTCTCTCTCTCTCTCTCTCTGAATGTGTATACACAAACATGCATGCATACACACACACCACACACACACACACCACACACACACACACACACACACACTCTCTCTCTCTCTCTCTGAATGTGTATACACAAACATGCATGCATACACACACACCACACACACCACACACCACACACACACACACACACACACACACACACACAGCTTGAGATTGTGCATCTTGTACCGACTATGCTCTACTTCGGGTACACGTTTGTCATGGTGTTTGGTTTCTGGCTGCTGACGGGAACGATCGGGTTCTACACGACCTACACCTTCATCTGTCGTATATACGGTGCTGTCAAGCAGGACTAACAAATTCATCTAGGGCCTAGGCTGGCAGTGTCATATGACTCCACACAGTTGCACACACACACGCAAGTTTAGGATAATAAATACATTAAATTTATTTAATAACGCTTTCATTTTTTAAGGATGCACATCAGGATGTTCAAATGATTGTTGTGTGGTTGTGTATGAAACATTACTTCAACAAAACAGTATACCTGCACACACATGCTTGCCGGGGGGGATGGATCACTCAGTAAGTTAAGTCAAGCCATCATTACAACATCGTCCTAATTGTGTTCTAGGATTGTTTAGTCTCACTAGCTCTACGAATGTCCCAGGAAAGTCGGTAAGTGTTGGCTGCATCTCGGTAGCTGGACCGTACAAGGCTGGGATCACCAGAGCGTACTGCAGCAAGGAAAACCTGCACCTCTGAGAGGAATGGATCAGCATCCGGGAATGACAGCACCTCTTCAGAGTCGTCGTTGCCTGGGGAAAGGAGAGTGAGTACAAAGCTGTGTCTGTAGTCACATTCTATTGCTTGATGTTGGAACCAACATAGCCCATAGAAATAAGTGGCTATAAAAGTATTACCATAATTGCTAATAATGAGCTAGCAATGACCGGTATTATCAGTTTATCAGAAGCTCATCCTGGTACACGAGTAACACAACTAAACTGAGCTAGCTATATAGGTGTAGGCTATATATGCTGACCTTGTCGTATCCTCAGCTTGCACTCGGGGAAGTAGGGGTCCTCCAATGCCATGCGCAAACCGTCTCCCCAAATATCAATAGCCGTCTCGTATTTCTTCCCATGCAGTACAACTCCATGCGTCAGAGTGCCGACCCCCCCACTTTCAAACTTCCAGTGCGCAGTCGTCAGGCGGGGTACACGCTGAGAACCTGGCACACTTTGCTCCTGAACAATCTCTGGCACGGACGTCAGGTACCCTGCAGCATCACTGCTGTCGCTGGCCTCCACACACAGGGCCGACAGTTCCCCTGCCCTCACCTCTCCACCGAGATACCTCATCAGGTCACAAAAGTGTGTTGCCTGTTCCACGATGGGACCTCCTGTGCGAGCCTTGTTCCACCAAAAGGGGCGTGTGATGTGGGGGTATGCACAATTGTACCGGGCGTTGATGGCCATCACTGGTCTGCCATACTGCTGCAGCATCTCACGCATCTTCTCCACCGCAGGGTGATAGCGGAACATGTACCCCACACTCACAACGAGCCCCCGTGCTCTCTGCTCTCTCTCCACTGCCTCAACATAGGGTTCTAACTCTTCAGGTGGAACCACAGACAGTGGCTTCTCCACAAATACGTGTACACCTGCCTGCAGGCACTTCAGCTCCATGTCCAAAGATGCATCCAGGCCGCCATGGCAGTGTGGGGGAACACCTGCAACGACATGGTGGGATCACTGGGATGCCATGCAACTATCAGATTTGGGAAATTCCCTACATGGCAGTTGCCACCTGGGCTGTCACAAGACCCTGAACTCCACTCAGGTCTGGTGTGATAGACCCTGAACTCTACTCAGGGTCTTGGTTGCAGCCTTAAGGCTATCTAGCAAAGAATGAGTTTCAATCACCAAGATACAAACTGTGTGCACGTTTTTTTTCTCATTGATGCTCCGCTTTACCGTACTGCAAGCGACGAAAAGCTGGGCGTGTGACTGGGAACGAGGCTACATGTATACTATAGGTGTCATGTCAACTGTCGCTGTAGTGCAGTTACCATGACGATTAGATTGAGCATCAATACGTGACCTCGAGTATACAAGAGAGTTAACAGTTTCCATTCAGCTGGCATTGAACTCCATGTTCTTTTGCCATGCGGAAGTACTCAGTCACGTGGTTTCAATTGTGGCATCAATGCAGCTGCTCTACAGTAGTACTTCGTAAGTTCCGAGCTGCTTGCGTTTCTAAGATCACTGTAGAAATTATTACTTCCTTGCCATGCAGTCTTACGACAAACAGAATATAACAGAGGGTGTTTCGGTTGCTTTACGGCTGGTGACGTCAAATGCAGCCGCTCTAAAACAAGATAAATCACTGAAATGGGTAGATCGACAATATTATAGTGACCAAAATAATATTATTGTGCTCGTAATGGGCACATGTTCATTTCAGCACAGGCCCTCCATTCCTGTAAGGCTATTCTTAGATAGAGAGGGCCAAGATGCCAAGATAGATTCAGCCAACCACTTCTAACTAGTCTGGTTCCCAGACTCGGGTTGAGGTCTGGGAACTAGACTACTTCGAACAGGATAATAACGCTACTCACCAATGAAAGCCACGTCAGGTCTGCATGTTTTAAGTGCTTCCCTGAAGTCAGCGTGAACGGTACACTCCTGGTAAACCTTGGCGTGCGGCCCACTCAGTTTTTCTTCCAGAACACGCTCAGCCTTAGTACGGTCACGATTCACAATGGCTACCACGCACACGTCCTCCAACTGCTCTAGCCTACGCGAGTGGTCCCAAGGTCCTTCCGCTCCACCGAAGTTCACGGCTCCAGCGCCAATGAACAGCACACGAACAGTCATACCGGCCGACTAGCTTCGTATACCCGGCGCGGCTAACCGGCCGACCTGATCGCATATATATCGAGCTAGTGTAGCCACGCCCCAACAACAACACGTGTGCGCGCGCCGCGCCTCATCAAATGACCGGCATGCCTTATCGATCACTCGAATGAAGCCATCATTTGATACACACAATACAACATCGTCCTTGTGTTCTAGGATAGTTTAATTTCACTGGCTCTACGAATGTCCCAGGAAAGTCGGTAGGTGTTGGCCGCATCTCGGTAGCTGGACCGTACAAGGCTGCGATCACCGGAGCGTACCGCAGCAAGGAAAACCTGCACCTCAGAGAGGTACGGATCAGCATCCGGGAACAACAGCACCTCCTCAGTGTCGTCGTTGCCTAGGGAAAGGGAGAGTACAAAGCTGTAGTCACATATTGCTTGAAGTTTGCTTATACTCACTGGACGGCTGCAGGGGACAAGGAGCAATGACCTGGTGCTGAAAAGTATTACAGCAACCACGAGTAATGTACTCCATGCATGAGCAAAGATATAGTCTTGTGCCCAGACCACACGCCCTCATGAGGGGGTGTGGTCTGGGCACAAGACTAATTTTGCGCCATTAGTTGAAGCCTGAAACCAAACATTACGTAGGCCATGCAGGATATACTGACCTTGTCGTATCCTCAGCTTGCATTTTTCGGGGAAGTAGGGCTCTTCCAGTGCCATGCGCAAACCATCCCCCCAAACATCAATAGCTGTCTCGTAATCCTTCCCATAAAGCGCAACACCATGCGTCAGAGTGCCGACCCCCCCACTTTCAAACTTCCAGTGTGCAGTCGTCAGGCGGGGTACACGCTGAGAAGCAGGCACACTTTGCTCCTGAACAATCTCCGGCACGGACGTCAGGTATCCTGCAGCACCACTGCTGTCGCTGGCCTCCACACACAGGGCCGACAGTTCCCTTGCCCTCACCTCTCCACCGAGATACCTCATCAGGTCGCAAAAGTGTGTTGCTTGTTCCACGATGGGACCTCCAACGAGAGCCTTGTTCCACCAGGCAGGACGCGTGATGTGGGGATACGCACAATTGTACCGGGCGTTGATGGCCATCACTGGTCTGCCATACTGCTGCAATATCTCACGCATCTTCTCCACCGCAGGGTGATAGCGGAACATGTACCCCACACTCACAACAAGCCCCCGTGCTCTCTGCTCTCTCTCCACCGCATCAACATAGGGTTCAAACTCTTCAGGTGGAACCACAGACAGTGGCTTCTCCACAAATACGTGTACACCTGCCTGCAGGCACTTCAGCTCAATGTCCAAAGATGCATCCAGGCCGCCATGGCAGTGTGGGGGAACACCTGCAACACATAGTGGGATGACATGCAACTATCAACAAAATTTGAAGTGTGTTGTGCGAAGGGACTAGAACTGGATGCACTGACCAATGAAAGCCACATCAGGTCTGCATGTTTTAAGGGCTTCCTTGAAGTCAGCGTGAACGGTACACTCCCGGTAAACCTCGGCGCGCGCCCCACTCCGTTTTTCTTCTAGAACACGCTGAGCCTTAGTACGGTCAGGATCAGCAATGGCTACCACGCAGACGTCCTCCAACTGTTCTAGCCTGCGCGAGTGGTTCCAAAGTCCTTCCGCTCCACCGAAGTTCACGGCTCCAGCGCCGCTGAACAATACACGAACAACCTTGGCAGTCATATAGTCTCGCGGGCCAGACGTTCACGGCGCGCGGAGGGGAGGGCGGCGCGCGGGAAGGGGGGAAAAGAACGTACGTCTGGTCACTATAGACAGGTACTAGGTTTCCGTGACATGGAGGAATTCAAAAACGTGACGTCATATCAAATGTCACGAGGAAGGAAGTGTCTGCACTGCCTTTCTTCGAAGCTTCGACGTCGGTGATCTGGTTGCGTGTTGTTCGTGCTGTTCACTTGCAACTCTAAAGGCCATCTAACTCGCAAATCTGTTCTTGTTCTCGTTTCAATCTGTGCGGATCATGTGAGCAATACGGAAGGTAAATGTAATTATTGAACGCTCTCCAATCTGATTGGTAGCGCCAACATTCCGGCGACGTCCACGAAAACCTGTCTAAAGTGACCAGACGTTCTTTTTCCCCCTTCCCGCGCGCCGCCCTCCCCTCCGCGCGCCGCGAACGTCTGGCCCGCGAGACTAGCAGTCATATTTGTCGGTATACGCAGCGTGCATAGCGCATGCATGCATGCAGTGGGGGAAGAAAAAAAAAAGTGGAGCCACGCCCCCAAACACGTGTGCACCGCGCGCGCTCCATCTAGTCCAGCTTGTTAAATATCATGCCCCACATGTAGTCTCGCAGTGGGTGTGGCGAGAGGCTGGCCCGCGAGACTACCCCACATGATGCAAGGATGAACATCAAATGGTTGTAGGAAGCATTAATTCACGATGGATCACTCAAGTGAAACCTTCATTACACGCAATACAACATCGTCCTTGTGTTCTAGGATAGTTTAATTTCACTGGCTCTACGAATGTCCCAGGAAAGTCGGTAGGTATTGGCCGCATCTCGGTAGCTGGACCGTACAAGGCTGGGATCACCAGAGCGTACCGCAGCAAGGAAAACCTGCACCTCAGAGAGGTACGGATCAGCATCCGGGAACAACAGCACCTCCTCAGTGTCGTCGTTGCCTGGGGAAAGGGAGAGTGAGTACAAAGCTGTAGTCACATTCTATTGCTTGAAGCTTGCTTTGGTTAACTGATACTCACTGGACAGCTGCAGGGGACAAGGAGCAATGACCTGGTGCTGAAAACTATTATAGCAATCATGAGTAACGTATTCCATGAGCAAGGATATTAACCGTACACAGCAATTCTACTACGTAAACAGCTGAAATCATTATGTAGGCCATGCAGGATATGCTGACCTTGTCGTATCCTCAGCTTGCATTCGGGGAAGTAGGGCTCTACCAGTGCCAAGCGCAAACCATCCCCCCAAACATCAATAGCTGTCTCGTACTTCCTTCCATGAAGCGCAACACCATGCGTCAGAGTACCGACCCCCCCACTTTCAAACCTCCAGTGCGCAGTCGTCAGGCGGGGTACACGCTGAGAACCTGGCACACTTTGCTCTTGAATTACGTCCGCCACGGACGTCAGGTACCCTGCAGCACCACTTCTGTCGCTGGCCTCCACACACAGGGCCGACAGTTCCCCTGCCCTCACCTCTCCACCGAGATACCTCATCAGGTCGCAAAAGTGTGTTGCCTGTTCCACGATGGGACCTCCAGAACAAGCCTTATTCCACCAGGCAGAATGCGTACTGGAAGAGTATGCACAATTGTACCGGGCATTGATGGCCATCACTGGTCTGCCATACTGCTGCAACATCTCACGCATCTTCTCCACCGCAGGGTGATAGCGGAACATGTACCCCACACTCACAACGAGCCCCCGTGCTCTCTGCTCTCTCTCCACCACATCAACATAGGGTTCAAACTCTTCAGGTGGAACCACAGACAGTGGCTTCTCCACAAATACGTGTACACCTGCCTGCAGGCACTTCAGCTCAATGTCCAAAGATGCATCCAGGCCGCCATGGCAGTGTGGGGGTACACCTGCAACACATAGTGTGATGACATGCAACTATCAACAAAATTTGAAGTGTGTTGTGCGAAGGGACTAGAACTGGATGCACTGACCAATGAAAGCCACATCAGGGCAGCAGGTTTTAAGTGCTTCCCTGAAGTCAGCGTGAACGGTACACTCTCGGTACACCTCGGCTTGCAGCCCACGCGATTTCTCTTCCAGGACATGTTGAGCCTTAGGCAGGTCAGGATCAGCAATGCCTACGACGCACACGTTCTCCAGGCGCTCCAGCCTGCGCGAGTGGTCCCAAGGTCCAGCCGCTCCACCGAAGTTCACGGCTCCAGCCCCGATGAACAGCACACGAACAACCTTTTCAGTCATGTCGAGCTGCACGCATGCATACAAGCCACGCCCCCAAACACGTGTGTAGGCCTACGAGCTAAGTTACTAAGTAGCTATAGTCGAGTCACAGCGTTTTCGTCGTTCAAGTAAGGTGGGGAAGCAGGAGTCCACTTTGCATACATGTACAACTACTCCATGGGTCATGCAGGGCGGGCAGCAAGATTCTTGGCTGTTGGAGGGGGGGCACTTAGCTACCTCGCTATCTATGCAGCACTGTTCTGCACAAAAATGAATAGTGGAGTAGCTACGTACATGGTTGCTCTTGCTATGTTGTTGTGAGGCCATGATTCCATTCTGTTCCCCTTTGAGTCTAAAATGGAGGGAAGCAGCTAAATAAACCATGCTTGTGCACTTCTGCTATATGCTAGCCATTTGAGTACAAGTACAGTAACAACTGATTTGAATCCAGTGAAACTCCTGTTAAAATGTGGGTTCACATGCACTGTCAATAACTCAAGGGGAAGTTCACCACCTTTGGCGGCTCATGCGCTCTTGATATCACTCATGACCTATGGTTCCTAGACCGGCGGATCGAGAGGACGGGGCAAGTGACAGAAGGGTCTGGTACCAAACCTCCTATGCATGTCCATGGGCTCTCATTGCAATATTGGTGTAAATGTGAATGACCACAGCAACTGACCCATGCACTCCATGGACTATCGTTACAATGTTAATGTGACTGACCACAGCATAAATACTTAGCTATAATCAGTACAGATAAGGCAGGAGCATTAGACATTACTATCAAGATGACATCTGTTGGGCAAGTAGTAGTTACCATGTGCACGTTCTCTATGGATAGGCGGATCATTGTAGTAATGCTGCAGAAAGAATGCATGCATGATGAGCCAAGGGTCTGCCATGCAAGTTCACCTGTGTACGTGTCACAACACCCTGATCTCACATTCAAGTAGGGATGACACTTCTTCTCATTCAAAAGTAGCTAATTTGTGAATTAGGCTCGTTCAAAATGATGGCAATGAAGATGAAAGCTAAGGTAGCTACTCACAGATATTAGTTGCAATGCATGCATGGACAGTTGCATGCATATGATGACCAACTGTTTTGTAGTGGAATGGAGATCTCAAACAACACGTACTTCCTGGCGGCTGTCACGTACACCCTCAATCACATGCAGTCTCAACAGACTCGTTGCATGTCAGCTAAGAATCGAGGCAGTGTAGTATGTATGCTTCCGCTTCGACATTCAAGCTCCAACTTCCCATGCACAATCGTTGTGAAAACTACCAACAAGCATGCCGTATATAGCAATACAATATGCAGGTAGTAGTGGAATTGTGATAACAACTTAAGGTACGAGTATGCACATGCATATTATGGTACGTACAGATTTAGGTAACTTGATGTACATGACATCCTGAATCCATGCTTGGTGAATCACACTACTGTGATGCCCTGTGCGTTCGGCAGATGGCTGCCCTGAGCCTGTGAGCAAAGTTCCAGTCATTGTCAGCGAGGGCCATCACACCGGTGATGACAGAGGGGAGTGTGTTACACTCACCACAAGTAATTGAAATGATCCTGCCCTCTGCAAGGCTTGGCTGCTTTGTGATGGCCAGATATAGTTCATACTGGCACCAAGGTGACAGTGTGTAGTCTGGGGAGCAGATGACAATCACCTTGTCTGCTTCTAGGATCAGCCTCAGGCGCTCTTCTGAAATTGGGTGACCTGCAATCATGTCTGCATCGTGCACGGTCACCTCTATGTTCTGGAACGACTCAATTAGCGGTTTTAGGTAGTTCATTACCCAGTCTGCTTTTGCATCAGAGTAGCTCACATACACACGTAGCCGTCTCTTCTTATGGGCGGAAGAGTCAGGTGGGACGTCTAGGAGGTCTGAGGTACTGTAAGAAAGCCTAGTTCTGAAGGCAGCTGGGTTAGCCACAAGCAGAGAATGGTGGGATGGGCTAGTGTAGCAGCTCACTGTTGCTCGAGTACAAGTAGCCACGGGGGAGAACTCCCTGTCGTCATTAGAACTGATGCTGCCATTGTTCACAACATCCAGGCCCGAGTCCATGCTGTGCACATCGGATAAAATATTCTGGCCTTCAGTTGCTGGTGTGCCTGCGATGACCTCAATGCATGGAAGCTGTGCGGAGGTGTACTCCAGGGTCAGGGTTTGCTGTGGCATCTCGGCCTCAGTAGATGAGGAGGAGGACAGGCTGAGCATGGACCCTGTCAGAGGAACTGCAGAGGAAGAGATTAAGATGGCTACTGATCAAATTTTTTTCAACACCAAAATAATGGTCACGATAATTTTAATTTTGCTATTGCTGAATTAATGACAACATGTTACTGGCTGTCAGAGGCTTCTCCAAATGACCCACTTGTGGAAGTCATTTTATGCAAAGAAACTATTTGTGGATGGCAGAATGCATGTGGCATGCATGCATGGCTTTGAAGCCAGTTCCCCACATACCTTTCAACTTAGTCATAGGGGTTTAATGCAAAGCACTTCACCAACTAACCTGCCTCCAGTTGGTGGGCTGCAGCGCTCTTCCTCCTCCCTGCCGCCACCACACAGATCACTATAACGGACACCAGCCCCACAACCACCAGCACTGCTAGTGAAGAGGTGTACCACAGGTTGCCTCGCTCATCCTGAGTCCCCTCCCCCACTGGTTGAACCAGCAACATTGCCTCCTTCCTCCACTGGACTGCTCCATACGAATACACTGCACATGCTACAGTTGACCCGTTGTCACCCAGAATCACATTCGGCACACGTACGGTGAAGTGATAGCTGAGAAAGACTCTTTGCGTAGATACATCAGTTGCATCTACTTCAAACCGACAGGAGGGGCAGTGGCAGAGACTTCTGTGTGTGTGTATGTCGTTCAAAGAGCAGTTCACAGTCTCGTCTCTGCCTGTGACAGGAGACCACTCAAAGATTACAATGAGATCTGGGATGTTCCCTGTGAGGAATCCAATGTCGCAAGTGAATGAGGCCGTCCCTCCTGCCCCAACCTCCTGGTCCACTGGAAGTGACTCATTGATCAGCAAGGAGGTTCGTCTGTTCTGGAATTTGAGTCTGAAGCATGCTGCACTGGAGCTGAAACTGTTATTGGCAGTCACAGTGAGCACGGCCTCTGGAACATCCCTGGTATGTGTATGTTGCACCCACTGTGGCACCTTCAAATTCTGCAAGATGATTGGATAATAGAACCAGCTGTTGAGGAGAATTCAAGACAGCACTGTAGCAGTTAGCACTCACCTGTATGCTAGTGGTATTGCTGGCCACCACCTGCAGCCTCAAGTCCACTGGGAAGTGGTTGTACAGCCAGGTGGTCTCTACCTGAACGTCAATAGGCCCCACACCAAATACGTTGAAGTGGAACATGGGTAGTGGGAATGCTCGCAGGGTGGCTATCCATGGCTGATTCTGTTTACAGCACCTGTACTCCTGTGAGCACGTGAAGAAATCCTGGCAGTTGGCCCGGGCGGTAGATAGCACCACAGCACCTGGATTCGCCACATGTATAGAGCAATGGACAAGTTAGGGGGCCACGGTGAATTGTGTCCATACTACAGTAGTGTGCATTCTCATCCCTCCTCCCAGCACTGTACCACTGATTCCTCACTGCATGCCATACTGATTCTGTCTGTTGCTATGCAAAACAAAAATGATCTCTTTGAAGGAAAGTAATTATTGCTGCACTTGTGGGAGTGAGTAAAGTCAGTTAACAGAAAGAGAACTGAGATCTTAGGTTGTAAGTAAATTTTGCTAACTTCTGTGTACGAGACCACATATAGACATGACAAACTGTGAGGCTGCGGTCAGAGCAAGAGCTTATGAGCACCGGTGTGCATAGCTAAGGTGCATAAGCACGTAGTCCTAGAAACCCACAGTATCGAAAAATATCGATCATGCAGCCTTTGTACATCATGCACCTGGTAAAGGTATACTCTTACAAGTGTCGCAATGATACCATGTGAAGTGAAAATCCCCTTAGCTGCTATAGAAAGCAATCCATCCTCTACAGGTATGAAGAAGAGGATGGATTGCTTTCTAGCAGCTAAGGGGATTTTCACTTCACATGGTATCATTGCGACACTTGAAAGAGTACCTTTACCAGGTGCATGATGTACAAAGGCTGATCGGTAAATGCGATGTAGTAAGTGGAGTGGCAGATACAGGAATATAGGACAGACAACACCCAGTAGACTAGTAGCCTCGTTCCCAGACTCTCGTCCTGGGAACGAGGCTAACCCGCTATACCTTGAACTGATAGGTTGCGAGCCACGACAGATCTCCCTGACCGGCACTCGAATTCAGCTTCATCATCTGGCTGCACGAATGGGATTGTGTACATGTAGGAGCCAGCACCGACTGGATCACCACCACGGAAGAGCATCGCTGTACGATCCTTACATCTCACGGTGACGTCCATCCCTGCACTCACCTATACCGTGTAATACAGCAGTCTGTGCATGTCTGCGAACTATTCATAATTATATCTATAATCGTGTCAGTGTTTTACCATTAAAATTGTGTACAGCTGCATGATGATGACTGAGCACTGGATCAAACTGAGCACTGTATACATTACGTATGATAAGTATCATGTATGTATTCTGTACATGTATGCATACTAACCTGAAGTCCTGATTATTAAACAAATATTGTAGTCTACGCTACTGTGTTGGCAACAGACCTCGCATGAATCCCCTGGGTCGCTGTGGAAGCTGTAGCGCGAGCTACACGGCTCGAAGATCTTCTTCAGGGCGCCCCCCTGCTGAATCTCACACACGACAACCCGCGAGAACGGTAGACTGCACCGGGCATCGATGCACCCCGTGGCATCTACAGTCTGCCACGTAGCACTGACCATCATCAAAATTGTCAGCGCCGTAGCCATCATGATCACCATAGTTTACGATTCAAGTGGTATATACTAAGTGACCACGAGGTGGAGTTTATAAGTACTTACGCCCGCGCGCGGCGCGCGCGCAAATTTTAATACCAGCGTTTTGGTGTTTGCGGTTGGTGAGGGGAATGGCTACTGCGCTGACAATCTTGATGATCGTCCGTGTTGTTTGGCAAACCGCAGATGCTATGGGTGACGTTTGCCGAGGTCTACCGTCCTCGCGGGTTGTCGTGTGTGAGATCCAGCAGGGAGGCGCCCTGAACCAGACCTCAGAGCGTTGTGGCACCAGCGTCCAAAGCGACCACAGAGCTTGCGAGGTGTGCTGCATATGAACAACGTTAGAAAAGACTACTTTGATGTTTGCAGACATGCATTCACAGCTAAGCTCTGCTTACATTGATTGTCAAGGATGAACTTACATTATGTTCTGTGGTTGAGAAGTGCCACTTTATCCATCATTTGATTGTTTGTAGCTACCATTATGCAGCAGTCCCTAGCTCTGGTTTAGTATCCCCTTCTGCACCTCCTGTTGGTGTGTGTTTCATAGGTGAATGCAGGGATGAACGTGACCATGAGATGTCAGGATCATACTGCTACGCTCTTCCGTGGTGGTGAGCCAGTCAGTGGTGCCCCCTATAGCTACATGTACACAATTCCATTCGTGCAGCCAGACGATGAAGCAGAATTCGAGTGTCGGTCAGGGAGCAGTGTGGTTGCTCACAACCGTTCACGGCTGTCAGTTCAAGGTATACCGCTGATAATTATAGTATTTATGTTCTTTTCATGCTGCACTGAACAGAACACTCCGTACTACAAACAGTTAATTGTCCTAGTGACTGCTGCCACTTATTTCCAGCCGACAAAAACACCCAATCCTCCTCGTACCTCACCCTAATGACCTTAAGCCCTTATTTTAGATACTACATGTCGGTCCTTGAGATAGCTCCCACCCCACAAGTCCATTACTAAGACCGTGATCATCCTTCAAGGCAGTGAGGAAAGGTATACAGTGTACATGAGTATGTTGGGAGGGGGGATGAGTATGCGCATTGGTATGAAATCCCCCCCACCCCCCTGACTTGTCCGTTACAGTATGTGCAACCGATCCAGGTACTGTGGTGCTATCTACTGCCCGGACCAACTGCTCGGCCCAACGGCCTACCTTCTCATGGTCAGAGGAGTACAGGTGTTGTATACAGGATCAGCCATGGATAGCCGACCAGCGAGCATTCCCACTACCCATGTTCCCCTTCAACGTATTTGGTGTGGGGCCTATTGACATTCAGGTAGACACCACCTGGCTGTACAACCACTTCCCGGTGGACTTGAGGCTGCAGGTGGTGGGCAGCACTACCACTAGCATACAGGTGAGTGCTAACTGCTACAGTACAAAACAATGCTGTCCTAAGGCTACTATTAAATTTATTGTGTGTACAAATTCTGAGATTTGGTGGGTACTGATTTTAGTGGAATCAGCCAATCATTCATTGATGTATAATTATTATTAGTGAACACAAGTATTAGTGAATTCGCCAAAATTAGCACCTGCAATTAGTAGTCCTTAAGGTAGCTGATTCTGTTATGTAATTTTCTTTGCAGACAGTGAGGGTGTCACAGTGGGTGCAACGTATCAGTAATGATCTTCCAGAGGCCGTGCTCACTGTGACTGCCAACAACAGTTTCAGCTCCAGTGCAGTATGCTTCAGACTCAAATTCAATGAAAGGAACCCCTCCTTACTGATCAATGAATTACTTCCGGTAGACCAGGAGGTGGAGCAGGGAGGGACTGCGTCATTCACCTGCAACGTTGGATTCATTGTGGGGAACATCCCAAACCTCATTGCTATCTTTGAGTGGTCTCCCGCCACAGGCAGTGACGAGACTGTGAACTGCTCTTTGAACGACATACACACACACAGAAGTTTCTGTCACTGCCCCTCCTGTCGGTTTGAAGTAGATGCAACTGACACATCTCAGAGTCCGTTTCTCACCTACCACTTCACAGTGCGTGTGCCGAATGTGATTCTGGGTGACAATGGGTCAACTGTAGCATGTGCAGTGTATTCGTATGGAGCAGTCCAGTGGAGGAAGGAGGCAATGTTGCTGGTTCAACCAGTGGGGGAGGGGACTCAGGATGAGCGAGGCAACCTGTGGTACACCTCTTCAGTAGCAGTGCTGGTGGTTGTGGGGCTGGTGTCTGCTATAGTGATCTGTGTGGTGGCGGCAGGGAGGAGGAGGAGCGCTGCAGCCCACCATCTGGAGGCAGGTTAGTTGGTGAAGTGCACTTGGTATTAAACCCCTATTCCACATATGGATTTGTCAATGAGTTAAACTGAAAGGTATGTGGGGAACTGGCTTCAAAGCCATTCATGCCACATTCTGCCGTCCACAAACAAGCTCTTAGTGATTTCCACAAGTGGGTCATTTGGAGAAACCACTCAGCACCACGACTATCATTTCAGTGTTTGAGAAACGTTTGTCTGTTGATCTCTTCCTCTGCAGCCCCCCTGACAGGGTCCATGCTCAGTCTGTCCTCCTCCTCATCTACTGAGGCCGAGATGCCACAGCAAACCCTGACCCTGGAGTACACCTCCGCACAGCTTCCATGTATTGAGGTCATTGCAGGCACACCGGCTACTGAAGGCCAGAATATTTTATCCGATGTGCACAGCATGGACTCTGGCCTGGATGTTGTGAACAATGGCAGCATCAGTTCTAATGACGACAGGGAGTTCTCCCCCGTGGCTACTTGTACTCGAGCAACAGTGAGCTGCTACACTAGCCCATCCCACCACTCTCTGCTTGTGGCTAACCCAGCTGCCTTCAGAACTAGGCTTTCTTACAGTACCTCAGACCTCCTAGACGTCCCACCTGACCCCTCCCCACTCTACAAGAGACGGCTACGTGTGTATGTGAGCTACTCTGATGCAAAAGCAGATTGGGTAATGAACTACCTAGCACCGCTGATTGAGTCCTTCCAGAACATAGAGGTGACCGTGCACGATGCAGACGTGATTGCAGGTCACCCAATTTCAGAAGAGCGCCTGAGGCTGATCCTAGAAGCAGACAAGGTGATTGTCATCTGCTCTCCGGACTACACACTGTCACCTTGGTGCCAGTATGAACTATATCAGGCTATCACAAAGCAGCCAAGCTTGGCAGAGGGTAAGATCATCCCCATTACTTGTGGTAATTGCAGAACACTCCCCTCCGTCATCACTGGTGTTGTGGCCCTCGCTGACGATGACTGGAACTTTGCCCACAGGCTCAGGGCAGCCATCTGCCGAACACACAGGGCATCACAATAGAAATACAGCGATTATGTTATTTTAATTGAGGATGATTCACAACGCATGAATTTGGATTCCTAATTCCCTACATGCCATGTAGGGACTCATTGCTTGTTTCACAGGAAGCATGCAGTTCCTCTACTATAAATATATTGCTATATAAGGCATGTTGGTATAGATGTTACCACTGAGTTTCACAAAGGAAATGAGTTAGGGAAGTTGGAGCTTGCATATCGGGAGGCAGCTTACTCCACTTCCTCCTGTCAGCTGACTCGTCCAGGCTGTGGGGGCGTGAGGGTGTGAGGGTCAACAACAGCCAAGAGGATTCTCTCTCCTTCTGACTCTTCTTCTGATTCTTCACTGAGGAAATGAAGACCAGCATTGTTTGTAATCACTAGCGGGAGCACAATGTCACAAGTACACAAGCGCATCTGGAGGTGTATATAAGTGGAGGCCCTCATAACACACAGTATATGTACTTAATGTAACACAAACGTATTTCCTAGAATGAGATGGAAACATATATCACGCCAGGACAGGGCAGAATTAAGACCCAGGAGCTTCAGTACCACAGGACACTAGCCTCGTTCCCAATTCTTCTGTTCTTTGGTTTGCGATACATGGATGCATGTGGAAGAACAGGGAAGTTTTTTGCCGCGCCGCTCTTCCACATCCGTCAATGCAAACCGAAGAAAAGAAGAAACGGGGTAGGCCTGGGAACGAGGCTACCATGGTTGAGGCAAAAAGGGTTTGTACCACGGAAACAGCACCTGTTTATCCTCAAATTAAAGTTGTGTCATTCATTAAACGTACATACAACTGGTTCGCTGAATCAATAGAGATCAGTATACTGTACTCCACCTGTCGGATGAGGGCGGTCGGTTCCTGGAGATGGTGCTGCAGTTTGATTCTTTGACAGCAATGGGCTGTTCTGATGTGCACAGTAGTCTGATACCTCCCTCTGTGCACAGGGGAAAAGGGCACAGCATATGGGAGCACTTTGTGCTTCCAGCTGGAAGTGCAGTCTAAAGCTAGCCGCTGGCCCCTCTCCACCCGGCCAGTCATGTGTGCATATGTGACTGGCCGGGCGGAGAGGGGCTAGCAGCTATATATACTGCTGGAAGGGCAGTCTAGCCGCTGGCCCCTCTCCACCTGGCTGGTCATGTGTGCATGTGACTGGCCTGGCGGAGAGGGGCTAGCAGCTATACTGCTGGAAGGGCAGTCTAGCCGCTGGCCCCTCTCCACCTGGCTGGTCATGTGTGCATGTGACTGGCCTGGCGGAGAGGGGCTAGCAGCTATACTGCTGGAAGGGCAGTCTAGCCGCTGGCCCCTCTCCACCTGGCTGGTCATGTGTGCATGTGACTGGCCTGGCGGAGAGGGGCTAGCAGCTATACTGCTGGAAGGGCAGTCTAGCCGCTGGCCCCTCTCCACCTGGCTGGTCATGTGCGCACATGACCTGCCAGGTCATGTGCGCACATGACCTGCCAGGCGGAGAGGGGCCAGTAGCTATACTGCTGGAAGGGTAGGGATCGAGGTGAGGGTAGGTAGCACTTCTGAATCAATCACTATGAAATGACAATCTCACCATGGGTCGTCCCTGGCTCTGGATTTAGTTCATCGGGTGGTCTAACAACTGCAGCGCTGGTGTCGTACCGGCTACAGGGAGGGTAGGGTGTGCATGTACGTGTGTGTCTAACAACTGCAGCGCTGGTGTCGTACCGGCTACAGGGAGGGTAGGGTGTGCATGTACGTGTGTGTACAAGGCGATCAGCTACATCTGTACCTGTCCAGTAGCTCTGCCAGCTTGCGTGCCAGGAAGGTTTGTGTACCCGCCTGCTCGGAGGCACATGCTCCACTGGCAGCAGTGGTGGGGGTGTGCTTCGGCAGCCTGAAACCAACAGTAGAGTGCATACATACAATTCCTGTAACTGATGCCATCATGGATCCCATAGCTGCTCATGGAGGCCCAGGTAAAATATCATGTGATATGACTAACCAATCAGAAGGCAGCATGATGCCCCAATTTTGGAAGGGAATTAGGATCAACTACACATCCTCGCAGAAGGTTCAATGCAAAGATGTGGTGAGATCCAAAAAAATTAAAACGTCTCCGGGAGAACAACAGCACTGCTGGCTATGTTTCATGATGGATTTCCTTGAGTCTACTGGTAGGATAAATATCCGGGGGGACACTTCACACAGAGACTAGAGGTGAAAAGGGACAGAGCAACCTAACCATGACAGTAATGACCAGGAGTCACTCAAATCGTAAGTCACCTGTATTATTTGTTTGTTTTTTTTTGCTCCAGATGAGGTGTGTGTGTGTGTGTGTGTGGGGGGGGGGGGGGGGGGGGGGGGGGGGGGGAGAGAGATGGCTGCAGGGGGAGTTGGGTATATGGCTGCCTGCAGGATATGCCCCCATATTTTGCTGAGCATTTTGGGGCTTCTGCTGAGACTCGCAATTTGCAACTATACAAGACATAGGTTTAGCCTTGTTCCCAGGCCTCCACGCTCTACTGCAAGCAACAAAAGCTGGATGTGGAGGCCTCGGAACGGAACGAGGCTAACGTAAGAGCCAAAGAAAATGTACCAAGGTCTCTCAGTATGTAGACTAATTTTCAAGGGGCCCCAAAAATTGCACTAATGATCGGGAGTCACCTGATTACAGTGATATGCATAATTACTAGTGTCACGGGGCCAGCCCACTTCCGCACTCAACAGTGCGGCCGGAAGTTAGTTTCCCGCCCCGCCCTCCCCGGAAACGAACTAGAAAGAGTCTGGGAACCAAACTAGCCGGAAGTACACGTACAGTGGGCTGTACTGTCTGGTGAATGTTTCCTACCTCCTCCCCTGCTGCTGT
>OZ007515.1:10781091-10853592 GCA_963931865.1 Axinella damicornis | reverse complement strand
AGCACAGATACTAGAGGTGAAAAGGGACAGAGCAACCGAAGCCATGACAGTAATGACCAGGAGTCACTCAAATCATAAGTCACCTGAATTATTATTTTTGGCTCCAGATGAGGTTTGGGTGGGGGGGGGGGGGTGGGGGGGGGGGGGGGGGGGGGGGGGGGGGGGGGGGGGGGGTGATATGACTAACCAATCAGAAGGCAGCATGATTCCCCCAGTAATACTCTCTGGATCATAATTATGCCACCAATTTTGGAAGGGAATTAGTATCAACTACACACCCTCGCAGAAGGTTCAATGCAAAGATGTGGTGAGATCTAGTCTCGCGTGGCCCAGCCCTTCCTGCGACGATTAGTGGGGCGGGACGAAAGGGGAGGGGAGGAGGATATATTCCCTCCTCCCCTCCTCCACCCCACCACTAATCGCCGCGGGAAGGTCTGGGCCACGAGACTAGGTGAGATCCAGGGAGGGGGGGGGGGATATATGGCTGCCTGCAGGATATGCCCCCATATTTTGGAGTTTGTGCTGAGGTTGCATTTTGGGGCTTCTGCTGAGACTAGCAATTTTGCGACTATACAAGACGTAGGTTTAGCCTTGTTCCCTGCCCTACTGCAAGCAACAAAAGCTGGACGTGGAGGCCTCGGAACAAGGCTAACGTAAGAGCCAAAGATAGAAATTGCACCAAGGTCTCTCAGTACGCTTTTAGCATAGATAATATGGTTGGTATATTATCTATGGTTTTAGGGGCCCCCCAATTACTAACGACCAGGAGTCACCTGATATGCATAATAACTATTAACTGGGGCCAGCCCACTTCCGCACTCCAGTGCGGCCGGAAGTGGGCTGGTGAATGTTTCCTACCTCCTCCCGTGCTGTTGTGGACCTCTCTCTCTCTCCGTGGGTTGCACTGGCGCCCCACTCACAGCCTCACGCAGCCTCTCCCATTCTCCGTCCGAACAACTATCTTCATCGCAGGAGCTCATGCCAAGACAGAGGCGCGCGCACCACCGCGAGCCTCGAGGCGGGCGCACAGCCGGCTACGATGTCGACAAGACACGCCCACGTGGCGTGTTGTGGAGGAGCTTAGTGGTGATTTCCTTGTGCGCTTTTACCTCACCATACTTCTACCGTTGAGCTGACACTGCTGTGGGAGTATACTGGTCACACAGGGTAAGTCACGTAGATCTATGTGCTCCACCTGAGGAGGCCAAGCTGTGCTACCCATCATTGGTACTGTTGAGTCCCCATCAGCAATTTAATCAGACATGAACAGTCTCACCATCCATTCTCTCACTAGTCTGGTTCCCAGACCCAAGTGGGAACCCCCCCCCCCCCCACCCCCCCCCCCCTTAGAGATTTCAAACCCAACTGGCACACTGCCGTGCACTATTCAATCGCCCCCCAAACTTTCTCTATTTTCTGATTTGCCCCTCTTGTGATATTTTCTGAAATAAAAACCCTGCCCATGAGAGTGTGTACTGGTAGCCATTACTGGACTCCTTTAAGGTACCACTTCCTTGAAATTCTAATCTCCTAACGAGCTTGAAACGTAGCTGTATTTGAAAGGCTACTCAAAATTAGGCGTCTAAAATCCTCTGCTAAGTAATGTGCAACCCCCCCCCCCACCCCCCCCCCCAACCTTTTTGGCTAAAACGGAACCTGCAAGGGCCCGCCCACATTCTGTCCTAAATGCAGACCCTTACACAGGGCAGCCTACAAAGCAGTTTAAACTCAAACCACAGGGATCCTGCAAAACCTTCATTTTTCAACCTGGGCTTTCTGATGAAATTATGCCATGGCCACTTCTGATCGGCCTGACCGAACCCTGCCTTGCTATGACTGCCTGCCCACAGCTAAACTGTGTTAGCTTTACCATGCTCAGCTCCCAGTTACTCAGCTTTGCTCATCCTTAGGATCCGGGTGCTTTTGAGAGGCTCACATGCACATGCTACTAGCTACGCAAATGGGCAGAGCGTACAGGACAGAAAGGTCGCCTTTCTGATCTGCTAGGCTGCCCCTACCAGCTCTCTACTATGAACGACCAGCTCGGCAGTTCACGTGGCCATTACGTCTTCATTTTCAAATCAAAGAAACTACTCAGCAACATCAAAGCACTGCTATGACTCTTGAGGAGGCTGCTAGCTACATCAAAGTGACACACCCCTCAATTGTTAACCCGTCATAATACTTTCAGCTTCATCATGTGACTTCCGGCAATGTCCTTGGGAGATAGGTTCTGCGACAGCAGAAAGGGCGGGACAGGGGGAGGTGGGTGGGTGCACCCGGAGGGTGCAAACAGCATGGCCGTGTCTGGGCTCCGCGGTAGAAAGGTCTTGGTCGGCACTGGGAGGGCCATTTCCATCGTTTTTGGCATAAATGGGGTCAGAAAGTAGCCGTCTGGCTTTGTAGGGCCTCCATTTCCAGCATACGTCGCCCGTTTTTCAGCTACAGTGGGTTCCATTTCTCGGGAGACTTGATTGCAAGTCCGTTAATTGGTGGGTGTGGTTAAGTCACGTATACGCTTAGTATAGCTGAAATTACCTGTGTGAGCAGTTTCGAGCCCAGCAATGCCAAGGAACAGAAATTAGGGTATGTTTAAGTGTTGTATAGACTGAAAATCACCTAGAGAAAGAATTTGGGCCCTAAAGAGTTTTAAGCAGATCAGTGAATCTCATGTGAGTGTCATTGTCTCACTAATTATTTGTTAACAAATTGTCGAATTTCACTGATACTGGAAGTGGCATCTTGAAAATGACTACCATATTGCTGTAGCATAGGTAATGAGGGAGAACTGTATTATCTGTGCTATAGGCATGACGTAATGAGTGGAGATGTGCTGGAACGCCTGATGCCTTCACTGGTGAGATACCTTTCGCTGAAATCCCTCCGGCCATACCTCCTACAGAAAGGCCTACTGACAACAGATGAGTACTCAGAGCTGCTGTCCCGTGATCGGGGAGAGCGGGAACAGGTGGAGTGGGCTCTGGTGCGTATGAAGAGGAGGGGGAGTCAGGCAGCAACACTGCTATTGGAGGCGCTGGAGGAGTGTGTGAGCGAGGAGAACGATGCTGGTCATCAGGAGCTGGTTCAGATGATCAAGAAGGAATTACAAGGGTCATCCCCCCATGGAAACACTGGTGAGCTATAGTCATTAATGAGTGATTTGTAGCCGTTTGAACACAAAACGTGTATTTGCTACTAGATGGTGGTCAGCAGGACGACCCTGCTGTGAAGGTGGCCTACCTCAGGATGGTGAATAAGCTGATTGATGGCCTACAACGCGACCCCGAGGCCTTTAGTCGAAGTGTGATGGGGCTGCGTATGCTGGGAGTTCACCTCCCAACTGGTATGGACGACTTCCCCCAGCTCTTTGCCATCCTACACGAGGAAGGCCACTGCGGCCCGGACAACACATCTCTCCTGCAGTCCCTCCTGCAGTCTCTGGACAGACATGACTTGTTGGTGTATCTGGAGAGATTCCAAATACAGCCTGACCCTCCTCCTTCCTCCTCATCCATGCTCACACTCGCAACCCACCACAGTAAGGCTGTGCAGTCGATAGCATTGGTGTGTGAAGGACTATCTGCTGTTGTGGGCGTGCCTTTGGAGCACTCTGACAGTCGGGACTCTGGCTATAGTCAACAATGGGTGCTGAAAGGCCGTGCACCTTCTCCACACACTTTGCAGGATATGCTGAGTGAGAAGGCTGAGGAACTTGGTAAACTGGACATTAAGAGAGTGTTCCTGGACACTTCTTCAGAACGCTACAAGCTGTTTGAGCATGAGGACCAGTCCAATGAGGTAACGCTGTGGGGTGTAGCCTCATTCCCAGGCTCTCATTCTAACCCTTCCGAGAACGAGAGCCTGGGAATGAGGCTATGGGGTGTGTATATATGTCCTATAGCCTCGTTCCCAGGCTCCTCCCCAGTTTTGTCGCATACTGTACAAAAAGCTGGGGAGGAGGAGCCTGGGAACGAGGCTATGTATGTCAAGTAGCTGTTGTATTGTACATCACAGTACCATTCTCACCTAGACATGCTGTAGGAGCAAAACTTGAGTGGTTTGTCCCCTACTCCCTCCTCCTGCCCTCCCAACCGCATTCAACTCCCCCCTCCCAACCTCCCCCCCTCCCAACCTTCCTCCCCCCTCCCTCCCAACCTCCCCCTCCCCAGGCTGTGCATAACCTACGTGTGTCCTGCTCAGAGCATGCTCTGTTTGCGTGCTCTCAGCACCTGGTGTCATGGGAGGGACTGGCCACTTCACTCGGGTTCAAGTGGGCTGAGGTGCAGGAGTTGCGCCACGACTGCCAGGGGAGCTACAGCGACCAGAAGACGCAGCTACTGCTGAGGTGGAAAAGGAAGCGTGGATCAGAGGCAACGTTCCAGGCCCTGGTGGACGCCGCCTTGGCCACTGGCGACAGACAGTTTGCCGAGACAGTGAAGAGAATTGCACATGATTATGTATAGTGGTTGTTCATTATGTGTACTAAGAGCCTGTACTGGTACATTTTCTCTCCTGCTGACAAGTTTCATGTACCACCTACTCAATGCCTGAGGGAAAAAAATGGGGTTCAGTTCAGATAGAAGAGGTTTCAGGTCTAACTCTTGTCCCCTTTAGCAAATTAGCAGCAGCGTGCATGACCAGTAGACATGTAGATTGACCACATCTGCCTCTATGATGTGGTCTATCACCATAGTGACTGACATTCATTGCAATTTCCGCTGCACATAACTCGTGCGCCTCATGAAAACCGCGAACGGAAATCATCTCTTGTCTTGCGACAGTTGAGGTCACGCAGCCAACAAAGGCATCGAGGGGGTTCCGGAGAGCTATGGCGGCGAAATCGCAAGAGGCTAAACTTCACGAAAAGCATCAGACAATCCTAGCCGACATTCTGAGAGAGGAAGGCAACAGATGTTGTGCCGACTGTACGGCGAAAGGTAATGAGAACACGTATGAGTACTAGTAGTGTGATGTCGAGAAGTACATGCCCACACTAGCACTGTGGCTGTAGGACAACCTGTTCTGCCAATCAGACACCTCTTGGTCCAGATGTAGTCTAGCGTAACCAGACCCTTCGCTAGAGGGTCGGGTTACGCGAGACTAGGCCAGATATGATGAGTTGTGTGTGAGTGCCAGCGGATATATCCCATCCCAGGTCCTAGGTGGGCATCCTGGAACCTTGGTGTGTTTGTGTGTATTCGCTGTGCGGGTATCCATCGCAATCTCGGTGTACACATTTCTCGAGTGAAGTCGGTGAATCTGGATTCCTGGACCCCGGAACAGATTGAGGTATGTTGCGTGTTCTCCAGCTGGTCCTGTCGACTGGAACTTAGGAGAGCCTGGGAACGAGGCTGGGGGGGGGGGACATTGGGGTACATCAACGGGGTACATGGTGGAGGGGGGTCCAGACATCCAGCAAATATCTTGCTTGTAGGAAGAAGTTAGCGTAGTGTCCGAACACCCCTGCCCTTACTCTACGCAAGATAGAATGGTGTGCTTCTCAACAACTTAACTGTACAAAGGAATTAGCGGGGTGTCCAGGACACTTGCTCTAAGGAGGGGAGGCATGGGTTGCTCTGCATACATAATACTTCATTCAAGGAGGGGCAGCAAAGATTCGATTTGTGAATGGCCTCGTTCTTAGGCAATTCCCGCCTCTAGTCTTTGATCGGTTGCAGTATGCAAATATGGCTGGGGGAGGCCTGGGAGATCTGGTCACGTGCGATGATTGATGTCTGGTATACAGAGGGTAGACACACAGGAGGCATGCATCTGTTTCGCATCGATCGTCCCTGGCATTGTCAACAACAGTATTGATCGTCTGCCTTGCAAACGCTCTGACATCCAGCCTTTGGATGGACAGTACGAGACAGGACGTCAAGACTCTTCATTGGGCACCGCCCTCGTGTGTCTACCATCTGTCTACCTAATGAAAAGGCATTCCACCAGATTTCCCAGACCTTCCCCACCTGCCACAGGATAGTTCACACCTGAGGTGCTACGATCAACACTCACTGTGGTAAATGGAGTCATACTCACACACTCGCACAATGCATACATGCACATGACACACACACACACACACACATGCACACACACGCACACACACACACACACACACACACACACACACACACACACACACACACACACACACACAGGCGATCCAAAGAGGAGGGAACAAAAAGGCAAAAGCAGTGTACGAGTGTAATCTCCCTGCCAACTTCAGAAGGCCTCAGGATGACTAGTGAGCTGGCATGGTCTGTCTGTCCCTACAGTGGGCATTGTGACTCACCATTGTGTGTGTGTGTTATGTCTAGCTCAGTGGAGGTGTTTATTCGGAACAAGTATGTGAGAAAACTGTATGCAGTCACAGGAGAGCAGTCCAAGAAGCCAGAGCAGGACAAACCCAAGGTGGGCATGAATGAATGGATCCGACCCCATGTTAGGGAGGGAGGAATCGACATGTGTATGTGTGTGGTTGGGGGCATTCATTCATGTGTGTTCATGTAGGGAAACCAGCAAGCCTTTGGGGGGGGGGGGGGGGGGGGGGGGGGGGATGACGTATAGGGACGTAGTTGTGAATATGCTATGTGACTGTGTCCATGCAGTATCTCTAGCTAGAGCTTAGCCTCGTTCCCAGGCCCGAGAGAGAGAGGAGAAAAGGGCCTGGTTTCCACTGTTTGCGCATGCGCTTAATTATCCGTAACCAAAACACGTATTCAGAAGAGGGAGGGTGCTAATGATGTCTTCGTAGTCAGCTTGAGACGCTATCTATTTTGCTACACTGGTCCTCCGTCCGCGAGATGAGGGGCAACACAACCACAATTGCACTGCTACCAGCAACAGACTTACCCGGCATTTGTTATTCACAACAAACAGAAGAATCTGGTAGCATACTGACTCTACGTAGCCGGTCGGTGCAACGGTAGCTACACGAAAACATCCCATCTTTCAATCGCAGGTCACTGTTCTAGCTCAATTCAGGAGCACCTTGCCACCTGAGGGCATAGGAGAGCACGATCGAGAGCTGTTGTAACACATGCCACTGGCTTACTATGTTAACTGTATGGACCACATTATCTGCTTCGACGTCACGAGTGTACAAACATAATCGAACGTCCACAGTGCCGGTGGTTTAGCACATGCTCAAACAGTAAAAACCACCAAGCCCTTTTCTCCTCCCCGTCTACATGCCTGGGAACGAGGCTAGCTGGAGCTGTATGTTAAAAGTACTACTCCTCCCCACTGACCCACTGTACGTAACACTGCAATGCTTATGTGGCATTTCCAGGTGAGAAAGGAGGTCAGAGCTGAAAAGAAAGCCACTGCTAACACAGAGAAACCCAAACCTGAGCAGGTGAGGCTTTTGATGTCCAATCTGTACATTTGGTAGCAACTCAGAGGAGGTTGGACACATTTTCTGCGCACGTAACTATGCGCTGCGCTTGAACGGAAATAATTGCGTGTTTTACGTTCCTAACCTCGCCAGCCTCGTTTCCAAGTCAATATGGCCAGGTACCGAGAAGTGAAGCTGCAGTTGGGGAGTTTGAAACGTTGAAGACGCTTCAGGTTGGGAAGGCTTCCAGTTGGAGTACCGGGGGTGTGGATTCTCAGCCATCCCGCGCTGGCCGATCCTTCAAGAGGCCGTACAGCCTAAGTGACCCAGGGGTTGAACGGGGGTTGACGGCATATTTGGAATCTACTCGACTAGAGCTTTCGAATGATGTCAAGTTTGTTGAGACACTCGTAAAGACTACTGAGAACACACTTCAGTATAGCAAACCTCCACATAAATTCACCACGTGTCCAACCTCCTCTGGTAGCAACTCTACAATCATGGTGATCTCTAATTAGAATTAGGTGTGCACACACACACACACACACAGCAGCAGCTGATTTCTGTCCCAAGACCAAGTCCCCCCTCCACTAGGCGTAGTGCGTCCCCAAGGCGTAGTGCATCCCCTAAGCCAGGACCCTCCCACCCGCTTCCTTCTGAACTCATCTCGCTATCTAGCACACAGAGTGGGCAGCCAAGAGGCCAGCCTACGGTGGACCTCCTCACCAACCTACCCTCCCCAACTCTGGTCTCCCGGGACCAGCAGCCCACCCTCGGTGTGGAGACCACGCCGCAGACCGACCTCAAGGACAGCATCATGTCACTATACAGCTCCCAGCCCCGGTATGGGGCGTACACTGCCCAGGGGACGCCTGTGAATGCGTATTACTACCAACAGCAGCAGCAGGCGGCCATGCGCATGGTGCAGCAACAACAGCAGCATGTCAGACAGGTTCAGGAGCAGATGCACCAGCTAAAGGTTCGTCAGCAGCAGCCCCCGGTCGCCGTGGGCAACGGCCGTGTCCCCTCATCCAACCCTGGTGGCGGACACACTCTCAACCCTCACTTGTGGTAGTGACGACTTGTGGTAGTGACGACTGATATGTAACGAGTTCCACTGACACGCGTACATTACTGCATCCTTGATGATGAAAGTATTTATAAAGTTATATGTATTATGTAATTTTATGTATTATGTAATTTTATGACAATGTTGACGTAATATATAGCTATGAACATCTTGTAAATACATTGTAGCACTGTCCTGCAGTGAACAACCCAATGTAACAGCTAGCTATCCTAGTCAGTTGGCGACGCGGATACAGTATTATACCCAATGACTACCACTTAGTCGTTGGGGTAGCTAACAGTTGGTCAAGGAACTGCTTCCACTGGGTCATCGTGTAGGTTGGGGCGTCAGGAGCATGCACACCGTTCACCAGGAAGTGGGGAGTGCCACTGATTGCCCGGGAGGTGCCATACTTCCAGGCATAGCGTGCGTCCATTGTGACGGTGGCATCAGTGAACCCCTCCATAACACTGCAGCAACAAGCACGTCATCAGTAACAGCTCCATTGGTACAAGCAGAGCATGCACTGCTGAGTCAGCATTGTTGGTATATGTACTACGTATATTCAGTTTTAATAGATGCACAGTTTTAGTTTCATCATTAGTCAACTATATATGCATGGGTGATTTCAATATTATTTTTCAGTTCGTGGACAGAAGTGAGAGTTTGTCAGATCTCTGCGCCATTCCTGCATGGGTTTGAGATCCCAGGAATGGTGCATGCATCTCGGTTTTCATGCAGGTCCTGGGCCCCATTAAACGGGGATGGTGATGACATCATCACTGAACTTGCTTGAGTTACCATACATAGCATAGCTGAAACTTGTTTTCTGGAAGGGCAAAGGGAAAGACGATCCACCCTTCAACGGAAAAACCAAGAGCTTTGGTGGGATTCACACCCAGGACTGAGCCTGACTTGAGCACTAGAGTCTCTCACTCTGTCAGCTAGTGCACCACTGCACAACCCGCTCACGTAGGTGAATTGGGGGGGGGGGGGGGGTATAACTGAGGCTAGAGAATCTACTCTTAATCTGCAAAACACTATTACCAGGAGCCACCTGCTATTACTGAAATGCAAAACGACTATATGTGTAGCATGAGTGCGCTCACCTGGCCACAGAGATGTCCAGGTGTGTGCTGATGAACTGGGCAATGGAGGCCTGCACCTCTGGCTCGGTCTTGTTGACAGCTCCGGTCACGAACACTGCAGGCATAGGAAGATGAACACAGGCAAGTGGACAGCTGCATCTACCTCCACCATGTGATGAGTCATGTGATGGGTCATGTGCAATCTAGCTACGCCAGACTCACAATTCATGAGGCGAAACCTCTGAAGCATTTAAGAGAGAACTGTTGTGTGCCATGCCGTGCTAACACAAACGGAGGTGAGAGTTCCTAAGACCTCTGCACAGAGAGCTGCCCAGTACCATAGGTGAATGTGAACTATACTACTACCATAGGTGAATGTATCACTTGCCCTCACACACTATTGTGAGACAAGAACAGCATGTGCTGACCAGAAAGCGGGCCATCGGAATTAAAACTGTGGATTTGGAATGGTTCTGGAATATTCCATTTAGTGGTGTGAATGGGAATTGATTTGCACCTGTGTCACTAAGGGATATGGTGGAACTACAGACTATTACTACATGTAACTAGGCGAGTCTGCCACCTCCGCCCAAATAGAGAGAGTTTGTTCGACTACTGGTCACTTTATATCCTCATCTAGAGCGTATTGAGCCGAAGGCACCTCAATACGCCCTTACCCCCATTTATATCTAGCCTAAGCCAAATATGGTAGTGATGAGGAACTGAACTGGAATGTTACTTGGAAGTGAGTAATTTCACTTGAAATGAGTCATTGCACAGGAATTAGATTAGTGCAAGAATATGAATCCACCCAATTCCAATGGCCTAGCTATGTCAGGTGCTGGGACATTAGGTAAACTGATACGAAGAACTTTTTAGCCCACCATTCCTGTCAGGTGTCCAGCACTAGCTACAGTTAAGTTCATGAGCAGTGGCGGATTTAGGGGGTGCAAATGCACCCCCCTTTGGCGGCACATAAATGATTATGCAGCAGTGGCATGCAGCAACAACAACCAGGGCTAGGCTGAGGCACAGTTACACACTCACGTATCAGTTCTTCAGACGTTTGACTAGGCCTAGAGTTGCTTCGGTTCTGCTAGTTTAATAAACTTGGCAACTCACTTAGCTAGCTACCGTACCGTCTATGTAGCTACGTAGGCCAGAGTACGTAGGCTAGCTAGGTACGTACGCGTACGTAGGTAATCATTTAATCATTTTTTTGTACAGAGCATGCAAGAGTGCTAGAGCGCATTGCGAGAGTCATGCAGACGGTCACGGATTGCACGGAAACCAGAGAGCAGTGGCAGTGCAGTGCAAAGCACGAAGGTGCTACAACAGCCCATCCAGGCAACTGAAAAATGACTGTGAAATTTTTTTCCACACTTCGCACGGAAGACTGATCAGCGCTTCACGCCTCTGTTCACTACATTCACCACTGAACCCCCTTTCCAAATTTCTAGATCCGCCACTGATGAGGAGTTGTCATAGTTACTTTGCAAATTTAAAATGCAGTCACATTATCACAATTCTGATCTGCTTTGTAGGTCATATGATATCTGACCCGTCCCAACAAATGTTTCTATCCATTTGCCTCTTCTCTAGCTACAGTAACAGCAGGTAATGTCCTGAGGATGTACCCATAAAGGTATGAAGCCATAGGTATGTACAATTCCAAATTTGGGGAAGTACATTTCCTTTACCAAACATGAGATAGTTACTGGGACTCTAACTCGCTGCCGTCCCCTGGAAGTGAGTGGTAAGTAAAGAACACAAACAGCAGATGGTACTCACTCTCCTGGTTGGCAAAGATCAATTCTGTGAAGTCCATAAACTTGTCTGGAGCCTGGCGTCTAACCACCACACCCGCCTGCTGCATAAAGTACGCATTGTGGTGGTACCTGCAGCGTGGGAAATGATGCATGAGAGATTGTATTGTGAGGATGCACCTACACACACACCTACACATAAGACCACTACTTGTTGATTATTGGTTTCTGACCAGGGGGCTTCCCCAGAAGGTGGTGATTAGCGTCATACCAGGGGAGGGGGGGGGGCACGAGTGACATCGTGAAAAATGATGTTGCCTTGCGAATGCACAGGCCTCCAACTCCAACCCCCAGACGGAAATTGCAAAAAGGACTTCATGGGACATTGCCCCCCCCCCCCCCCCCCCCCCCCCCCCCCACCTGATGATCTCCTAGGTCACAAGCAATCAAAGATTACGCAGGCCATTGTGCAACAGGTTGCCAATCCAAATTGATGTAAGCAGCTGAGGGATAAGCGAAAATAATAATGAGCCAAAAACAGCACTGATCCTGCAGGTGGTCTCTGGGCCTCTCTTCAAGAGGCTGTCAATGTGTTCAGTAGCCGATGTGTGTGTCAGTGGAGGTATGGACCAAAACACAGCGATGCACGATGCACGATGCACAATGCACTGCATGGCCAGTCACCCACTCCAGGTAAATTAGCAAAGTTCACACAGAGCTCCAGGTAGAATAGTCAACTTCCAGGTAAATTAGCAAAGTTCATGGTAGAATAGTTAACCTCCCAGTAAAGTAGCAAAGTTCACACAGAGCTCCAGGTAAAACAGCAAAGTTCAGCACAGCTCTGGGAGGAGATTACTATAGCTAAGCTTCCTGCTGATAGTATCAGCAAATTATGTCACAGGAAGTTTTGGTAGAGCAAATTCACTTCAGAGGAATTTTACTTCAATTTTGGTGATTCCTTTCTCAGGAGTTTTGGAAGCCATTTTTGTTAAGGTAAAATAAATTTAGCCAAGGCAGCATCTCAAAGCAAAGGAAGATAACAGTATAGTCACACATAAATTGGATTGACACAAGTTGGGTGTTGGCAATCACCCAACAGCAGCAGACAGATTATGTGAAACGTGAGAGGAACGTACGGGAGAGGGAATATGTGCAGTATCCCGGCAACATCCTTGTCCATGTACGCAGCCAACACCTGCTTCAGTATTGGCCAGTTGGCCATGGATTCATCGCACAGGCTGGTGGATGGAGGAGATGAGGAGTAAGATGGAAGGTCATACTTGTGTCAGCACGGTAGAGAGGAACTTACTGGTCATAGAACGCTTCGATGACGACCTTAGGGTTGCTGTTCATCTGGTACACATAACCTAGGATGATTGACACACACACATGTTGGTAAGCATGAACAAAGGCTGCAGCCTCTGAAGGTTAAATTTCACTCTCAACCTTCTTAAGTTGCTTAGTTTGGGTGTAGGTTGCAATATTAACATTGGCAATAACAAGGTTGCATTCTCACTGAGTGATCAGGAAGGTAACCTTTGACAAACTTCAAAGTTAGAAGTACCCCAACTTCTAGGGTTGAGCAATAACTATCACAATAATTATTTAACTGCTGCATGCAATTATCATACCATATGGTTTTTACATATTATTGAGGGCTCTGTACTCTCCTTACATTAACAGTAAACTATTGTTCCAATATTATAGCTTAACAAATTGATGTTAGTTGTACACCTCTGTTTGAAGAACAGTACGAGTGATTGATTTTGAGTATCTGTGGCATGTATGCAAAATTGTAGGTGCCGTAGGGTTGGGTGGTGTAGCATTTGGCCCTGTTCAGTTATTGTTATCATGATTGCGTCCTTGATTGTAGGCTATGCACCTCCTCAGATCAATTGGGCTATTCTGTACACTCTGTTATGGATGACATCATTTCTAGCTCGGGCTAGCTAGCTAGGGTGGGTCAACACCTATGGGGTGCCGTTTGTGTCAAAAATGATGTCCAGGTCTACGTTATTTTTCAGGTCGATCTTCACTGAAATTTTACGTCGACCATCACTTTTACGTCGACGTTCACTTAAAATTTAAGGCGTTTAAGTCGACGTTCACTTTTTGAGGCGACGTTCGCTTTAAGGCAACGTTCACTTCTAACCGAGAAGTCAGTTCATCTTCTAATTCAGCCAGCCAGCCAGATGCCATGGTGGACCCTGTCCTGTGAAGAAGAGACACAAGTAGCTAACTGCGCCTACACTGGCTGGAGTTCATTCCCAAATTTAATTTGTCTGGGAACGAGCCTATGACTCAAAAAGAACGTCGACGTAGAAGTGAGCGTCGACGTAGAAGTGAACGTCGCCTTAAAGAACATCACCTCAAAAAGTGAACGTCGACTTAAACGCCTTAAATTTTAAGTGAACGTCGACGTAAAAGTGATGGTCGACGTAAAATCTCAGTGAAGATCGACCTGAAAAATTAACGTCGACCTGGACGTCATTTTTGACACAAACGGCACCCCATAAACACCAAACACAAGCTTTTACAAATGGGTGGGCCTCAAGGACAGACATCAGCTTACAAGTGATCAAGATTTGCATAACTATGATCGCTGTTGCTAGAGAACCAGCAGGAAATCCACTATGGAGCCTTGGCCCCGCCGCGCCCTAGCCCTAAAGCATGCTGGCTGGCTCTTCTCAAGTCTCGCAGGCTAATAGCCTCTCCCCGTAGTGGGTGTGGCGAGAGGCTGGCCCGCGAGACTAGCTCTTCTCCAATGCTGCTGGTATCATACCCAGTGGTCTTGCTGGAATAGGGGTCTGGGCTGTACCCTGCTGGAAGACAGTTGCCGCCAGCAACACCAGGAGTATGCAAAAACGAGCCATTTCTCCACGTACGATCTGCAAATAAAGTGCTGAGTGGACGTCACAAGATTAAGACTAGTAGTAATCATATGCGTGGGGTATTGGTACCGCATAAAATTTAATACCCTAGTCTCGGAACCAGACCCTTAGGGTCTGGTTCCGAGACTATAAATACCCTAGTCTCGGAACCAGACCCTTCGTGCGGGGGAGGAGGAAAGGGTCTGGGCACGTTCCTACATTCGAGTTGTCCTCACGGAACGTAATTATGCGTGGTAATTAGCGATCAACTGCGATACCACGCGTACGATCACAGTCGACCTGCTTGTTGCTCTCCTCGACTTTTGTCAGTCGCTCGCGGGTAACGCGGTACGGCACAGCGATTCGCCATGTCTAGTCACTGGACCTAAAGCCGGCCTGGAGAAAAATCATTTCCCTGACGTCATTCGCGATCAACGCATCTGATTCGTTAGGTCAACATTCCGACCTGGGGACAACTCGAATGTAAGATGGTGCCCAGACCCTTTCCTCCTCCCCCGCACGAAGGGTCTGGTTCCGAGACTATAAATACCCATCCCGAACGGACTAGACTCCGAATTGCACGTCAAAATGATCTTGCAGTTGCGAATTGTTCAGCTGCTCTTCTCTCTGGCGCTGTTGCGTACCGCTAGCTTGCAGTGCCCTCGTGGATGTCTGTGTGGCGTGACGACTGCAGCGTGTCTCTTTGCCAACCCCAAATTTCTGTCCGTGCCCGAGGGCATCCCTCGCAGCACTACCGTTCTGTGAGTATTCTCTACCTCATTTCGTGTATGAACGCACTTGATCGATGCGTCTGCGCGCGCATGGAAACAAGTAGTCTGTACATTTGTGGCTCAGGGTATTACTGCTAGTGTGTTAATAGACCATTGGCATTGTGTTATTGTGAGCTTGAAATGCCGGCGGCCCAGCCGCTGCGGTTTTAGAGTAGATTCATGGGAAAGGATGAATAGACTATAGCTGTGACCGGCTGTTTGTTTCATCTTGCAGTGATCTGAGCAACAATGACATTCGCTTCCTGGACGGCCGCTCCTTTGCTGGACTGAACAACCTCACTCACCTGTAAGCATGTACAGCTGGTATATAGGATCTAGGATGCATGTAAATTCCTAGCTCCACCCAGTTGTCATGGAAACACTTCACCCTGTAGAAATCTTCAAGGCAATGATATCGAGTTTCTCTCTGCCTATACCTTCACTAACCTCCGTCAGCTGCGTAACCTGTGAGTCAGCACCATCATTGCCATTCGCAGTGGTTAGGGAGTATTCCTCTCCTTTCGTACTTGCAGGAACCTGAGGAACAACCAGCTTCGTGAGATACAGCCGTACACTTTCCGTGTTCTCACAGAGCTAGAACACTTGTGAGTCAGTGTGATAGTCTGCACCAGTGGTTGTGATGGTGATTTTAGTGTTCTTGCAATATCTTCTGATCAAGTTGCAAATTCAATTGTTGATGACACTTGGCTAACTGGGTGTTGCAAGATCATTGAAAGCAGTACGTAGTACTCTAGCTCAGATTTTGTTCTGTTTATAGGAATCTGGATGGCAACCAAATATCACAGCTGCATAAACACTCGTTTGATGGAATGCAGACTCTGCAAAGTTTGTGAGTAAGAGCTAGTGTGAATTGCATCATACTGCCCCGCACGTCAGCCTCTCTTCCTCCTCCCTCTCCTTCCTCCTCCCCTCTCCTTCCTCCTCCCCTCTCCTTTCTCCTCCCCTCTCCTTCCTCCTCCCCTCTCCTTCCTCCTCCCCTCTCCTTCCTCCTCCCCTCTCCCCCCTCCTCCCCTCTCCTTCCTCCTCCCCTCTCCTTCCTCCTCCCCTCTCCTTCTTCCTCCCCTCTCCTTCCTGCTCCCCTCTCCTTCCTCCTCCCCTCTCCTTCCTCCTCCCCTCTCCTTCTTCCTCCCCTCTCCTTCCTGCTCCCCTCTCCTTCCTCCTCCCCTCTCCCTCCTCCTCCCCTCTCCTTCCTCCTCCGCTCTCCTTCCTCCTCCCCTCTCCTTCCTCCTCCCCTCTCGTTCCTCCTTCCCTAGGTTCCTTGGTGATAACCAGCTGCAGGCAATCCCTGAGACTGCTCTTAAGCACCTCAAATCACTTACCAACTTGTAAGTGTTGGACTGATACTAGTCTCATTCCCAGCTTCCTGGGCACAAGGCTGGTGCTATACTAGTCTCGTTACTAGGCCCACAGCTATTTTTGGTTGTATGAAGAACTACTTTTCAATACCGCAAGGTACGAATAGCTGGGCAGGGCCTGGGAACGAGGCTAGTGCCTCACTGATGTTATTCTCGTGCAATGGATGCCTATAGGCCCACAACTCACTGTGCTTCCGTGCATTATCTCTTCTTCTTTTTTTGTTGGGGAGTACCCCGATAGATTTACCTATAACCTCCTTCCTTAAATAGTTCACTTCGATTACTAGCTCTACGTTCAATAGTGTGTTTCATTTAGAAAATCTTTCAAGGAGGGACAAAATCATAGCGTAGTGAAGTAAGGGGGAGGCATGAGTTGCCTTGGATACAGAATACTTAATTGGTATCTTTCGAGGGGGACAGCAAAGACTCCCCCCCCCCCCCCCCCCCTTCCTAAATGAAACCCTGTTCAGGTATGTTTAACACTGCACTCCATCCATGTACAGTCGTCTGAGAGGAAACCGACTGCAGTGCGACTGCAGCGCTGCCTGGATGAAGGACTTCACTCCCCTCAAGACTGACCTGGTTGGCCCTGTCACGTGCACAGGGCCAGGGCAACTGGCAGGGAAACGGCTGGAGGAGGTTGAGCTGGCCGACTTCAATTGCAGTAAGTGACAAGATAGCCAGACACTCGGTATGGGAACGAGCTTGTGACAATAGTACCCTTCCTGCAGCCATTATGACATCATTATGTCCACGGCTCTGCCCATGCAGGCTGATGTATGGAGTGGTAAAATACTTAGTGTTGTAAGGAAATGGCTAGTGATGTTCTGTGTCTCCTGTTAGTAAATAGTAGACGGTCAAGAAAGCTGAGAGGTGGTTGCGGCGACCACCTCTGAACCAGTGTGGGCTGAACCCTCTATGATCAACTTGTCACGGCAGCCGTTATCACATTCAGGGTTCTGCCCACGAAGGCTGCTCAACACAAGAAGGGTAAAATTGACACTTGGAGTTATAAGGAAATGGCTAGTATCTCCTATTAGAGATATATATACCAGTGTGGTGCGAACCCTCCATGTTTGTCTTTCCACTGCTGTATATATGTGTGCTCCCGGGACCCTCTGTCATCAATCCAGTGCTGAGCAATGCTAATATTGATACCTAGGTATTTTGTAATGCCTCGGTAAATACCAATTACTAAGCTTACAGGTAGTGAAATTACAAGGTAGAGTTATGTGACCACATGTCTGGTGCGTGATAAGTGTCAATTTGTCTACCAAAATTAATACTGACGACACGCAGCACAGATACTGTGATATTCATGTACGTACTTTAGTAGTTATCTCCAGGGTTTATTTCAGAACATATCACAAGGGGGGGGATTGAATAGTGCACCGCAGTGTGCCATTTAGGGGGATCTGGGTTGGAAATCTCTAAGGGGGGGGGGGGGGGGGGGAACATTTTCAAAGGCCTCCCCCCCCCCCCCCCCCCCCCCCCCCCCCCCAAATGAAACCTGGGTATCTCCTGCCATTGTGTAATGCTATGCTTCCCACCCCTAGTCCTCCCGTCTGCCGTGCCAGCTGCCGGTCTGGTGGAGGCTTTCCGAGGTGACCAGGTCTCCCTGCGATGTAATGTGACGGGCGACCCCTCCCCCTCCGTCGTCTGGCTGTTCCGTGGGGAACGGGTGGCTACTGGCCTCCACCACCGGCTGTTGGCCAATAGAACACTGGTGATCGTGAGTATGACCCCTTCACAGGGCGGAGAGTACGTATGTGTTGCAGAGAACCTGATGGGGAGGAGCAACGCCAGCGTCACCGTGGAGTACAGCGGTGAGCACATCAGTTCAGTTCATTTTGATTTGATAACCCAGGAATGCTGCATCTCCAGTACAGAAGGTTCTCATGCAGGTCCTGGGCCCCATTAACGGGGGATGGTGACGACATCATCACTGAACTCGCTTGAGTTACCATAAATGGCATTGCTCAAACAAAGGGCAATGGGCAAATTCTTTTAAGGCAAGCACCCTTCAACAGAAAAACCAAGGGTTTTAGTGGGATTTGAACCCGGGACAGAGCCTGAGTTGAGCACTAGAGACTCAGTGTACCAGTGCACCACCGCTCATGACAGCTGATAGCCCATTACCTTGCCACTTGGTTTGCTGTTAATTTGCAAATTGACCTCAGGGAGTACAGGCAGGCTTTGATGTGGTGGGGGTGACACGCATGTGGGAGGCAGACTGGCTAGGAATGCTCTTGCTTCATTGAACTATGCATGGCTCTATTGTCATGCTCTGTGGGGTTGGCAGTAATTAGTGGATATATAATATTATGCATTTGGCTCTACAATGGCCATTATATGATTGTGCGTGGGTGTCTGCTAGCCTGTTAGGTGTTTTGTTGCTGCTCAAACCACGTACGACTGCCGGTGTTCCTGGTGTCCCCTGAACCATTTGGCTATACAATGTATGATTGTGCGTGGGTGTCTGCTAGCCTGTTAGATGTTTTGTGGCTGCTCAAACCGCACAGGTGCCCAGTGTTCCTGGTGTCCTCCTGAACCATTTGGCTCTACAATGGCGGTTGTATGATTGTGTGTGGGTGTTTGCTAGCCTGTTAGGTGTTTTGTGGCTGCTCAAACCGTACAGGTGCCCGACGGCCGGTGTTCCTGGTGTTCCCCTCCAGTATGCACATATTTGAAGGGGAGTCTTTCATGTTGGAGTGCTCGGCCCAGTCAGCTCTGAGCTACCGCTGGGAGAAGGACGGCCGTGTCCTGTTGCCCTCCCAGTCCGTGGTGATTGAGCAAGGGGAGGACCTCACTGTGTTCAATGCCTCTCGTGAGGACTCTGGTGTGTACAGCTGTGTTGCTGTTGGTGAAGAGGGAGAGAACGTAGCCCGTGCCGTGGTCAACGTCACAGGGGCACTGCTCATCTGTAATGGTAAGAGCAACGTACGGGACATGAGATGTTACAACCCGATGGACGCCAGATTCTTTATGCTCCTTATCCCAGATCCCATTCTCCAGTAGATCTGTGCTCTTTATCCCACACCTCATATCCCATACTCCAGATCCCATACTCTACATCCCGTACTGCAGATCCCATACTCCAGATCCCATACTCTACATACCGTACTGCAGATCCCATACTCAAGACCCCATACTCCAGATCCCATACTTTACATCCCGTACTGCACATCCCAGACCCCATACTCTACATCCCGTACTGCAGATCCTGTACTCTCCGCGACCTGCTTATGCGCTCTTGTCCAGACCACATACTCCAGATCCCATACTCCCGATCCCATACTCTACATCCCATACTGCACATCCCAGATCCCATACTCTGCATTCCGTACTGCAGACCCCATACTCCAGATCTCTTATGCATGCTCCAGCTGACGAGTTATTTTCTGCAGGTATCCTATCGCAGGAAGATGTGGCGATGGCCAGGGATAGAGTGAACCAAGCCTTCAACACCACACAGCAGGAGCTCCAAGGTCGGCCATCCTCCCCAAGTGCCCTCCTACGCAGACTCAAGTTCCCGAGCTCTGGCACCGTGGAACTGCTGAAGGCTGCCGAGGTGTTTGAGCAGGCGGTGGAGATGGTGCGGAACAGAAGCCGGGAGGCCGTACCAACAGGAGTCGCGGTGCCAGAGCTGTCCCCCTGCGAGCTGAGTGTGCTGGCAAACCTCTCAGGTATGGTACAGCTGAACCAACACTTGAAGCGCAGAACATTAGTTACTGGTAGCTTGTCCAACATCCATTTCAAATTTCAGTGCATGCACACCGATGAAAGAGTGCGTGGTGTGTGCCTTCACCGTTTACATGGTGTAGGTGTCTTGCCCGTAAACAAGCACACAATCGCTTTGACGAACGTGCAGTAATTTCCAGAGTAGGCACCAAGTGCAAAGGCCATTTCCACAGGCCATACTTATGCGCATATGCTAATTTGGATCTCGGACAAGCAACCTGAAATCTTCAGTAACCTGCTGGTGATAACCAGGTTTCTCCCTCTCCAACTCATAACCTTCTCAGGGTGTATGGAGCATCGCCGTGAAGCTAGCTGTACGGACTCCTGCTTCCACAGCCGCTACCGTTCCCTAGATGGGACATGCAACAACCTGGACCGTCCCCTGCAGGGTGCAGCGGGAACGCCATTCAGGAGGCTGATGCAGTCTTCGTATGAGGATGGGCTTGGACTACCTGTGGGATGGTCTGGGGGGAAGCCGAGTGCACGGCGGGTGACCAGGGGCCTGATCCACGCGGACACTGTGCAGCCCAGCGACAACCTGACACACATGCTCATGCAGTTTGGGCAGTTTCTGGACCATGATCTGGACCTTACCCCCTCCAGCCCCAGTGACATTGTCTTTAACAGTGACAGCTTTGTAAGCTGTGACGATATCTGCACTAACGACGCTCCCTGCTTCCCCATTGCTGTTCCTGAGGACGATCCACGCATCACCAGAGCATGCATCCCCTTCACTCGCTCCAGTGCCGTGTGTGGTACTGGGGCCCCCTCGCTGCTGGTGGGGGCTGCAGCAGTACGCAGGCAGCAGATCAATGCTATCACCTCCTATATAGATGCCTCCCAGGTACACAGATCTGAGCATGGGAATGGGAATCTTAAATTTGATCTACACCACCAGTGTTCAGCTTACACTTGTTGTATCCTCAAATTTCTGCAACAACAATAACCTTGCCTTATATGGAATTCACCCTCGATACTCTCAGGTGTACGGCTCAGATGGGGACACAGCGCGGAGGATGAGGGACCCAGCGGGAGGAGGGAGTCTGCTCGGCCAGAGGCTAGCTAACGGAATGCCCTTTCTCCCCTTTGACCGAGACTCCTTGATTGAATGCAACATTGGTATCCATGCCAACCGCAGTGAATGCTTTCTAGCGGGCGATAAGCGAGCCAACGAGCAGGTAGGGTTGACCTCCATGCACGCGTTGTTCTTCCGTGAGCACAACCGTGTTGCACAAGAGCTGGCTGCATTGAACACCCACTGGGACGATGAGCAGGTCTACCAAGAAGCACGCAGAGTGGTGATTGCAGAGTGGCAGCACATTGTGTTCTCGGAATACCTTCCAAACATCCTTGGGCCTTCAGGAATGGCAATGCTCGGCAGGTACCAAGACTATGATCCTGTGGTGGATGCCTCCATTGCAAATGCCTTTGCAACGGCGGCCTTCCGGTTCGGCCACAGCCAAATCATGCCCCTCTTTGCCCGGCTCGACGCCAACTATGCCCCTCTTGCTATTGGTCCTCTGAAACTACAGGATGCGTTCTTTGCTCCCTTCCGGCTCCTCGAAGAGGGAGGGGTGGACCCTCTCATCAGAGGGTTAATTGCAAGTCCAGTAAAGCTGAGGTCGTCATTGCAGGGTCTGAACTCAAACTTGACGGAGGCACTGTTTGCTCAGGCCCATGAAGTGGCACTTGACCTGGCATCACTCAACATCCAGAGAGGTCGTGATCATGGACTGCCGAGCTATGGTCATTGGCGTGCATTCTGTGGTCTCCGAGCCGCCAGGACCATAGATGATCTCAGTATGGAAATCAGTAGTGCACAGGTGCGGCAAAGGCTGAGAGAACTTTATGGGGACGACCCTGGGGAGATTGACCTCTGGGTCGGGGGGCTGCTGGAAGATGTTGTACCAGGAAGCCAACTGGGACCAACCTTCCTGTGCATAGTAGCCAACCAGTTCAGCCGATTGCGCCTTGGGGACAGGTGGGTATGTGTGTGTGTCTGTGTGTGTGTGTGTGTGTGTGTGTGTGCGTGCGTGCATGCGGGCATGTGTGCATGTGCGTGCATGCGTGTGTGTGGGTATATGTTTGTGTGTGTGTGTGTGTTTGTTTGTGTGTGTAGGTGGTTCTAAAATGATGCTTCTCTGTCTCCAAGGTTCTGGTATGAGCGCATTGGTCAGTTTTCCCCAGACCAGCTTGTGCAGTTGCGTCAGGCCAGCCTCTCCCGGATCATCTGTGACAACTCTGACAACATCACCCGAGTCCCAAGAAGAGCACTCGTCCTGCAGCCCTCGTCCCAGTTCGTCAGCTGTGGCAATCTGCCAACTGTTGATTTGTCCCTCTGGAGGGAGTGTGGAGGTAAGGCATTGGCAATGATAGTTATGTCTGAGAAAACCCACCAACTATATGTGGTAC
Source organism: Axinella damicornis (assembly GCA_963931865.1). Classification (NCBI taxonomy): domain Eukaryota; kingdom Metazoa; phylum Porifera; class Demospongiae; order Axinellida; family Axinellidae; genus Axinella; species Axinella damicornis. Next base: position 10,831,161 of record OZ007515.1, on the reverse strand, counting down.
TTCAGCGAAATTTGTGTAAAACTCAGGGCATCAATTGGCTCTGGAGTAGAAACACCAATCTCTCCAACTCTGAGGTCTACACATGCAATTCCACCACACCAATTCAACAAAATTCCATGAGGAACATATAGTTCATGACAAGCTAATTAATACATTCTTCACATTCCTACTACGTGGAGTTTAGGTTGTCCTACACCTGTACATGTGTGAATTAGTGACACTGGTGTAAATCAATCTCATTTACACCAGTAAATGGAACATTCATTTCCATTCCAATGCCCTGGTGTAAGTGATTGATTAATTGTCATGTAGCAAACTAAGAGGCCTGTAGGTTAATGGGACATTGCATTCAAAACTGAGAATGAATCCGGCATGAACCTCGTTGATGAGAGTGCTTCACATACACAGGGGTCTGCGAGGAAGTTGGTGTTCGGAGGAGGAGGAGAAGGTCAGCGGACCTCTACCAGAGTTTGAGCAACCGAGTCACACAACTGGAGAAGAAGGTGGGACTGTTAGTAACAGTGTTACTGGGTACTGTTCCCATGCGATGTCTTCATCCCGAAAATTCTGCTAGAAGGATAAGTCAACGTTCCACAATATTACTAGAAGGATATGTAAGTCAACGTTCCACAATATTATTATGCTGTTTACCTCTTTTCTTAGATGGGTGAGTGCAAGTTCAATGCCACCGTCTACCAGGATGGAGCCTCATGGCAGCTGAGTGAGTGTTCTCACTGCTCCTGCCATGCAGGGGAGGTGGAGTGCATGACGGAGATGTGTGCCCCCCTCTCGTGCTCCAACCCCACTAAGAGTCCTGGGCAATGTTGTCCACGGTGCTAGACAAGAGGAAAATTGTTCCAGCAACATTTTCAAAGATACAATTTCTTCTCTGTACTGTTGAACTGTTGTGTGTATGTCGTTATTTATCATCTGAATTTGTATTTCAGCTGCTATTTTTACATGTTCTCTGCAATTTTTTTCATGATGGCATTCTGCAGTCGTCTAATTTAGCGACACGAAAATTTGAAATTCCTAGCGCTATAGCGGACAACAAAGGCGGGAAAGAACACGTGAAATTTTCCATGGTGCACCCGTAGGATCGTGCGAGAAGCAACTTGCAAGTTCGGGCGGGTACAAGACTAGTTGCAAGTCTACTTTGGTCAAGTTGCAGGATTTCAGTAGCTGAAGGCGTAAGTCTACGTGTAGTAGGAGAACATATTTCTGCACAGCTGCAAGGCAGCATAATGCAACAAGCCACCACTACTCCTGAAAGGATGTGGTAGCCAAAGCGTGGGTTCTTCAACCTCTTGCTGCTCATACATAATTCACTTGTTTTGAACATTGTATACTGTGTGTAACTTGTGCTGGGGAGAAGGCTGGTGACTACCACAAATGTTGCCCTCCCACAGATGGCACTTGGTGACTCTCACCGACTGTTTCTCCAGAGCATGATGGGTAGGGGGGCGGTGTCTGAGGCAGAGGCTAAAGACCTGTACCTCAAGGCAACACGGAACTGTGGTGGTGAGTTGTTTTATCTGCTAATCCCTTATCATGCGTCTGTAGTCTCGTGGGCCAGGCATTCGGAAAGGAGTGAATGTTTGAAGCACGAGACTGGCCTGTGTGCACTAAGTTGGCATGCAGTATGTTAGCCTCCGTAACAACCTCAACGTGACAACCTTAACGTGACAACGTTAACCAGGGGCTAGGGTAGTGTCAGGAGTACATGAGCCGCCAAAGGCAGCGAAGGAGCGTTGAATTCAGCATGCCGGCTGTAGCGGAAGTAGTATTACCTCAAACTTTTACCTTATACGGCAAGAGGCCATTACGTAAGTGTGAAAGACAAATTGGTGTTTGTGCGGTACCGCAAAGGTCTTCTATATAAAGTATGAGGGATCACAACATGTCTACACTAGTTACGCTCCTTCGCCTCCTTTGGCAGCTCAAGCACTCCTGTAGTCTCGCGGGCCAGCCTCTCGCCACACCCACTACGGGGAGGGTCTGTGAGAGTCTGGCCCGTGAGACTAGCACTCCTGGTTGTGTTGTTATTAGAATATTTAAATAGTACCAGCCGATGTAAGAATGAGGTTAGCTTCCTCTCACCCTCTCCTCACATGCACACCAGAGCGTGGTGACGGTACGCTCTTCCCTGGCTTTGTCTCCTCCCTGAACCTCCACCTGAAGTCCTTGGGGATGCAGGTGGCTCACTCCATCATGGAGGACTCGCCCATCCAGTGGTACGCCCTCGTCAACCGCTCCCAGGACCCTGCAGCAAAGATCGCATCACACTACAACCCGGCCGAGCTGGAACTGTTCAACAAAGTGGTAAGTGCTTGGGGTGTGCTCTGCCTCGTTCCCAGGCCACCATAGGAGGAGGATCGGCCTGGGAATGGGGCTACCTACATGTAGGAATCACTAGTGCAGAGTAAATGGTCAGATTAACAAGTGATGGGCTTATATAGAGAACCACTCTTTAGTACTATCATCACACCTAACAGGTGCCATCCAGATTAACCCAGACCTTTGACCGGTGCTGTGCAGACTATATAAGCTTTTGAGGAAGATGGTATGATTGCTCATTTATGTATGACCTTCCCAGACCTCAGTACACAATACGTACCATGAGATCCCTTCCCCTTTCTTACTGAGTGTCTGTGCACAATTGCAAGACTACAGCTCTCCCTTCCCCCCTCCTCCCTCCTCCTCCCTCCCTCCTTCCCTCTCTCCCTCCTCCCCCTCCCCCCTCCTCCCGGTTTTGAAACATCTCATTTGTATGCATCCATACACATACATGAGAGGGCCATTGTGGTATTGGACTAGTGTTCTACACATGTCAGACTATAAAATGGCGCACTTGAGTGTCCGCACTTGGCACAGCAGTGATGCAAAATATAAATGCATGACGATGTACACAAAGCAACATGAAATGTGATGTGGGTCTTATGGACAATGTTGATCAGCCCAGTTTCGGGTTACCCTTATCTTGTGGGAACCTCGGATTGCCGTTTGGGCAGTGTTTATGTCTCCCACTGTTTCCTATTGCAATCAAGCAGCTGTTGTCTGATCACCTGGAAGCTTGGGAGGGACAGGTACTCACAGCTTCCGACCTCGAGTGTCACTAGAGTTCCATCCGGTGATGAGTCAGCAATCTGTTCCATCAGGTCTGCGTATCGATTAGTTTTCTGGGTGTGTGCCTCTTCATATCCCGTCTCAAAACAAACTGTCAGCTCAATCACCCAGACCTCTTGGGTTACGCTGCTCCACACTACGATGTCAGGCCGCTGGTCTGTGGTGGCGATGTGGGGGGGAAGACATAGGGCTGGAACTGTGGAAGGTCTACAAGGAGCTGGTATTCCTCTGGTAGGCTCTTGGCCATGAACTTGGAGATGACTTCTAAGACAGCATCATGTCACTCGTTGTACTCCCTCCCTCCCTAACTCTGTCCCCCCTTCCCTCTCTTCCTCCCCCTCTCCCTCCTGCTCCCCCCTCCTCCTCCCTCCCCCCTCCTCCCTCCCTCCTCCTCCCTCCCTCCTCCCCCTTCCCTCCTCCCCCTTCCCCCCTCCCCCTTCTGTGTGCAGATGGAGCAGTTGGTTGTGGAAGGAGAAGGGCTGGCCTCAAGCACAGTGCTGCTCAATGCCTCGTCACAGATGGAACGCAAGATCACTCATCGCGATGCACAAGCCTTCCTCAAGTCCCTTGTGAAGGACAAGTGGCTCTCAGAAGTGGTAAGGAAATTATATGGCCTTACACTGAATGTGTAGTTCAGCAGACTCTGATTGCTATTAGAGCTAGCCTTCTTACCTGGTTGTATGAATATATAGTTCCACGTGCATTACTATATGCATTCTCTTCCTATAGTCACAAGGGGTATATGGGGCTGGTCCTCGCTTCATTCTGGAGCTGCGACCGTTCCTGAGGGAGATTTTTGGGGAGGAAGAAATTACCAACTGCCACATCTGCAAGGAGCCTGTCATCAGGGTGAGTGGTTGCCATGACGATAAGCTACTCGCATGTCAGCTGCACTGCTACTCGCCTCTAACAGCCATTACATTTCTTCCTCTGCTTGCCGTGCCCCTAGGGTCAGTGCTGTGGTGGTGAACATTGTCAGGTGAAGCTGCACCTGTACTGCATTGCAAAGCTTGCCCGAGCCAGGTCAGCCACCTGCGCTGCATGCGTGTGTATAATCTTTAGGGTTACCCCGATAATCGGATCTGATATTTGCTACAGTGTATATCAGCCAATGCTATCAATATCGGCTGTCAGCGACGCTGTGAAATTTTGTAATCAGCTATCGGTATAAGCAGATGTTGTTATTATTTTTATCCACTATCAGTTATCGGCTGATTGCATATGGTACACCCTTATCGTAGACTACGTTGTCAGGTATGGAAGTGTATGCCTATGTGTAGTGCAGTGGCACTGTCTAATCTCCTGTTTCCGCTCTGGTCGTGTCAGAAGAAGAATGGCAAGGTCCGCTTCAAAGGTTGCAGTTGTTCCTGCGCTATGTCGCACCTCAAACTCGTAAAATGTCTGGACATAATGTCCAGCACACTTCTAGACATTCTGGGATACGCTGTTACGTAACTATATCAGAAGATTGTGTGGTGTCTGATGTTACCGTGAGCCCTGACCGGATGACGGGCTTCAGTGATCAAATTGGCATGCACCTTAGCACGGGACAGCTGGTGCCAACTCCTCCCACCACGGGGCTTCGGTGATCAAACTGGCATGCACCTTAGCACGGGACAGCTGGTGCCAACTCCTCCCACCACGGGGCTTCGGTGATCAAACTGGCATGCACCTTAGCACGGGACAGCTGGTGCCAACTCCTCCCACCACGGGGCTTCGGTGATCAAACTGGCATGCACCTTAGCACGGGACAGCTGGTGCCAACTCCTCCCACCACGGGGCTTCGGTGATCAAACTGGCATGCACCTTAGCACGGGACAGCTGGTACCAACTCCTCCCACCACGGGGCTTCGGTGATCAAACTGGCATGCACCTTAGCACGGGACAGCTGGTGCCAACTCCTCCCACCATGGATTGCTTACAACAACCCATGGGAAGATTTGTTCGTCACCGGGGAAGGGCTAGGAAGGGCCTTGTTACCCTGGTAGCACTTCTGTACATTCTGTCGACTATTGGCGCTCAAATTTTGGAGGCAGCAATCAGATTGCAGAATCAAACAAACCACGTAGAACGTGATCCTGTCATGAGATTGAGCATGCTGACTAGCTTACCGGGATAGAATTTACCATACTGGAGATGGCAGTCGGAGAGTCTGTTTATACATGCAGGTCATCGAGACAAACCTCCCGATCGTCTGTTAGCACTAGCTGGGGTCCTGATCACCCGAGACAATCTGTCTGAGTTTGAAACAACTCGAACTCTCTCTGCAGCATCTGGTGGCTACAGGTTAGACTCTGTGCCCATGATAGTCAGAAATGACACGCGTCTTACAGTATGTTACACAGAAGTGCTACTAGGCCCCTTTTGATTTCGTATGGGGCCAGAGGATGAGGCTAGGAAAGGTCCAAGTACTGACCTGCATACTGTCTTCCTTGTGCTTGTAGAGGTACATGTAGATGTCCTGGTTGCCATAGCAACTGGCCACATGACATTCCTGAGATAGAAGATGAAGGAGACGCAAACAACGGATCTCCGTCACAGTCTCGAGATCCCCCTTCTCCTCCGACTCAGAGGACGCAGCGCAAGAAAGCCCGCCATGGTGCACACAAACACTAGACTGTTCCAGCACAGTTGATCCTCAGCCGGCTTCTGAACCCAACAAGTCATGTATCTATCCAAACCAGTGCTTACTCAGAAACACCACAATGTGTCCCAATGCTTTCATCAGCCAGTATTGTAACATTGTGTCATGTCAAATCACAACAATCATGATAAGCAGGAGACAGTGGGGATAAAATGGTGACAATAAACTTTAAAGTGATTGGGTATAATATCTGTAGAAGTGATTTGGGACAATCATAAAGTAACAATGGAATGGGTAGAATAATTATTGCGGCCACAAGTTATCTATTATTGTTGTGGGAGACCGTTACCATGGAGACTGTTACCATGAGTGGGCTCGCATCACGTCGTTGATCCACCTGGATGGAGATAGGACGCAATACTGATGCACGGCGAGCCAACTACTGGCTGTGTGCCCTATGCTCATGCAGAAGAGCTTGGTCATGATGTCATGACATTATTTATCCAACGGCAGCTGGGTGCACATTTGCCACATTACAGCCCAGGCCCAGGCTGGTGAAAGTCGATCTTCTGCAAGTTTTTCGCCAGGTTTTGGGCACGCTCAGGTAGTAGTGGCACTGACAGGGTGCTACTGGCATACTTCCTTATTAGCTAGGTATGGATTCAGGTAGTCTCGTTCCCAACCCCCCTCCTCCCCCCCAAGAGAGTCTCCCCACATTCTCTCTGGACCACAGTTGCTCGTCTCTGCATGCTGTGCATGTTAACCTCTATATGAAACATGTAACAGCGTCACTCACTCAGAATACTTCATCACCCTGGCGTAGAGTCCATACTTGTGTGGTGCCCCGCAGCCCTCCCCGTAGTTCACCACTCCGTACAGGGTCCACTTCCCCTGTGATTGGCACACCAGCGGCCCCCCGCTGTCATTCTGGCAAGCATCCTGACCCCCCTCCTGATACCCGGCACACAGTATGTTGCGAGTGATGCGGCTGCCGTACGACTGAGCGCTGCGACAGTGGCTGGGTGGAGGGAGAAGAGACATCACTGTTTTAGTTCACTGCCCATTCTATTACACTCCTGGTGGGTGGAAAAATTGTTCAGTGCAATATTTGTGCACTCAGGGTAGGTATATTCACATGCCAAAACTGGCACGTTTTTGAAACCATTTTCTGCCATTTTACAGCATACAATGTAGATTTTGACATTTCAATTTCAGAATTAGCCAAATTTGGAAAAAAACTCCTGTTCTGTGTGACTTGATGTGCCATTTCTGCCAAAAATGGAACATCAGATTAGGTAGGTATCTTAGGCTAGGAATGAGATAAGAGGCTGGAATTTGCACCATTCTGATCAGCATGAATGGAGCATTCAAATGCTGTCCATTTTGCTATAGGTTGAATTTTGACCCCAAAAACTATGGATAGTAGACATGCGGAGGGTGGTGCTCAATGAAGAATCTCAATCAATGCCTTTGGTCGAATGTGATTTTTGGCAAAAATGCGACCGAAATTAGGGAAAAGCTGCATGCTCTCAAGCTGACCACAATAGCACAACCACCTCTTAGTCATATACCTGTTCTCCCAATACCAAGTTTGGTTCATTGGTCCATTTTTGGCAGAGATGGTACATCAGTCACCCTATAGAACAGGAGTGCTGTTTCCAACTGATCTGAGTCTCAGAGTTGTTAATCTCGCACCGTCAAGTCCTCACACTCAGGCCGGAAGGGAACCCGCAACATTACTGCACGCTAATTCCAAGATTGGCATGTCAAAGCAATTTACTTCAAGTTTCAAGTGGCAATTTCCTAGGACACCGCTAGCCTCGTTCCCAGGCCCAAGCGACAAGGCTAAGGATGCTGCGTACCTGTATGAGACCAGAGGTACCACTGCTTGGTGCAGTACATCAGGAGACCAGTCGCCTCCGAACCTCAAGTGGCCCCACCCTGTCACCGTGCACCGTGTACCCACGGGTGGCTCCTGGGAGCGTTGGGGCAGGCAGACCAAGCGGGCTGTATTGGACAGTTTCACGGGATGCTGCAACTTTAGCAAAGCGATGTCGTATTCCTGGCTGGCAGAGATCGAGGGATGCCTGTAATCTGGGTGAACGAGGTAGCTCCTGACCTGTGTGTTTGGTGTGTGTTTGGTGTGTGGTGTGTGTGCATGTGGTGTGTGTGTGTGGTTGGTGTGTGTTGGGAGGGAGGATCAAGTCTGCAAGAGGTGTGAATAACTGACTCATACATTGCAGTGTCTGTGTACCTCTAGTTCCTGCTGTGAAGCTTCACTCAAGGAGCGATTGAACACCCCCACCCTCAGCCTCAGCTCCCCCGGCATCCTCCACCTGGGAGAGTTGAAGAGGCAGTGTGCAGCAGTGACAACCCAGTCCGGTCGGACTAGGGCTCCACCACACAGCTGCTCCACACCATGAGACGTTGAATACTCTATCAGAACCTGGTGTGTGTGTGTATGTGGGCGTGAGTAGGTCTGGGTATATGTGTGTGATCATGAGTATATGTTTGTGTGCTACCGTAGTCGCACGATATTAGGTGCATGCGTTTATATCTCCACAGGAAGGAAATATGCGCCTATAATGACATGCGTTTAATTTTGAATGTAATCATATAGCGTTTTAATTCACTGTACTAAAGCTGTATAGTAAGAATGCAGATTTAGACTGAAATTGCACGGCTACTGACCAATGAAGTGCGTATTTCACTTTTTGCACGGCCAAGCAGTGCAAAAAGTGAAATACGCGTCTCATTGGTCAATAATGGCGCTCTCTGGCTAATCAGGCACGTAGCAACGACGGTTGTAAACAGACGAGACCATGAAACAGAGAAAGAAGGCAGCTTACCTCGTTACTCGCAGCGAGTTGTTCATTGCGTCTACCGTGGTGTTTCTTACCGAACAAGAGTCGGCGAATTCTACAGTGCCCTGGCACGCTATCTGGCGACGAAAACACAATTTGAGACCGACATGATTGCCACACCTACCACCCCTCACTACCCGTACACCACTTACCGTAAGCACCTCCGTTCCACAGTAGCGTCTTCGAACGAAGTCGTGCATTCGTAGATTCTGGCTGATTCTGTCATGACATTGTCTTCTTGTGCCTACTCTATTCATCTTAATTTGTTGGAAGAGAGCCGTCTAGCTATATGATTAACATGTGATAGCATGGCTTGCAGTGCAATTTTGGGATAAATTGCACTCGTAATGCATTCAGGAAGGCAAATTGCACTCGGCTTCGCCTCGTGCAATTTATCACCTTCCTGAATGCATTACTCGTGCAATTTATCCCAAATTGCACTGCAAGCCATGCTATTACATATACACATTCCTCGAATAAGCATTGTGCTTCATTTGGAATTTTCCACTCAGCATTGAAGTCGTCTTCCAGAAACTGCAATTTTCGATCCTAATTAGCTAAGACAGGAGTCGAACGGCAAGTATGCGCCTATAGGTGAGCTGCGCCTATAATAACGCACATGCAACTACGGTATAAGAGTACTGATCTTCCAGTCTGAGGATCCCTGTGCCTCACCTGCCACGGGTGCTCCTGCACTCCACTCACCACCTCTCCCCTTGCCACACGCTTCTCCCGCGCTCCTGCTTGGCCTGCTGCTGTCAACCCGCACACGTCACTCTCCCCCATCACCCTCACCCTCACAGTGGCACTCCTCTGACCTACGCTGCTTTTGGCAGTACAGGTGTACCTGCCCCTGTCCGCAAGCTGGACAGTGTTGATCTGCAGTGAGCCATTAGGCAGTTGGGAGTAGTGTGGTATCCGGTTATCTGTGGTGAGCTGAGTCTGAGGAGGAACCAGAACGGGGGGGGGGGGGGGGGGGGGGGGGGGGGACGATGGATGGACGGACGGAAGGGATAGAGGAGGAGAAATTCAGGTGAGGTGGAGGGATGTAAGATTAATTATGTCTCAATAGTGTAGTTTACTGCCGGGGGGGTATAGGAGGATTGAAGGGATAGGAGGAGGAGAAATGAAAGTGAGGTGGATCGAGGTAGTTACTGGATGTAAGGTTAATGTACGTCTATATGCTGTGGTTTACTGTCAGTGGCACATGATTTCATTACCTGTGTGGTGTTGAGTGGTCGCGTATCTTTCTTCCATGTGATGACAGGAGAGGGAGACCCTGCTGCTGAGCAGTGGAGCACAATGTTGTACCCAGCCGTGGTGCGTACACAGCGTGGCGGTACCATGGTGAAGTAAAGCACTTCTAAATTTTCTGTGTGTGTGTGTGTGTGTGGGGGGGGGGGGGGGGGGGGGGGGGGGGGGAGGGTTTGGGGGAGTGGTCTACATCATTTGTCCAATTATTAACTACTTGTAGCTAGCATTAACCCTTTCACTGGTAGGTCCCCACTTCTATGGCAGTGAAAGGGTTAAACTGAAAATGCATGTGCTGCATGATGTACACACATGCAGCCAGTTGGATGGGTAACGTGCATGGTACGAGTGCAGAAGGATGCACACTCACTCATACTGGGCTGTCCAGCCGGACTTGACTGGGCCCCCTCTCTCAAGGGAACAGGAGGCCCGCTAGGGGTTGGAAGGGTGGAAAGGGGAGGGGGAGGGGCTGAGTGGAAGCTGATATCACCCACTTCAACACAGTTGGACATTGCGGTTGGTTCAGCTGATGGCAAATCTGTGGTGTTGTGAGTGGTAGGGGTGTGAGTGGTGGGGGCAGGAGTGGTGAGGACCTGCGAGCCTGAGGGGGAGAGAGAGACACGCACAGCTGAGTAAGAGTCCAATGAACCCCATCAAATAACCTAAGCACAAGCAAGCACAGTGCAGAGCTCACACATGGCCTCGTTTCCATGCAGGCATCCACCTAGCTTTGGAAAGAGCCTGCATGGGAACGAGGCTACCGCACAAACAGTTACACAAACCTGATTCAGTGGGCATAGAGGATTCTGCTGATGAGGGTGTGGTCCTAGTAACTGCAGGAACAAATACACGCTCTGAGTACTATCACGTGGCAATGGTGTAGTACACACAGACATTCCACTGGTATATAATACAATCGGTGACAGCTAGTTGATTCCAAAGAGCTGACCTTTCACTCTGATCTCTCTGGTCTGCTGTCCAGCAGGATTGCTCACCCTACACTCGTACATCCCACGGTCCAGGTGCGCCACCCCCGAGATACCCAGGGAGCCATCGGCAAGAACAGTGTACCGGGAACCTGCAGCAGTACGTATGTGGGTATGCACAAAAGGGCAGCTGCTGCTGTGAAATGGTGGTGGTGGTGGGGGGGGGGGGGGGGGAGGGTCCCACACATGCAGCTATAACACATCCTCATCCCCAGGCTGCATACATGTAATGTACGTATCTTGATCATGAAGGTATTGTATACAAATCATGTAAGTGAAAATTTGGACGTGCTGGGAAGGAGGTTACCATAACATTCACTTTGACTGACCCCCTGAGCTGTTGGTGGTGCTTGCGATGACAGCTCCCTCCCTCCTCCACTGCACCTCCCTCACCCCCCCACTCACACGGCACACCACCTTCCCGCTATCCGAGGCCAGATGCTGTATGGGGGGTGCGTCCACTATGTGAGGAGCAACTTCAATGGGGAGGGGTAGGGTGTGAAGAGGGGTGTGTCAGGGAGGAGGTGTGTGTGTGAGGAAGGTGTGTGTGTGCATGTGTGAGGGGGGTATATGTGAAGGAGGTATGTATCTACAGATCAGAAGATGTTTATATGGCCATTTATGGTCATGGCAACACTACAAGGGGTAATTACATTCCTGTACAGGCCTGAAGACACCAATTTATGTACACCAAACAATGTGGTTGCTATGCAACCATGGATCAATTATCATACTATAATACTTGTAGACATTTCAAATGAATCCGCAAGGGATGTAATCTGGAGAGTTCAATATGGCATATGTCCGTAACCCTCAATTCCAATACTCCCCTCCATGCATGATTAAGCAGTTTTACCTTTCTGGCATACAGGATCAATGGGGTGGGTAATACCCATTTGTTGCCATGGCAACCACTACCAGCCCCCTGGCTAAGTGTGCTGCACCATTGCACTTAACCTTGGTTACCATGGCAACAGAAATACAATATGTGTGGTAAGATGCCAGCTGTAGTGAGCAAGGTACACTGCCTAAGGGAGCTGGTGTGGAGGAGGAGTGTGGGGGGGAGGCAACCTGAGAGTATCAGACAGCCATTCAAAGTTAATAAGTTAAGCAGACCATCAAATCGAGTTACGCCTCCAATCCCCAAGATCCCAATCCTATTACCATAATTATAAGTTAATTATGCAAGTAGATGCAGCGATGTACAAGTGTGAGCTGTTAATTCCATATATTATAGTGAGAGCTCAGAGAAGTGGGTGATTGAGACATAGCTACACGTACCCCCACACACACCCACACACACATCCCACAAACACACACACACTTACTCCACAGCTCTGCTCTGCCCTTCTCAGTGGAGTTGAGTGAGAAAGCACACTCGTACACTCCAGAGTCCTCCTCCACAATGTCACGCACAAGCAGACGCTTCTTCATGCCATAGTTGCGGTATTTGCGAGTTTGGGTGTTCAAGAAGTCTCCATTCTTGAGCCAGATCACTTCCGTGCGGGGGCGATGATGGCGTGAATCTGGGAGAACCTGGCAGAGGGAGGGAAGGAGGAGAGAACGGAGAGAGGGAGAGGAGGGATAGTTTGTGTTCCAACATCCTTTTGACCAAAGATCATGCTCCTCTAGCCTCCTTGCACTTCCTCCCTCACCTCTCCCTCCCCCTGCCTTACCTCCACACAGGAAAAAAGAGCCTGGTTTGTGTAGTTGCTGGACTCTTGCCTTCCTCCTCCTCTCCTCGGAATGAGCACAGCCCTTGGCATCACCTCCAGTGCGGGTAGAACACAGCACACGAGGGAACAGAGGGCACCTGGGTAAACATGTAGACAGGAATGAACACAGATGGATAGTCACTGAGACTCAACGCTTTCAAAGTTTTTGTTTGTTACAAGATGCCATCTGGGCGGTGCTCATGCAACCAAGCCGAGAGTCCCAGCTCCTACACCGCCAAGGGGTTGCACATAGCAATTATCAATATGGTGTCCTTGTTCCCAGGCTTTCTATAGTCTCGTGACCAGACCACACCCCCCGTGTGCCCAGACCACACCCCCCAGGTTTGGGTGGCTTACAGTAACCATTTATCATACTCCATATATGGTAAGCCCTTCCAACCAATCCAACGCAAATTAGCATTCACATAACAACCATACCGGAGTAATAACGGACGTTTGTTCAATTAAAACTACAATATAATTTATTATCCGAACAACTATTTCACTTTGTCTCTTGCACTGCTACAACCAATGGCAGAGCAGTTGTTGCCATGATGCCTGCAGGTATTGGCACCCCAGCCAGTCTGGAAAAATAATTAACGTTCCCCGTTGGCAAAAACACGATCCAATACCTAATCTATTAAAGGCTGGTACAAATACAATAAGTCGGAGTAATGAAGTTTGATTTCTTCACAGAACTTGCAGAACGTTGTCACAAAGAAAACTTGCGTAGCTGTGGTATGGTTTATGATGATATAAAATATGAGGATCAAGAGAGTCGTTAATTTCAGGTGATTTGGCAGTGCACATCCTACACACTTTCCTCCAAATAATAGAATTTACAGTAACAAGGTTACGGCTCCTAGCAAAGGGAACTTGTCTGGCTGTGGTCTGTTTCATGATACGGATGATTTAATAAAATATGAGCATCAAGAATCGGCATCCTATCCCCTCTCCTACACCTTAGTTCATAACTCTTGCCATAATTAGGTGTGCATGAAGTATTTTTCACACTTGCCAGAAGGTTCCTTTGATAGTTCGGAATTTTCTTACCCTAGATAATTGCCCTTGGGTGTGCACAACAATGGTGCATGCTGCATCCACTGCCATGGCAATCAGGAAGATTGGCGAATCAAAGAACAGCGCATTCCACAGTCTTTGTACCCTGGGTTCTGTTGACGCTGTGGCTAACAGGCTCAAGTAGCCGTCAGGATTGAGCCAGGAATCTGATCTCGGCTGGTTTGGATTGTGTTGGTGCTACGGTTACTGTGACCAATTCCATACTGCCAGCCGTGTGACATTGTCTTTTTGGATGGGTCCATGGATACGTGGTAGTGTGTTAGGTGATATGACGACACACTGATGACTTATGGTAGTGGCAGATCAAACATTTGAGTCTCTGAATGACGGGCAACCTCATCCACCACGTCAATGTTTTGCCATTTGTCCCATGGAGACTGCCCTTGTAAAGTTGGGACTCAAATTAGGATTCCGCCAACCTTTCCCGTAGCCTCATTCCCAGGCTCCTCCCCAGCCTTCTCCCCAGCCTCATTCCCAGGCTCCTCCCCAGCCTTCTCCCCAGCTTTTTGTCGCATACTGTACTAAAACGTTATATTTTGTACAGTATGCGACAAAAAGCTGGGGAGGAGCCTGGGAACGAGGCTACCCTTCCCACTGAATGTTTCTTTGCTAGCATAGTGACACTCCTTTCATGAAGTATCGACAACTAATCAGACTTCCGGAGCTGGTTTACAGGTTGCATGAATAGGGAATTAGTTGTCATTACCCGCCACCTAGAGTTCATGAACTCTTGCCGCCACAAAAAGATAAAGTAGTTGAGAGTGTGGCCCAATCACATTGCAAGATTTAGTCACAATGCATTACATCATCATTAGTTAGCACAAAGCAGAGAGTATGGACTAGTTTGTCACTATTTTAGGAGCTTAAAATCATTTGAATTTCATCTCAGAAACTGTGCAAGCAGTCTACATGTTATATGTGATACAAGTACACTTGATTGTACCTTCAGACTTTCCCGTACACCATGATTGCTGCATTGCACAGAAATGTGGAACAATGTTTTTTGTTTTGTTTTTATCACGTGATGAAGAGGGTCTATATAGACTGACAATACACACAAATTATGCAATGGCCTATTCCATTAATTATAAACACCTGCAGAGGAACATGTTTTGATTCCGCACAGGACAGCATATTAGCATTGTCCCTGAGAGGTTCTTCAAATTAGCACAATAATACCCTAGCCACGTTTCCAGCTTTTCATTTGCAGTAATGAGTAGCTGGGTGAGGCCAGGGTACATGTGACAAAAAACTGGGTGGGACCTAGGAACAAGGCTAACTACATCCACATAAATTAATGGTCCTCTGCAGGGGGTGTATTGATACTACCAACGAAGTGGTCATTGGTCCAGCAGGAAGTAGGGCAATGGATTAGGGCCTGTTAGTGCTGAATGCGCATGCGTGCACGTGTACGTTACATAGAAAGTATTTACTTCCTGCCGGACAATATGTGCATGCGTGCACGTGTACGTTACATAGAAAGTATTTACTTCCTGCCGGACAATATGTGCATGCGTGCACGTGTGCATGTGCGTTACATATATACTTATTTGAAAGTATTTATTCCTGCCGGACAATATCTGCATCATAAAAATTGTTTACAAAATGGAATGGCCAATTGCGGAGTATGCTGCAAGGTGCACATGTACAGTCACTGATTCAGTCCTGCAAACAAATCAGGCCTCCATGGGTTGGCCTGAAGACTGAATAGTGTCTACTAATACTACAGGATGCAGCTGCTACAACTCATGGTTGAATAGCACTATTCAAGTTTGATTCTGTTAAGGCAGACTGCAGACATTGCATGAATCACATTAGCAGATATCACCCATCAAGTTAGAATAATAAATAAACCACAAGTGTTTTAGTGCAGACTGCAGTAGCCTCGTTCCCAGGCAACGAGCCTAAGACTGCAGGTGCAGCACCAATCACCTGCAGATCTATAGTAGACTGTACGCAGTAAAGCAGCCATGCGAACAAGTCAATTTGCTAAGCATCATTTTCATTGACCGCATGCACATGCAGAGATAATTATAACCACAAAATGCAACCTCCACATTGCATACCAACGCGACAGTGTACATGTACAAAACTACCACTGTGCAGTAGCCTTACCCAACGCGAAGTACGCCCGTGTCTTGCACTGCATTCTCCTGGAGGGTGCGGACACGTGGTCTGAAATTATGTGATTGGGGAATTGGCTGGGTGATCGGTGACCCAAGGTTGCACGATGCAGTCGCTTCGCTTGCGGTACGGTATCGCCTCTGGCCCACCTCAGCTGCTGCAGAGACCCGATGCTGGTTGCAAGTAGTGAGTCACTATAAGCTGCGCCACTGCTGCAGTGTGCTTATATAAACTGGTTGTGTTATGGAAAAATGCCCGCAAAATAAATGACGTCATGTGCGCGTGTGCAATCGCAATGCGCGATCGCGCGCCACATGTACTACTATACTATGTATGTGCATGAAACATGCAGTAAGAACATGTCTACGTCTTCTGGGGTTCGTGGTCGCCCCATCACAGAGATGCCCAATGAACTCACTAAAGACATCGACATCAGTGCTCCCATAGGTAAGCGTGCGTGCAGTACGGCTCACCATCAGACCATGGCATGGGCAGTATGAGTTGGAGTGGGCGGGGCATGAAACCGTACTGGAAAACGAACTCTCTAAGGGAAATACTTGAGGAACTGATTAAATATTCCTCGTCATCTGATCACCTATACAAACAAACAGCTTGAGTATCAAGTGTGTCTCACAGAGGACGTGAAATGTCCAAGGAATCTGTCCTATGCAGTGCGACAGCAGTGAGCATGCTGTCTGGTGCAACTGATCTTGTTGCTGTGGTCACAGGGATTGTGGCTTCCAGCAGACAATGAGTAAACACTATTATCCTCATACCAGGAATCTCTGAAATGGTAGCTGTTGATTTCTCCTCTCTATTCCCTACACCTGCACACTCAAGCAACACGAGTGCGGCCCGTGGGTATAGTTACATCATAGGCATGGGCATGTGATTTAGGCAGACATTTTGAGTGGGAAAAAGAAATATCTGTTTCTCACAATCTGCGTCGGGATCAACCTGAGCTTGGCAGGTATAAATGCTAACTACTTAGCAGCAAATGTTAACTTGGGAGGCAGCTGTGCAGCTTGCCTCATTTCCAGGCAATTCCCACCACCATTGTTCAGTATGCAAATACGGCAAGTGATCAAATACAGGTGGTGGGCATGGCCTAGAAACGAGGCTACTATGCAGCTGCTCGCATTTCTAATTTTTGCCGCTCATACAACAAGGGGTATATATTTGGCTATGACATCATGCGCTATATTCATAGCAGCGTGAGTATCCCGGCAGACTCATTCCCAAGAGACTGCCATGAGGGAATTGCGAGCATACCTGCTACAAGTGTACCTTGGCTTGCATCCCCTACCCACCCCCTCACATGCACGCATGAGCGTGTGCTCTCGACTGGGTGGGGAGAGCAGGTACAGTGTGTGTACTCCCGGGACATGGGATGGACACGCAAATTAAAGATCACATGGCAGCAATAACAGCACAATAATGTTCGCAAATCTGATTTTAAGTGTGTGCTAATTGATTCTGCTGTTGTGGCGAATATCGACCTACACATACATACATACATACATACATACAAACATACATACATACATACATACAATACATACATACGTACATACATACAAACATACACACGTTGTACCCTCACATTTGTGCAGAGATAGTGCGCCTGTTGCGGCAGGTGGATGCTCAGATATTCGCAGGATGGGGAGCACACGAGGTATGGAAAGTGTGAGGGTGTGATGGGAGGGATTGTGAGGGTGTGGGAGGAGGGATTGTGAGGGTATGGGGGAGGATTGTGATGGTGTGATGCGAGGGATTGTGAGGGTGTGCATGGGGGAGATTGTGAGGATGTGATGGGATCGAAGGATTGTGAGGATGTGGGAGGAGGGATTGTGAGGGTATGGGGGAGGATTGTGATGGTGTGATGTGAGGGATTGTGAGGGTGTGCATGGGGGAGATTGTGAGGATGTGATGGGATCGAAGGATTGTGAGGATGTGATGGGATCAAAGGATTGTGAGGATGTGATGGGATCGAAGGATTGTGAGGATGTGGGAGGAGGGATTGTGAGGGTATGGGGGAGGATTGTGATGGTGTGATGTGAGGGATGTGAGGGTGTGCATGGGGGAGATTGTGAGGATGTGATGGGATCCAAGGATGTGGGGGAGGGATTGTGAGGGTGTGGGGGAGAGATTGAAGATTGATGTGACAGGATCGAAGGATTGTGAGGGTGGGGGGTTGTGAGGGTGTGGGGGGATTGTGAGGATGTGATGGGAGGGATTGTGAGGGTGTGAGGGAGGATTGTGAGGATGTGGGGGGGATTGTGAGGATGTGATGGGAGGGATTGTGAGAGTGGTGGGAGGGATTGTGAGGATGTGATGGGAGGGATTGTGAGGGTGTGATGGGAGGAATTGTGAGGGTGTGATGGGAGGGATTGTGAGGGTGTGGGGGATTGTGAGGGTGTGGGGGAGGGATTGTGAGGGTGTGATGGGAGGGATTGTGAGGGTGTGATGGGAGGATTGTGAGGGTGTGATGTAGAGCTGTGACCAATAACCAATATATTGAATAATTGATCGATGTAGAGATCTTA
Organism: Axinella damicornis; assembly: GCA_963931865.1. NCBI lineage: Eukaryota > Metazoa > Porifera > Demospongiae > Axinellida > Axinellidae > Axinella > Axinella damicornis. The sequence goes on along the minus strand of OZ007515.1, from coordinate 10,812,885 downwards.
ACCAATATATTGGAGGTAAAATCGAGATATCAATTATTGAAATCTGTTTAGTGAGCACAATAAAGCGAACATAAAATGGTCATATGCAACAGTTAAGCACTTCAAACTTGTAGCAAACCATACGTATATAACAAGTAACAGTATACATACAACATATTTCTCCACCCAATAATCAGTAATCGGCAATTATTCAACCCACAATAATCGGCAATTATTCAACCCCCAATAATCAGTGTTGATTCCAGGACCAATATCACAGCACTAGTGTGATGGGAGGGTTGTGAGGATGTGGGGGAGGGATTGTGAGGATGTGATGGGAGGGATTGTGAGGGTGTGATGGGAGGAATTGTGAGGGTGTGATGGGAGGGATTGTGAGGGTGTGGGGGATTGTGAGGGTGTGGGGGAGGGATTGTGAGGGTGTGATGGGAGGGATTGTGAGGGTGTTGGGGAGGGATTGTGAGGGTGTGATGGGAGGGGATTGTGAGGGTGTGATGGGGAGGGTGTGAGAGGAGGGATTGAAAAGTATGCCATGAGCCATTCTAGTTCTATTGAATGGTGTTAGGCCTTGCGTATTTAGTGTGTGCGTGAGGTAGTGTGTGCGTGAGATATGCAGTCCAGTCCGTGGTGAAAGGATACACTGCCCTGTAGAATGCACATTCCGTGTCTGCATACCTAATAGAGTGCGAAACTGATTGGTAACTTTACCGCAACCAGCAGTTTCTAGAATTACCATTTGAAGGCGCTGCTAATTGGTCCCCCACGGTTGACGATTATGGCCCACACACTGCAAGGGGTGTGTGCTGCGCTAAGTGGAACATTGTATATGCTGCACTAAGTGGCACACTGGCTAGAGGGTGTGTGCTGCACTAAGTGGCACACTGGCTAGAGGGTGTGTGCTGCACTACTATAGGGACATGTACTCCGCTGTGTGGGGGCGTGTGCTGCACTAAGTGGCACACTGGCTAGAGGGTGTGTGCTGCACTAAGTGGCACACTGGCTAGAGGGTGTATGCTGCACTAAGTGGCACACTGGCTAGAGGGTGTGTGCTGCACTAAGTGGCACACTGGCTAGAGGGTGTGTGCTGCACTAAGTGGCACACTGGCTAGAGGGTGTATGCTGCACTAAGTGGCACACTGGCTAGAGGGTGTGTGCTGCACTACTATAGGGACATGTACTCCACTATGTGGGGGCGTGTGCTGCACTAAGTGACACACTGCGGGGCTAAACGATGCACTGTGGGGATGTAGCTTCGTTTTCAGGCACAGAATAGGGCTGGTGACACTTGGCAGGTTTTCCCATATGTGTTCAGTCAACATAGTTACCCTGCACGCACATGCGCGACGCAGGGTTAAGCAATCGGTTTTGTCCATCTGTCCATGGTCTGTCTGTCTGTCTGTCCAGTGAAATTGCATGAACTACAGGTTTAAACGATTGCTAAACCCAACGATAACATTTCAATCCAAAATAAAAGCAGCATCTCTCTACCTGATACAATCAAGGCAGTTCTGGTCTATGCGGCTCCAGTTTTGTCTTATTAAACAGTGATAGAGTCTGCCATTTTAATACGGTCAGCAGTGAAGGCCTTGTTGAAGGCTTAATTTAGAATAGAAGTGTCAGAATTCAGAAAATACCAGCGTCTAGCTACATAACTCACAGACCAGAGATCCACTCGGGAGGCTGAGAAAAGTTGCGTGAAAGTCGACATGTAATTTGCCGTGTTCTATAATTTATACAACTTGACCACACCCTGTTTCTAGCATTACTGCCACAACTTACGGTATCTCATTCTGCATGCATGCTGTATTAAAATCGGTGGGCCCTATAGCTATCTCATCATGCATGCAAAATCGGCAGTAGGCCATAATAGAAAGTAGCGCACAGGGTACATGCTCTGTTGAGCACCTCTAATTATGTAAGCGACTACATTCCTTACTGGATGCTTTCAAATGCACATGGCAGGTAGCTGGCTAAGTGGAAAGTCCTTGCCAAGGAGCAACCAGAGGTGAGTCTTGGGGCCAGAACAGCGGTTTATCAAAAGACTACACTCAATCTTTCACGCTTTAAAGAAGTAATTACACGGTAATTAGCAATGAAAGAAGGTGATTTAATTTTTGTCTACCCAAAATCTAGACTGGTGACTCAGCACATGCAGGAATTTTGCCAGGTGCCAACTGGCCCTTTTCCACATTCCACGTGTGGGCCTGGGTATGGGGACGTGTACTGCCTACGTGACACACTGTGGGGGCGTGTGCTCTGCTAAGCGGTACACTGTGGGGGTGTGTGCTCCACCAAGTGGTACACTGTGGGGGCATGTGCTCCTCCAAGTGACACACTGTGGGGGCGTGTGCTCTGCTAAGCGGTACACTGTGGGGGCGTGTGCTCCACCGAGTGGTACACTGTGGGGGCGTGTGCTCCTCCAAGTGACACACTGTGGGGGCGTGTGCTCCACCAAGCGGTACACTGTGGGGGCGTGTGCTCCACCAAGTGACACACTGTGGGTGTGTGTGCTCCACTAAGTGGTGTTTTGTTTCACAAGCCATAGCTGTCATTGTGTGCATGCTGCAGTAATGGGAGAGTGCCACTGGAATGCCATTACACATGTAGTGTGCTCTGTGAGAGAAGTTCATGCATGCCTTGTGTTGCTGTACATGTTGACTCTTGTTGAGGTGGCTCTAGCCTCGTTCCCAGGCTGTACTGGGATTGAGGCTAAGGTGGCTGTAGCCTCATTCCCAGGCTGTGCTGGGATCGAGGCTAAGGTGGCTGTAGCCTCATTCCCAGGCTGTACTGGGATTGAGGCTAAGGTGGCTCTAGCCTCGTTCCCAGGCTGTACTGGGATTGAGGCTAAGGTGGCTCTAGACTCGTTCCCAGGCTGTACTGGGATTGAGGCTAAGGTGGCTCTAGCCTCGTTCCCAGGCTGTACTGGGATTGAGGCTAAGGTGGCTGTAGCAGCTTGTGTCGTGCAGTCAGCACATACGTAGCACACTTTCTTGAAGTCTTCCATCCATTCATGCACACATGTACATCACACACCCCTCCCTCCTCCCCTACACTTAATTACACCCCCCCTCCCCCACACTACACGCACCCCCTCCCCCCACACACACACCCCCTCCCCCACGCTCACAAACTCAGGGAATATATGACAGCTGCACGTTGGCTAGCATGGAGAGTGTGATAGCCAGTGCATGCGACATCCTGCGAGACCCCGCCCACAATGTAGTGGTCCTGAGTGGGTGTGGCACTTCTGGCAGGCTGGCATTCATCACTGCGGTGAGCACATGCACACATTCTGCAGGTATCACACTCTGTGCACGTGATGTTGGGGGCTGCAGGTATCACAGCTGCAGAGGGGGTGCTGGGGGCTGCTGGTATCACAGCTGCAGAGGGGGTGCTGGGGGCTGCAGGTATCACAGCTGCAGAGGGGGTGCTGGGGGCTGCAGGTATCACAGCTGCAGAGGGGGTGCTGGGGCTGCTGGTATCAGATGTTGCAGTTATAATGTGGTCTAGCCTCGTTTTAGTCTCTCATTCCCCCAGCGTTTGTCGCCTACTGCAAGCGGCAAACGCTGGCGGTGGAGACCTGGGAACGGGGCTACTGAGGGCCTGCTGGTTCTGTCAGCAGTTGCCCTGACAACGCCTATATTCACCTTGGCATGTGAAGTCTCATGAAGGGATGTATGATGGCATACCACGAGAGGTGACCTAATTGCTGTCCCTCTGTCTTGTAAGCAGCAGCATTCCCAGCAGGCCACATGAAACGGTGTGTTTGGAACTGCTTTTTTGTGAGCATAGCTGCCCCTGCAGACATCAGGTATAGCGCGGTATTTACCAAATCAAAAACCTTTTTAATGAATTTGTTTTTCCCAATGTAATCAATCTGCTGTGTTTCGGGCGTTACCGCAAATTGTGTACCACAAATGTCCTTGAACATGTTGTGCAATTGATGCCATATTGTGGCCAACAGAGATCAATGGAGGTGCCACCACCGGCAGTCTCTCTATTGATTGCCAGCACGGCAGATTTCTCCTCCCATTATGTCTATGATTGTGTGAAGACATTAGCAGCTGGAGTTAGTCCAAAAAGTGTTTGTCTTCGTGTTTCCTGTTAGTGTGCACGCATGCATCAGCCAATTCCACAACAGTGATTATATACTGTCTGTCTGTCTCTCTCTCCTTCCTTCTTGTTCCCATAATTCTCCTTCTCCACCTCCTTCCCTCTTCCTCCACCTCCTCTCTCCTTCCACGTTCTCCTCCTCCCCTTCCCCCACTCCTCCTCCCCTCCCCCCTTCCCACTCCTCCTCCTCTTCCCCCTTCCCTCCCCCTCTCCCCTCTTTCCCACTCCTCCTCCTCTTCCCCCTTCCCTCCTCATCACACAGCGTGCATTCAACCGCCATCTTCACAGCATGAACCTCCCTCCATGCTATCACTACATCATTGCTGGGGGCGATGGTGCTCTGGTGAAGTCTGTTGAGGCCATGGAAGACAGCTGGCGAGAGGGTGTGAGGGCTTTGGACAAGGTAGGCAGTTGAGAAGGGAATGTCTAAGGTTGGCGTGAGGAAGCGAGGATGGTGTGGGGAGGGTGTGATGAGGACCAAGGACAGGGAGGGGGAGAATGTGGAGGAGGCAGTGTGAGGAGGGAGAGGGTGTGATGAGTGAGAGTGTGGGGAGGGAGGTGGGAGGCTAAGCTTGGTGTGAGGAAGCAAGAATGGTGTGAGGAGGACCAAGGACGAGGAGGGGAAGAGTGTGAAGGAGGTGGTCGAGGAGGGAGCGAGTGTGATGAGGAGGGAGTGAGTGTGAGGAGGGAGCGAGTGTGAGGAGGGAGCGAGTGTGAGGAGGGAACGAGTGTGAGGAGGGAGCGAGTGTGAGGAGGGAGCGAGTGTGAGGAGGGAGTGAATGTGAGGAGGAAGTGAGTGTGGGGAGGGAGGGTGTGAGGGAGGGAGCAAGGGAGGGTGTGGGGAGGGAGCGTGTGTGAGGAGGGATTGAGGGAGGGTGTGAGGAGGGAGTGTGTGTGAGGAGGGATTAAGGGAGGGTGTGAGGAGGGAGAGAGGTGTGGTAGTACATGTTGCGCTTCAAATGAGTTGTTAGAGTTCTAGAGACAACGCCCACTTTCCACTGCAGGCTACACAGGGGAAGACTACTGTGCTGTTTGTTGGTATTACCTGTGGACTCTCGGTGAGTGGTGAGGACTCTCAGTGAGTGGTGAGGACTCTTGGTGAGTGTATTAGGACGTGTGTGAGGACTCTTGGTGAGTGTGTGAGGACTCTCGGTGAGTGTGTGAGGACTCTTGGTGAGTGTGTGAGGACTCTTGGTGAGTGTATTAGGACTCTTGGTGAGTGTGTGAGGACTCTTGGTGAGTGTGTGAGGACTCTTGGTGAGTGTATTAGGACTCTTGGTGAGTGTGTGAGGACTCTCGGTGACTCTCGGTGGGTGGGGGGGGGGGGGGGGGGGGGGGGGGGGGGGGGGGGGGTACTGTCAGCGACATGAAAACGTGGCAAGAATATCTTGTGTGTGATCTTCTCTCACTCTACAGGCACCATTTGTGGCCGGCCAGTTGAACTACTGTCTGCAACACAGGGAGCGTTTCATCCCAGCTCTGCTCGGGTTCAACCAGGAAGCTCTGTGAGCACGTGTGAGACAGGAGGTGGATGTATGCGTGTGCAGGCATCACGATAATTGTGCAAAAGTATGCAGTTACTATGTCCGGACAAAGTCGGATTTCATCAGACACCTGTAAATGCATTAGACCATGTACCCATACCAATTAAAGCTGGTGTCAGTACAAAGGAATGTTGATTTGAGATATGTCCTGACACGTACGCTATTTTAGGAGAGAATTGTCTGGTGTCTCGATGTTACCGTGAGCCCTGACACTGTGTGTGTGTGTGTGTGTGTGGGGGGGGGGGGGGGGGGGGGGGGGGGGGGCTCTGCTCAATAATGTCGTATTGTGGATGTCCTGTAGGTCAACTCCCATCAGAGACTGGGACAAAACCTTCCGTGATGGTGGGTGATACACTGTACCTTCTAGCAGTGCCATTGACAGGTGACACACTGAGTTGTGACATACTCCCTCCACACAGTTGTTAACCGACTGAGGGAGGAGGGGCGTGGCTTTCTTCTCAACCCATCCGTTGGGGTAAGTGTGAAACCGTTCATATGTGAAGTTGCTGGTAGTAGTCTAGCTCTCCCCCCCCCCCCCCCCCCCCCCCCCCCACCAAACGTGCATTCCACAGCCTGAAGGTATCACAGGTTCCACACGTATGAAGGGAGGTTCGGCCACCAAGATGATCCTGGAGACCATCTTTTCCACGGCACACAGCCGACTGACACACAACAATGCCAGGTGAAGAGATTCATTGTGTCATATAGTGTCACCCGGCCTAGTCTCGTTCCCAGACCGTTTATCCAGCGCGTGTATCGCTTCTGTTGGGTCTGGGACCGAGACTACACCCGGCCATGCAGTGCTATGCTGGCTACTGGGCCTTGTTCCCGGTAGCAGCTGAGCCTTGTTGTTCCCAGTAGCAGCTGGGGCCTTGTTCCCAGTAGCAGCTGGGCCTTGTTCCCAGTAGCAGCTGGGCCTTGTGAAAGCTGGCAGTGGGGAGGCCTGGAATGACTATGCTTTCTTTTTTTCAGCATTGTTGAATCCTAGACGTACATGTAGTTGTAACCATATGGTTAGAGATACGTAGCTGAAATTTGCACCATTGCGATTAGCATGAATGGATCCGGGATCAGTTCAATTTTGCCATCGGTCAATAATTATGTGACCGACCGTATAAGTCATTTTTAGCACATATTATGCTGATCACAATGGCACAATACCAAGCTTCATATCTCGTTCAAACATGTTGTATAGGATCATATACAGAGTAGGATCATACCAGCTAATAGTCTCATTCCAGACCCACAATTCTGAGGGGGTCTGGGCACGAGACTATAACCAGCTAAGTACGGCTATGCTGGATATCTTGGGCTAGGAAGGAGATACGAAGCTGGGGTTTGCACCATTGTGATCAGCATGAAAAAGAACTGTCAACTGATGCCCTAATAAGGAATTTTAATATTGGTCACATTTTGCCAAAAATCGCACTCAACCAAAGGCTATAATCCATGGTTTTTCATGATTTTCGGTCAAAATTCAACCTACAGCAAAATGGACATTATTTGAAAGTTCCATTCATGCTGATCACAATGGTGCAAATCCCAGCTTCATATCTCATTCCTAGCCTAAGATATCTAGCATATTACTTAGGTCAATCGTCAGCCCAATTTGCTCCATTGTGATCAGCATGGACCAATGATGCCCATTTGGCTACTTTGAAACAAAATCTGTGACATAAATGTGACCAACCTATTTATAAAGGGACATCATTTGAAAGTTATTTTTGTGCTGACCACAAGCAATCACACATTATTTTGTGTCTCATTTACATACCCATGCCTCAATTTTGGCACAAAACATACCTCCTCATAAGCTATGCATACACCCTCTCCTCTCCTCAGCTCAGTGACCAGCACACTGCAGGGCTATGAACTGACATGCAGACACACCTACTTCCAGTCTGTTGCCATAGCAACCATCCTGGAGACAGCTGCAGAATGGTATGCAACACATTTGCAACTCACATGACATCCGTGCAGCCATGCACCCTAACACCCTCACTCTTCACCATCTCACTCCTCACACAACTTCACATACCTCACCTCACATCTCCCCCCTCACACATTCTCCCTCACCCCTCTCACATCTCCCCAGTCTCCGTGCAGGTGGGCAGGTGTGTTACCTTGGCGTGGGATCACTGGGACTCATGTCTCTCCTTGATGCATCAGAGTGCCCACCAACATTCGGAGCTGGTCAGTGTTCGGATGGAACTTTCCCTCCCTTCTCCTCTTACTCCTCTGCCTATCTTCCCCTCCTGCTCCTCCCTCTTCCTCTCCCCTCTTCTCCACTGCCCCTCTCTTCTCTCCTCCTCTTCCTCCTCCTCCTCCCCCTCCTCCTCCTCCTCCTCCTCCTCTTCCTCATCTTCCTCCTCCTCCTCTTCCTCCTCCTCCTCTTCCTCCTCCTCCTCTTCCTCCTCCTCCCTCCCCCTAATTTTCCTCCTCCTCACCTCTTCCCCTCATCTTCATCTCTCCTCTCTTCCACCACCTCCTCCTCCTCCTCCTCCTCCTCCTCCTCCTCCTTCTCCCCCCATCCCTCCCTCCTCCTCCTCCTTTCTCCCCCCATCCCTCCCTCCAGCATTTGACGATGTGCGAGGGTTTGTGAAGGGAGGCTATGACACACTGGGGAACCGTGAGGGGGACATCTCAGACAAGGTGGGAGATGAGTCAGTCCACTTCTCACAGTACCTGACATCCCCTGCACCCCCAACTCTCAGGGACCGGAGTACCGTCTGAGCTGGGAGGACTTCTCCTCCACCACTCACCCACATCTCACAGCCCTCGACTACGTCATCTTTGTGATGAAGACGGCAGGTACACATGCACTGAGGTTCTTGCACAATGTAATGCTGAAGCCGACCATGCACATTTACGGTTTTGTTTAGGGTTCGATTATGTTTAGTGTCCGTTATGGTTGTTGTCATCTGGAAGACGTTTCAAATAACAGTGGCTGTAACAAAACCTTACGAGTTTAACCTACAGTAAGCAAAGAGTTTTATTCCTGCTCACCCTCGGAAGGTCTGTTGCTTGCTCTCAGACTACAGTGGCGTGGCCTCAGATGTGCGGCAGCTGTGTGAGAGTCTGTGTGACCGTGGGAGCAGGAGGGCCTGTATACTGGTGGGAACATCACAAGATGACACTGACAAGGTGAGCATTAATCGTATTTGCATGCAGAGCCACCCCTATTCCTCTCCACCCTCTCCCATCCCTTCTCGCCCACTTTTCCTTGTCCCTCCTCTTATCCTGTCCCTCCTCTTATCCTGCCCCACCCCTCATCTCAGATGGGAATGTAGAATGGGGCTAATTTGGTTGTCTTGGGCGGGGGGGGGGGGGGGGGGGGGGGGAGGTAAAATGGGGCAACTACAAGTACAAGCAAACACATGACAGGTGGTAGTATGATGAAATGACCACACAGCCGCCATATTGGGATATGGCAGAGAGCTGTCCTTGGTCATCATGAGGACTAGCCAGAGTGCATGAGTATCACTACTAATTTGCGTTAATAGTACCTAGTTGGCAAAGTCATTTAAGAATGGGTTTGATGACTAGAGATTACTGGAGATTACTGGAGATTACTAGCTTTGTTTCCCAGGCCATTCCTCTGCCAGCTTTTGATTGCTTGCAGTATTTGGCATACTTAAACACTGGTGGTGGGAATAGCCTGGGAACAAAGCTACTAATAAAATGCAACCACCAGCTAACAGCAGGACTGCATGACACAAGGTTCCTCCAGATGTTTGTTGAACAGAGCTAGCATTGAGCCTGGAGGCTAGACCTGCAGATGGTGAACACAGCTAGCTGGGAGCTAGACCTGCAGATGGTGAACAGAGCTAGCATGGAGCCTGGGAGCTAGACCTGCAGATGGTGAACAGAGCTAGCATGGAGCCTGGGAACTAGACCTCCAGATGGTGAACAGAGCTAGCATGGAGCCTGGAGGCTAGACCTGCAGATGGTGAACGCAGGAGCCTTGGGGGCTAGACCTGCAGAATATGAATGGAGCTAGTGTGGAGCCGAACTACGCTGTGCTGTGTGAACAGTTGTATTAAAGCTGTATACTCACTACAGGTTGACTATGGACTGTTTGACTCTCATGTGCAAGTGGTGTTACCATGGCAACCTCTCTCATACTACTGGTCATGTCCTGACCAATCAGATTTCCTCCTGGAAGCTTCAGTGAAGTTGGTATTGAATGCGGTGAGCACAGGTGCACATGTTCTGAGGGGCAAAGTCCTTGGGAACCGCATGGCAGACCTGAGGGTCAGGTACGTATGCTGGTATTACAGCTAGTAAATTTGGCAGAGTTTCAAGATTTGGTTTTGCATAGATGGGCGAAGTGTTAACAAAAAGCTTACCACATTGTAAACATCCATTTTTGGATAATAATAGTTAGTTTGCAATTTAGGTGTGGGTGGGTAATAGTAATATTGAAATGTGCGTTACGGCAGTACTATCTAAGTATAGCTGCACTACAAAACTGTACCAGCAAATTTTACGAGTTGGTATAATAATTGTTACAAGTGTACAGCACGAACAACAGTGCCAAGGCAATGTACAGCTTTGTGCAAGGGTACCTGCACGATGACATCATCATCATGGCAATGATGTCATCATACACTTTGTAGTATGGTGATATGATACAAGCCTGGAATTTCATTGCACATTCCTCGACCAATAGACATAGCAAATGCTTGTTACCATAACTTGCTTACCAGCAATACTTCATTCCTGATTTCCAACCCCTCTCAAACAAGGTGCAAGTTCCAGTAACTTTTCGAACTAAGGGCAGAGCCATAGAACTGTCAGTGAAAGGGTCCGTTCCAAATGAGATATGCAGGTATACGAACAAATTCAACTTCAACTGAAGTAATTTAGATTGCTGACAAGTAAATTGGCCCTCTTCAGGAGAGCAAATGTAGTCAATACCAGCTATATTCTCCACCGCAAATCTATCAGGCTTTCCTCTGGCATGGTATATATAGCACATAGCGCTAATACGGATAACTCACGTGACTTGTAGTACTGCTACAGATTTCTCACATGACTTGTAGTACTAATATGGGTCATCACATGACTTGCAGTAAAAATGGTTTTATCAACTGCACTTACCTACAAGTCCTTGTGACTGACCCCAATACAATTACGGTTACAGTCCAGCCTTTGTTCCTGATGGCAGTAGCCATGCACAGTCTCTTTCTGTGTTTGATGAGGAAGTGGTCGACTTCACTCCATCATTTCACCTCCTGCAGCAATGACAAGCTCTTCCGCCGTGCCCTCTCCATCATACAGGTGCGTCCACTGCCAAGCGAGCTTGCTAGGTAACAGTTCATGCTCAGTGCACACTTTCACATCCCCACAGGATTTCAGTGAGGTGACGTACGAGAGAGCTCTCCAGTGCCTCCTCTCTGCCATCCACAACATCAACACAGCCGACCACACCCACCCTCCGATGTCCGGTGACTCCACCCACCTCCCACTGTCAGCTGACCACACCCACGACATCCACATTGCTACTTCAAGAGATAAGGTTTCTCATCTTGTGAACAACCTGAGAAGGGTTAACTCACGTGGGTTAACTAGTAAATATGATACACATAACTAGGCCAGACCAAAATAATTACTCTGCTGTTACGTACAAGGGCTTGCTCGGTCCTGTTTTTGGTGAACATGAAAATAATTTCTGTAGGTGGGCTCCACATAGCTATGCAGTTGCATGTAGGGCAACTAGTGTGTATTCATTGAATAGACCCCCTCGCGCCTATCGCTCAGTCTAAGATTCATACTGCATTAACATGGGCGATCTTCAGATGACAATGAACACATGCCATGTATTTGTAGTTGCTGATTGTATGAAAAATGGTAGACTGTTTAATATGACAAGCATGGTATTGCTATCTGCCTGATGAAGATCCCTCGGGATCGAAACGTTGCAACTGTTATGATGAAGTTGTTTGTGCAAACAAAGACTGCTAACTATTTATTTAGTTTACAGTTATAGACTCGCATAGTCTTTGGTCGAAGGGACTGGTCGTTTAGGATCTAGACTAACAAGTGAGTCTTTAAAAGACTTGATGTGTCTCGGCACGACTTGGTATCAGCTAGAATCATGCAGAGGACACGGCAGCTGTTTAACCCTTTATTATGACTGCAAAATCTGTTAGCTATGAGACTTTCCGCTTAAGTGAGTGTCAATATCCTTGGAGGTTCTGTGTGAGCAAGGGGTGGGTCAGGGTGAGGTGGGAATGTTCACCCAAAGGGTGAAAGCAGTATGGTCGTGTCTGGGCTTGATGTTTAGTCAGAGCCTGGTGGGCCTAGACAACACCATGGCCAATTCTTTCAGCAGTATCTATCTAGCTAGCCAGAGCCGAGTGTGTATAGTTTACACTGTGTATGGATGAGTGAGTATTCATTGTCCTGATTTAAGTAGCTGCAGTCTGAGTAAGCAGCCAAGCAAAACCCATAATCACTTTTGACGATGTACTTGTAGGCTATATATAAGTTTACACCCTATTAAGAGTGTGGAGCAGGCCAGGTTGCTACACTTGCGCGGGCGCATTGCGAAAAGCGACACAAAAAGATAATATGACAAGCATAGTATAGAAGTGCTTTGGTCGCTATCAGGTACACACATGCAAATTTCTTTGTGTCAGGTATTTTAACCCTGTAAATCATGAGATTTTTTATCACTGGACAAATGACAGACAGATGACAGACGGACAAAACCGATTGCATGCACGTATAGGGTACCTTTGACTCCTATTAGCTTTATAGCTACCCTGTCATCTCCCAGATGCTGCTTGCATTAAAATTTTCATAAAGGAAAAAAAAAACTAGCTCTCCAAGTTTGCATACTAAACCATTGTGGTCCTTAGTTACTAAACTTGTTATTTGTATGGCCACTCCCCATTTTGCTATTCAATCACTACCGGTATGTACACAATGTACCTACAAGAGTATAATAGTAAACAACAGCACTGAAATTATGATTGCAATACAAACTAGAGGTGCTCAGCAGAGCACGTACCCCGTGCGCAACTTTGACTTGACAGCTATAGGCCTACCGCCGATAATTCATACAGCATGCACCATGCATGAGCTAGCTAGCTAGGCCATGATTTACAGCGCTATCAGCATGCAGAATGAGATACCGTAAGTTGCGGCAGTAATGTTAGAAATAGGGTGTGGTCAAGTTGTATAAATTAGAAGCACGACTTTCACGCAGCTTTTCTCAGCCTCTCGAGTAGATCTCTGGTCTGTGAGTTACGTAGACGCTAGTATTTTCTGAATTCTGACACATCTATCCCGAAATAAGCCTTTAACAAGGCCTTCACTGCTCAAACCGCTCTACATCTATGGACAGACTGACAGACAAACCGATCACTCTACCCCTGCTGCGCATGCGCACGGGTAACTATGACTGAGGAGGTTGGTGTTAGGAGGTATGAGTCCATGAACAAGTGATGTCACATGTCAGGAAGGAAGCATATTATGTTGTCATGTGTCTAAGAGTGAAGTGTGCAATGCTTGTAGCAGTACAGAAGCTCCAAAACAACTTTAGAACGATTACCTCTAAGCGTGTTCTCGTGATTCCCAAACTCAGCAAAACCATGCATCATGACTTGTGACTTGCCAAACTGAGAATGCAATAAACTATGTTCTTAATTTGGAGTTCACTAAATGGAAGGAGGCAAATGGGGAATTAGACCTCATTTCTCCATGAGGTGATACTACTTACCTCACTTAGCACACATATCTCCATTAGTAGGAGTCTCACATGGCCAAACCCCTACTACTTACCTCATTTAGCACACATATCTCCATTAGTAGGAGTCTCGCATGGCCAAACCCCTACTACTTACCTCACTTAGCACACATATCTCCATTAACAGAAGTCTCACGTTCACATGGCCAGGCATGGCCAGACCCCATTCCGCACTGAGTGAAATAGTCAGGGACATGGCCGTATGGAACAATTTGTTAACTGCTCAGGAATTTAATTGATTATGTAACCCGGCCATGATGTAAGCAACAGTGATCGCCTGCAATTTTTATGCTAATCACATACTTCAGGTAGCATGTTGCACTGTTATTGGTACGCACTCCACGGTGCGGGACAACAAACTGCTTTATGTGGTCATGTCCCAGACTTGGTGTGGAACAGGGTCTGGACGCATGAAACTACTCATACAGTGTAGCTGTCTACCACCTACTGTCATACGTGTATTGTACCTCTCTCACCACCTGAGGTTGTTCCGGTTGCCCTCCTGGTCTCCACCGGGTCCTACAGTGTGGAGGAAGCACGTCAAGCTCTGAAACAGAACCCCATTGTCAGAAGTTTGCTCGCAGCTAGCAAAAAGTTTACGAGTGCAGAATAAATTTTATTGTGGTGTTGCATGCAAGTATATATATTTTTGTAAGCTGTATAATATCACCCACTACTTGTATATATAGCTGATCGCGTACAAAGCGGAGCGCGCGGCATGGCAGAACAATGAATACGATTACCATGATGCCAGGTCAGGTACCAGAACTAGTATGCGTACCAGCCCGGTGTAAGGGTGTGATCCCAGCTAAATTATATGCAGCTAGCTTGTAAGGTCTGTATAGAGGAGTGCTGGTAGAGTAACCCACAAGTTATCCGGCGATTCCGACAGTTCCTCCGGAGTCATGGGGTGTGTGGGGAGCAAGAAGAAGCAACCACGTCGTCCTACGAACGCATCAACGGACAGTCATGGAGCTTACCAAACAGGCTATCCAAATGGCCGCTCGCCCGATTCCTTTATTGCGTCGGTGGGCAGCCCCGCGCCTCCTCTCCCACCTGAGAGACAGTCGTACATGCCTCAGGGCCCAATCTTTATCGCGCTTTTTGACTACGACCAAAGGACAAGCGAGGACCTGTCGTTCAGGAAGGGGGAGCGCCTGGAGATTATCGACAATCAGGACGGGGACTGGTGGCAGGCGCGCAGCTTGGACACCATGAGGGAGGGCTACATTCCCAGTAACTACGTCGCCGAACACAAGACGATTCAGGCAGAAGAGTGAGTGTAGCAGAACTACTGTGTGTGGGTGTTCTGATGAAGAGGTGTGTGTTGGGAGGGGGGGGGGAGTAGGTAACTCGGGTATGGTGTGTCTTGTACTACGGTACCGGTACTACCACCTTGCTCCATGTTGGATACGTTACTATTCAGAATGTGCCTTAGCCCTTGTGAGCCTGTGAGCCGTGCACGGTCATCAGGTGCATCCAATTGCTAGCATGCGAGGCACTAGCGCTATGGGGAGGCTCAGTCTTGTTATGACTGCTGGTCATATTGACCGTGTCACTCCGCCATTTGAATCCTTCCTTTTTTTGTGTGGCCCAGCCAAAGCATGAATTGTGACCTCTGAACCTGCAGCGTTGCTAAGTTGGCAGTAGATGGTGTGCGTGCATTCCCAGCATGTACTGTTCTCGTTGTTCTACACATACACGACAGCCAAAATGTGTGTGAGCTAACAGAGAGTAACCAGGGTGCCGTGCTGTACACTGTCTGGGTACAGACCATGTTGGCAGCAAGCCATAAAGTGAGGCAATTGTGGAACCCTAGCTATGTGCCAGAGTGCTCCAGCACGTACTTGGCATTTTAACACTTCTGAGCCTTCAGTCTGAAAACACTGGGGCCAATGGGATGCCTTTAAACTGAATTTCTGTGTTTACCTCGTCCATTCCTAGCATACCAGGGAAACCATTTAGGTGGCTTGTGTTTCAAGAACACCAGTGCCTTTCAGTGGCCGAGATACCTTCCAAGCTGGGGTGGGGCACGTTGGTAGTTAAGGCAGAGGAACCAAATAGCTAATTGGCATTTCACGTCGTCTGATGTTTGAGGTGTAAAGCCATCGGAAGGGGTGCATCTCATTCCAGCAAGCGTGAAGCTTACTGACCTTCTCCCTAGGATTTATTCACACTCTGGTGGCTTGTTTCCTTGTGGCCAGGAGACCTCATTCTTTTGTCTGCGTGGATGGTGCCTGTCCGTGAATGTGGCATTGATGTGGTCTGAGGCATGCGAGTTAGAGCTTATGGAATGCTGGTCTTGTCATGTTCTCTTCTGGAAAAGGACAACACGCACATATGCATTCTGAATGCTGTCAACCCAGGATAGTCACTGACCTGGTCAGGTTTTCAACTTAGCTCTGTTATCATATTTGGGATTCCAGCTTCTGAGGACATTTTCGGGGTTGCCCACAATGAGGTGGCTACCCATTGGAGCATGGGGTTCTTAACTAGTGCTGAAGTAGTTTTCAGGATGATGGCTGTGGTGTAGTTTGCAGTTCGTAGACTGAGGGAGGGAAGAAGTGGGAGAGGAGGGAGGGAGGGATGTGGGGGCAGAGAAGGACACCCCATTGAACTCCATACTACCCACCAGGGTGTGACTGCACCACTGACCCTGGTGAGGGTAATGGACCATGCAAATTCATCATCTCATCACAATGAGGTGGCTACCCATTGGAGCGTGGGGTTCTTAACTAGTGCTGAAGTAGTTTTCAGGATGATGGCTGTGGTGTTTCAAACCAGTTTGCAGTTCGTGTCAGGAATCGTCTCTCACCCTGCACAGTGTGTCGAGGGGAAGGGTAGACTGAGGGAGGGAAGAAGTGGGAGAGGAGGGAGGGATGTGGGGGCGGAGAAGGACACCCCATTGAACTCCATACTACCCACCAGGGTGTGACTGCACCACTGACCCTGGTGAGGGTAATGGACCATGCCAATTCATCATCTCGGAATGCAACAACCGTACTCGGTGCAGAGCGGGAGACAGTTCCTGAAACCACCTGCAAATACCTACAAACTGCGGGATGTGATGTACTGGAAGCAGAATGCTAAGTGACTTCCTCGTCTTAACACTCGTCGGAGGTGGGCCAAATCACTTGAGGAGTCTCAAGGGCTGCCAAAGTGCACTTCAACCTCCTAGTAAAGTCTTCTCTAGTCTCTGAGCAGTGCACCTTGTGCCAGTATTGTGCGCTTCAACGTCATAGTAAAGTCGCCAGTAACCATGTCCAACGTGGTGCATGGACTTATATCAAAAAGCCACAGAAGCTGGTCAGCTCTTGTCAGCCAACTGTGCTTGAGTAGGAGGTGAGGGGGTCGTGCTCCCCACTATAAACCCTCCCACTGGGAGTACACTCAGAGCGCTGCCATTAGGGAGTGTTGTCAAAGAGCTGCTGTCGGTAAACAATACCTTCTAGGCTGTCATCCCACATATGCTCACCCCCGGACGCAACCAGTATCGGGTTGGCTGGTATTCAGCCATCAGCTGGGGTTACAGCTCACCTCTGGACTGGCCTTTCACTCTATGTCTTGTTGTGTAACGTGATGAATGTGAAGGACAGTGTATTTCGGCACACTCATATTTCAAGTGCACGCACTAAACTGCTCTTGTGCTAAACGTAAACACTACGTTTTGGGGAGAGAAGGGATGGCCAAATGGTTAAAGCCTTTGACTAAGGTTGCTGGTTCGTGTCCCACCACGCCACAAGAGATTTTCCTTCTATCCTACATGGAACAGTCTGCTCAGCTCTAAAGCTGTCAATCCTGGTGCTGATTAGTACTAATTAGCATTCAGATGCTACTTCAAGTCTCTTGTTAGCCACTCTATGTCCCCAAAATCATTTTCAGGAGATCTGATTCTTGTTCATTCATCTACTAGTTTTTGATGTAATTGAATGGTGGAACGCTTGGCACAGTGGCCAGTTGGGTTCCCAAGCGAAGCATTTGCAATCACTCCCTCCTCTCTACAAGACACTGCCAAGCCATTGTGTTTTGAGAGGCCAGGGTCGATGGAGGATTGGGTCTTCAGGGGACTCCCACACTGGATTCCACCACTCTGTTGCCATGACATTTGATCACAAACAAAACCAAACCAAGTGGCAATGAGAGGGTTAACCTAAACTGTACCGGTTCCTGGCTCCTTGATAAGGGGGCATGTTGGGTGTTCCCCAGTGATATGTGGCATGTGGGGGAGTGATATGGGATATATGGGGGAGTGAGCGGTGTACCCCAGTGATATGGGGCATGTGGGGGGGGGGGGGGGGGGGGGGGGGGTGAGCGGTGTTCCCAGTGATATGGGCCATGTGGGGGAGTATGAGGTGTTCCCAGTGATATGGGATATGTGGGGGAGTGAACCAGTGATATGGGGCGTGTGTGTGTGTGTGTGTGTGTGTGGGGGGGGGGGGGGGGGGGGGGGGGGTGTTTCCCAGTGATATGGATATGTGGGGTAGTGAGTGGTGTTCGGCTGAGGCCCACCTAGGGAGATGGCTTGTCTGGCTTCACGGTCAATGAACCAGCACATTCCATAGATGCTTTCTGTTGTAGCTAAAACCCAAGGGTATTACCTGCTAGGTAGGGAGTGCTAACAGCCCAGCAGAGAAAAGAAGCTACGTCATTCAGTCTTGTCAATTGCAGAAGACGAGTATCATATTTCCGATCAACCACTGTGGCTACTATTTATTTCATCATGCGATTTACTGCGGCTACTAAAGTTTTGCTTCTGCCCCGTGTGGTACTAGTACCATAGTAACCAAAATGGTAGGAAACCATTACTTTCGCAAAAGAATTTACAGCTCACATGTCTCTTGCCCTCCATGCCTCTGCCTCAGGAAATGACCATACCTTCCTAGACAGCTCTCAGAGTACATGTTCTCCTCTCTTCATGCTCACAGCAAAACGGTCACAGTTGCTTCCCTCCTCAAGCCCTAGACAAAACACTTCACCCGACCGTATGCCATCCACACAAGGTTGCTCACGTGCTATTCGAATACTAGCCGTCGCGGCTACTAAACAAGAGCAACGTTCAGTCCTTCTGGAGATGCGGCTATTATTCAAGGGTGGCATTTGATTGTGGAAGTACGGCATGCCACAATGTAGCAAGCGACAAAAATGACAAATTTTCTATCTGGCTTGCGGCTATAAGTGAAGTACGCATCACTTTTTTGTCCCCAGTGGACATACAGAGAGTGCAACGACTTACTACTGTGTCTCGAGGTGGAATAGACGATGCTGGTTATGGTTAGCCTCGTTCCCAGGCCCCGCCCAGCTTTTCGTCACTTGCAGTAAAGCGGGGCGCGGGCCTGGGAACGAGGCTAGCAATTTGAGACTTGACTTCCTGTCTAAATGTAGCCTCGTTCCCAGGCCGTTTTGGGAGGGAGAAACGGCCTGGCAACTTCCGCGAGTTCAAACTGTTATTTCCGCTGCCAGAGAGTTGGAAAACCCAATCAGATTTCAGATCGCTGTCACATGACAACAGCAAACCGAATTGCGTCATGCGTTGAAACGTCGCAGTCACGCCCATTCATCACAATAGTTGATCACTCGATCGCGCTAGTGTAGGTGCTCTGCACAACGACTTTTGTTTGTTCGTCTTCTGCTTGCCTTCCGTCGCAGAACCTGCACAAACAGTTCCTTCCACGAGCAGGAAAGGACCGTTCTCAGCTAGTGAAAATATCGGAAGTATCACATGGACTCCACTGATTGAATGAAGTATGCAATTGCCGTGACGTTACGTCCGTAAACAGTTTGAACTGGCAGAAGTTGCCAGGCTGTTTCTCCCTCCCAAAACGGCCTGGGAACGAGGCTAGTCTAAATGTGGAGTCAGCTTGAACCTAGCCTTGTTCCCAGGCCGTGTGGGCGGCCTGGTAACCAAGGCTAGCTTGAACCTCATCTGATGCTTTGAACTGCTATCCTCATAAATAGAGTATCCTTGTATACCTTAAATGGCTGTAGTATTATGATGTCATTCCATATCTAAGCCACATTATACATCGACTGTACATGTAACTCATACTGGTATACACATACACCCAAAATCAGAATTCAGATTTGGCTGGCCAGTTGTCTAGCAAAGAGAGATTTGATTTGGCCCTGCATATGATTTGATGTGGTCATAGGGTGGCCACTGGCCATCGTAGAAATTGGACAGAAAATGGCCCGTGGCCAGCTGTTATTTTAAACTCCGCTAGGAGAAAAAGTTGACTGCCTTTGGGTTTAGCTAGCTATTTAGTGGTGTTTATTGATGTCTCAGAATGTGTGTGTGTGTGTGTGTGTGTGTGTGTGTGTGTGTGTGTGTGTGTGTGTGTGTGTGCGTGCGTGCGTGCATGCACACGTGCGTTTATCTGTCTCAGTTCCAAATACTTTAAGCATCAGGTGATACATGTAAGCTACATGTAGGTAAACAATCACCGGATACTTAAAGTACTTCACCCACTTAAAGTATTGTGAACTGCATTTTTCATCTTAATTGGTGTTTACTATAAATAGAGTACTATAAATGGCCATGGTATGACATACAAAGTCAGCTGCCCAATGTCTACGCCATTAGACCATGTGAACATTGCCTGTAACTCAAACCTATAGGTGAGAAAGGTCAGGGCTGCCTGTGAGCTCAGCTGTGTGTGTATGTAGCCTCGTTCCCAGGCCTCCACCCCAGCGCTTTTTGCACCGCAAGCGACAAAAGCTGGGGTGGAGGCCTGGGAATGAGGCTATGTATATGTTTGTGTGTGTGTGTGTGTGTGTGTGTGTGTGTGTACATGTACGTCTAATATCTGTTTCAAGGCATTGGCTTCTGAGGTAATCCTTGCCTAATATGGGAACTTGTGTGGCCTGTAATCTCAGCTACGTAGTTATCTACTGTTTATAACTCTCTCAGAATGTGTTTGTGTGCCACCAAGCTCTCTCAAAGCATGTGTTTGTGTATGGGTGTAGAAGCTGTCTCAAGCATTGACGTGTGACTCATAAGGTAAACTGACTGTGGTCGGCAGTGGGAGGATGGAGTGCTGCTCTAGCACCTGCCCATCTATGGACATGCTGTTATGCTTATTAGTTCCGATATGGAAACCAAAGGCCAGCTAAGCTCATGTCCGGGTCCCAGGCTCACCTCATTCAGTTAAACTCATTCCCAGCCCAGTGTATTATGATACAGTCAACAAGTTGCAAAAATGCAACGTTTGCAGTGTGGAAAAGTACATGTAGGTGAATCTGAATGTCCATGAGTCTCTCTGGAGCTCATTTAGCTACCTAGTGTAAGCCTGGAAATGATTTCTGAAGTCCCTGTGGAAGTGACGAGGACACGCCCATTCCCTGTCTCTTTCATCCTAGCCTCTCCCATCCCAGTAGGGCCCCACCCATTTCTAGCCTCTCCCATCCCAGTAGGGCCCCACCCATTTCTAGCCTCTCCCATCCCAGTAGGGCCCCACCCATTCCTAGCCTCTCATCCCAGTAGGGCCCCACCCATTCCTAGCCTCTCCCATCCCAGTAGGGCCCCACCCATTCCTAGCCTTTCATCCCAGTAGGGCCCCACCCATTCCTAGTCTCTCATCCCAGTAGGGCCCCACCCATTCCTAGCCTCTCATCCTAGTAGGGCCCCACCCATTCCTAACCTCTCCCATCCCAGTAGGGCCCCACCCATTCCTAGCCTTTCATCCCAGTAGGCCCCACCCATTCCTAGTCTCTCATCCCAGTAGGGCCCCACCCATTCCTAGCCTCTCATCCTAGTAGGGCCCCACCCATTCCTAGCCTCTCATCCCAGTAGGGCCCCACCCATTTCTAGCCTCTCCCATCCCAGTAGGGCCCCACCCATCCCAGTAGGGCCCCACCCATTCCTAGCCTCTCATCCCAGTAGGGCCCCACCCATTCCTAGCCTCTCATCCCAGTAGGGCCCCACCCATTCCTAGCCTCTCATCCTAGTAGGGCCCCACCCATTCCTAGCCTCTCATCCTAGTAGGGCCCCACCCATTCCTAGCCTCTCATCCCAGTAGGGCCCCACCCATTCCTAGCCTTCCCGTCCCAGTAGGGCCCTGCCTATTCCTATTAGCCTCTCATTGATGCATCCCAGTATGTAGGTCTCCTAGCCTCTCTCATCCCAGTGGGGCCCCCACCCATCCCTACCCTCACATCCCAGTAGGGCCCCACCCATCCCTACCCTCACATCCCAGTAGGGCCCTGCCTATTCCTAGTAGCCCGTTCTAGTGTCTGATCCTTGTAGGGCCCCACACATATTCCTAGCTTCTCACCCTAGTAGGGCCCCTCCCTCAAGCTGAATGCCGGAGGGGAAAGTGGGAGGGTCTCTTCTAGCCATTATGAATCACACTGTTTGTTGAAGTGAGTGTGAGCGAGCCGCCTCCTTTCCTCCCTACCTCCCCCTCCCTCCCTCCCTCCCTCCCTCCCTTCCTTCCTCCCTCCCCCCTCCCTTCCTCCCTCCCTTCCTTCCTCCCTCCCTCCCTCCCTCCCTCCCTCCCTCCCGCCCTCCCCCCCCTCCCTCCCTCCCTCCCTCCCTCCCTCCCTCCCTCCCTCCCTCCCTTCCTTCCTCCCTCCCCCCTCCCTTCCTCCCCGCCTTCCTCCCTCCCCCCTCCCTTCCTCCCTTCCTCCCTCCCTCCCTTCCTTCCTCCCTCCCTCAGCCTGAATACCAGGAGTGGTGCCCTTGGCACGGACTCCGTCAACCACGTATTGTCACTAATTTCCAGTGTTGGCATGAAACTCTGTGACACAATACCCCCTTGAGTGCTGTGGTTAGCTGGTATCCCAGCCAATACCCCCAAGTGTTCAACTATGTCCCATTAAGCCGCTTACAAACATAAATAGCTGTCAATACCTTTTGTGGAGTTAGCGATTAGTTGGGAGAAGACACCACAAATTTTGATGGGTGTAGTTTATTTCTGTGTCGTGTCTATGCAGCCTCTTAGGCAGCTTCACTGTTCAACTGTTGTGTGTGTGTGTGTGTGTGTGTGTGTGTGTGTGTGTGTGTGTATTCATATTTGTGTGTGTGTGTGTTTTCACTTTAGTAGAAGGGATGTGGTATCTAGAGGCTTGGATGAATGTTTGAGTTGAGGTATTGCTTCTAATCTGTCTTGCCTACATATTATGCACACACATCTTCAGTTGGTTTTTTGGCCCCATAAAACGTGCAGAGGCGGAGAAGCTGCTCAGGGCCCACCCGAAGCGCGGGATGTTCCTCGTGAGAGAAAGTGAGAGCAAGCCTGGTGACTACTCCCTATCAATCCAGGACGGAGATACAGTGAAACACTACCGCATTCGTCGGCTAGACGAAGGAGGTTTCTTTATCACCAGACGTGCCGTCTTCAACACTCTGAAAGAGCTGGTGCAATATTACACACAGGACAGCGATGGATTGTGTGTCAATCTGCGTAGCCCCTGCCCTCAGCTGGAGAAGCCCCAAATCGACCTCTCACACAAGACCAAGGACATGTGGGAAATCCCACGGGAGTCAATCACGTTAGTGCGGAGGCTCGGGGCAGGGCAGTTTGGGGAGGTGTTCGAAGGGCTGTGGAATAACACAACTCCGGTGGCCGTCAAGACGCTGAAGTCTGGTACCATGCAACCCGCAGCTTTCCTCCAAGAGGCGCATATCATGAAGAAACTTCGCCACCCAAAACTGGTCCAGTTGTATGCAGTGTGCACGCAGGAGGAGCCCCTTCTCATTGTCACCGAGCTCATGTCTAAGGGCAGTCTGCTCGACTTGCTTCAAGGGGAGGGAAGAACCCTGAAGCTCCCTCAGCTAATTGACATGTCCGCACAGATAGCAGCAGGCATGGCCTATTTGGAACTCCACAATTACATCCACCGAGATCTTGCGGCAAGAAACATCTTGGTGGGAGATAACAATATCTGCAAGGTGGCCGACTTTGGCCTCGCACGGCTGATAGCAGACGACGAGTACAATGCGCATGAGGGGGCCAAGTTCCCCATCAAATGGACTGCCCCTGAGGCTGCCCTGTATAACAGGTTCAGCATCAAGTCGGACGTGTGGTCGTTTGGCATCCTGCTCACAGAGTTGGTCACATACGGTCGCATCCCGTACCCCGGGATGTCCAATGCTGAGGTGCTGCAGCAACTGGAGCGAGGGTACCGCATGCCCTGTCCTCCAAACACTCCAGAAAGCCTCTACCAGATTATGCTGGACTGCTGGAAGAAGAACCCGGCGGACCGTCCAACGTTTGAGGCCCTCCAGTGGCGGTTAGAAGATTTCTTTGTGCTGGACACAGGACAGTATCACCACGCAGGCGACGTTTTATAGTTGGGCCATGTTCCTGGAGTTGTATGTGTATTTCACTGTCTGTACTATCCTGTCTCCAACAGTTAAATTTGAATTCAGAAAGTCACAGAATTTTATTCCAGACCAAAGTTGCGCTATAAGATCTACTGTATACTAAAGGAATTGTATTATGGTATGTTTTCTCACACATCTGCGTATTTCTGGACAATCTTACTGTTCCAACTGTTAAAGTGCTTATCTTTGTCTTTGTAGTGTTTTGTATTTATCTTCTGTATACATGAGTGTGTGTGTGTGTGTGTGTAGCCATGTACGGTATATAGCATTGTAATGCAATTATTTTTATTGTACTGAGTTCTTGCCAAGTTCCATGTCGGCATGAATTGTGTATTCATACCCTAGCTTAAGCTTCGTACCCAGGCCTTCTCTTCTCACCCCAGTGTTTGTCGCTTGCAGTACTACCGCAAGCGACATACACTAGCTGGGGTGAGAAGGCCTGGGAACGATGCTCTATTTGTATACCCAAGACCAGGATCTCTCCATACAGACTATAGACCTGAAAACTGCATTGGAGAATTGCAGCTGGCTGCAAAAGATCGTGACTATACAGCTTTCAGATCAGAAACGTTGATGGTGTGGTGTGTGTGCTACGATCATGGGATGCAGGGAAATGTTTCTCATTGTATGCGTTTAATTAGAATTACGGTCATTTGGGTGGTCCCGCCATCATCGAGTCGAAGTCAAACAAAATGGTTCCCGTTTGGGGTTGAGCTGTGTGGTATTCGAGATGTACAAAGTGGCAGCAACTAAGCACTGTTAGTTAGCTTTGAGTAGCGTAGAAATCGTACAAGCGGTCCGGATTGCAGCAACTTTCTATGACCCGACGGACGAGTACCGTGAGAAATAAGCTCTACAAGTAACTCACCTGATTTGGAGTTGGTGCGTGGGATTATTCTGTCTACCGCCAGATTTGAAATCAGAAGACAAGCATGGGAAACTGTGTGGGGAAGGACGGGCCAGTAGTGAATGCTGGTGGCGAGGTGCCTCACGGCCAGCCTATGGCACCAGCCGCGACGGCAACCGGCCCTGCACCAATGAACAAGCCACCCCCTCCCCCTCCAAAGGAGCCCAGCTACCCTGTATACGTCGGCAAGTATGACTACGATAGTCGAACCGACGACGACCTGAGTTTTAAAAAGGGAGCTCTCATGTACATCATCAGCACAGACGAGGGTGACTGGTGGTTTGCGCGGTCAAAAGACACGGGCAATGAAGGCTACATCCCTAGCAACTATGTCGCTGAGTGGAAGAGCCTGGATGCTGAAGAGTAAGTCCTGGCGTGTGCGAGGGGATTTGGGATTGGATGGAGCCTAGCCAGAGGAGAAGCTCTGAAGTAATTAAGGCGGGACGAAGCTGCAGGAATCCTTATCTCGTCAAAGGCAATCTGTTTCCGTGTACACAGTTTTTATGTGGGTACACAGAAGTGTACACGCCAACAGGCCAAGGGGAGTGAGCCCTACAACCGTAATGTAACCACTGTTCTCTGTCTCCCTTGGAAACTCAATGCAACACTTAATGGGTTGCATTGTGCCAACAAATTTATTACATCTGGTGCTAAGTGCAGGGTAGAATATTATATTCAAAGATGTAATATTAATGCCCACTGCTAACTTCTCAGCAACACCCCTCAAGTGTTAACCTAGCGTGCTAGTAGTTGCGCTCGCGATATCAAATCAAAGTTGTCCCAATTCCGAGCGTTGGGCCCCGCCCACTCCTAATACTGCTATTGCATCAGCCGTGGTGCTGATAGCATCCCCTCTTGCTCTCCCTCCCAGATGGTTCTTTGGCAAGATCAAGCGGGTCGATGCAGAGAAACAGCTCCTGATGCCATTCAACCAGTGCGGGGCATACCTTGTGAGAGACAGTGAGACCACCCCGGGGGACTACTCCCTCTCCATCCGTGATGTTGAGAGGGTGAGGCACTACCGTATTAGGAAGTTGGACAATGGTGGGTTCTTTGTCACAAGACGAGCCACGTTTCCCAACATTCAAGAGCTGATTGTGTACTACCAGCAGCAGGCGGACGGTCTCTGTTCCACGCTCATGGTTCCCTGTCTGGTCACCGAGAAACCACAAACCGTCGGTCTGTCAAAGCAGGCCAATGAAGAGTGGGAGATTAGCCGGCAGCAGATTCGGCTGCTTCGGAAGTTGGGGGCAGGACAGTTTGGGGAGGTTTGGGAAGGGTTGTGGAATAGCACCACTTCCGTTGCTGTGAAAACACTCAAACCAGGGACCATGTCTCCTCTGGAGTTTCTCCAGGAAGCCACGCTTATGAAGAGTCTCCGCCATCCAAAATTAATCCAGCTGTATGCTGTCTGTACTCGCGAGGAACCTATTTACATCATAACTGAACTAATGAAGCATGGCAGCCTTCTGGAGTACCTCCGTGGGGATGGGCGATCGCTGAAACTGCCGCAGCTTATTGACATGTCAGCGCAAGTGGCCGCAGGTATGGCGTACCTTGAGGAGCAAAACTACATCCATCGAGATCTTGCAGCAAGGAACATCCTGGTTGGAGAGCACCTAATCTGCAAGGTGGCCGACTTTGGCCTGGCCCGGGTGATTGACGAAGATATTTATGAGGCCCACACAGGAGCAAAGTTCCCCATCAAGTGGACTGCCCCTGAAGCTGCCATGTACAACAGATTCACCATCAAGTCTGACATATGGTCGTTTGGTGTCGTGCTTTATGAGGTCATCACTTACGGTCGCTTTCCCTATCCCGGCATGACAAATGCAGAGGTCTTAGAGAAGATACAGACAGGCTATCGTATGGGTTGCCCTCCGCACTGCCCCAAGCAGTTGCATGACTTCATGCTGGACTGTTGGCGTGAGGAACCTGCTAATCGGCCAACATTCGAGACACTCCAGTGGCAGCTAGAAGAGTTCTTTACTTCAGAAGGCTACCGGGAGCCTGAGGCGCTCGCACAATGACCGACCTAGCTAGACGCCAATGCTCTTGATCTGCTTACTTCTCGTCGACAGATCTTAAACCTCCAAGTTAAAAGCATTCTATTATTGTTTCTATGTTTGTACCCAACACAAATGAAGGTGTTTTTACTTTTAGGTAGTGTATATTTTATTCTGTGTACCCACACAGTGTTTTTATTCTAACTTAAAGCTGCTTCCGGTGTTAGAAAGCTCTGTGCACATCACTTAGAACACAGCGGTGTTTGCCACTTAGATTTTAGCCCATAGTAATGTATATGTGAATGTATTGTACATCTGTGTGTATATATATATATATGATTATATATATGGTATTAAAATTCGTCTACAGTGGAATTAAGATTAAGATTCCAGCTATCCGTTCAACTTAACACACTTGAGGGGTTTTGCTGTGGTCCCAATTACATGTACGTGCTAGTGTTCATCATTCCTTTGGTGATAGCAAGGGCACATCCAGCTGCCTTCAGTGGCTTGATGCTACACCCTTGGTGACTGTGTTTGACAAGGTGGGCACCTATTGGAACTAGCACCTGTAGAGCATGTTTATGTGTGTGTACAGTGTGGAATGTCCACACAGGTGAACTTGATTTGTCTGCAAGAGAGGAAGTTGACATGGAAGATAAATACCACACGCATGTGCACACACAACCACACACAAACAGATGGTTCTTTGGCAAGATCAAGCGTGTGGAAGCTGAGAAGCAACTAATGATGGCCTTCAACCAATATGGCTCCTACCTTATACGAGATAGTGAAACAACACCTGGAGACTATTCCCTCTCAATCCGTGACAGGGAAAGGGTCAGACACTACCGCATCAAGAGACTGGAAAGTGGAACATTCTTTGTCACTCGTCGCGTCACATTCGAGACGATCCTAGACCTTGTAGCCTACTACCAGCAGCAGGCGGACGGGCTTTGTGTCAACCTGCTGTACCCGTGCCTGCTCTCTGAAAAGCCCCAGACAGCTGGTTTATCAAAACAGGCTAATGAAGAGTGGGAGATTGATCGACGTCAGATTCGACTGATTCGGAGGCTGGGGGCCGGGCAGTTTGGGGAGGTCTGGGAGGGACAGTGGAACAGTACCACTTTTGTAGCGGTGAAGACTCTCAAACCTGGGACCATGTCTCCGTCTGAGTTTCTGCAGGAGGCTGCACTGATGAAGAAACTACGCCACCCGAAACTAATTCAGTTGTATGCAGTCTGCACCAGAGAAGAGCCTATTTACATCGTCACAGAGTTGATGAAACATGGCAGCCTTCTGGAATACCTCCGTGGAGAGGGACGATCTCTGAAACTCCCACAGCTGATCGACATGTCAGCACAAGTGGCTGCAGGTATGGCGTACCTTGAGGATCAAAACTACATCCATCGAGATCTTGCAGCAAGGAACATCCTGGTTGGAGAGCACCTAATCTGCAAGGTGGCCGACTTTGGCCTAGCCCGGGTGATTGACGAAGATATTTATGAGGCTCACACAGGAGCAAAGTTCCCAATCAAGTGGACCGCCCCTGAAGCTGCCATGTACAACAGATTCACCATCAAATCAGACGTATGGTCATTTGGCATCGTGCTTTACGAGATCATAACCTACGGTCGCTTTCCCTATCCCGGCATGACAAATGCACAAGTATTAGAGGCCCTGCAGCAAGGCTATCGTATGCCACGTCCAATGGGCTGCCCTGATAAGCTTTATGACATCATGCTGGACTGCTGGCGTGAAGAGTCTGCTAATCGGCCAACGTTTGAAACCCTCCAGTGGCAACTAGAGGAATTCTTTACTTCAGACGACGGTGGGTACCGAGAGCCCGAACAGAATGTGCAATAGACTGGTTAGGAACTTGTATTATGGTGTACGTGTATGTGGAGATATTATATGGGGGACACTGCTACAGTGAAATTAATGTAAGCAATCATTGTGGTTTGTATAGTGGGCACTGTATATGGTATTAGTAGATTGATTGTCATTCATTTTTGTAACAATCACTGGGTATTTTGTAGTGTAGTTATGGCAGGTGGTGTGAAATGGCCTGATAATTAAATTTTTGTTATTTTCTTCATCCTCACTGGTATTCAGACTAATAATTGTAACTTTAACAATGGTTGTATTAATTTTTTGTTTACTGCAAGACTGAGAGTTTGTGAAACTAAGTAGGAGCCAGTGTGGGTTACACCTGTCCACTGGCTTCCCACAGAAGTTGTGACAGAACAGCTGTGCACAACAGTCTGTTACTACAGTGACTAGCCTCGTTCCCAGGAGCCTGGGAACGAGGCTACTATAATATTATGTTTGTATAGGGTATTATTATACACACCCCAGTGTATGTGCGAGAGCTGAGGTGGTGTAGTTGGAACATAGCCTCGTTCCCAAGCTCCTCCCCCTGCGCATACCAACGAAAACACCAAGTGATGCTGTTAGCCTCATTCCCATGCGGCCTGGGAATGAGGCTAGTGATACTGTGTACTGAAAATTTAGGCCATGGCAGCCAGTTTGAATGTCTTTATATTAAGCATTCCACTGTGGCATGTTTCCTGGTGTTTGCAATCACTGTGTAAACCTTGCACTCACTTCCTTTTTGAGTGCTGTATCAAAGGGCTGAGTATCCTCTTCTTAACCATACTGCAGCTTGTGAAGTCTTGGAATGCAACTTGTGAAGTCTTGGAACGCCCCATGCAATATAATTATAGCCAGCTTTTACCCTACTGCAATGAAGCCTCGTTCCCAGGCCCCATCGCCTGGGAACGAGGCTAACTGTGATGGAGACTCCATGCCCAATGCCAGACGTCTCACTCTGATTGGGAGCGAGACTCAAATCAGTCTCGTGAATTATCGAGTAGGCCTGAAAGCAGCAACAGCTACATCCAGAAGTTCAGCTTGGAACCAGAAGTTCAGCTTGGAACAAGATCCAGAGTGCATGATGACATCATCATTATCAGCAGTCGAACAACAATGATGTCATTGTGCAGGCTTGCTTGGAATTGGTGTTTTCAGAGATGGATGGCCATGGAGGTCATGGGCCATGAGCTACATTTCCTGACCCCCTATGGAACGACAGGAAGTGGGACATCAGCACATCAATAGGCCAACTTGGCTTCTTCAGTAACTAAAGTCCTGTTGTGTTGTGCTCAAAGAAATCAATTTGTACAGCAGGCTCTGTGAACATTCTGTTCTGTTTGAAATGTACGTACAACTGTCAACCATGATTCGCTAGTTCTTTGTAACTCCAGCACCACCATATCTGGAAGGAGTGCGTGTGGTGTGTGGGTGGGTGGGTGGGGGGGGGGGGGGGGGGGGGGGGGGGGTGACGGGAGAGAGAGCCTGTCAAACACAGTTCATTGCTGAGCGCAGTGCATAACAGAAGAGGGGGATACTGTGATTCACTCATCCTGTATCCAAATAATGCTCGCAAAGATATTTTTCTCGGCAATGACAGGATTAGGCAAAACTTCACTCTGCAACATTTGGCCTACCAACAAATCTTTGCAAATAACCCTCAAGGATAAACAAATTAATTGCCGTAAAACATGTCTGCAGCCCCCCTCCCCACACACACACTCACTTTGCAGTCCAGTCTGTTCTCCCATGCACATTAGCTCTCCGTGTAGATACCATTCCGGAGTGGTAGGCAGCCCCCGACACCACAGTGGGCCTGTGCTGTAGGGGGGCCTTCCAGCCACCTCTCGGTAGGTCCTCGAAACTTGGCAGCAAGTCTATCTTCTGTCTACTGGCACCACTTGCTCGGTCAGTCCCCCTGTGACCTGCTGAAGGTGATTGGCCTCTGAAGAAGGGCTTAACAGAGGTGGTGGAGAATGGCTGTGCCCTGAGAGGGTTTGGTCTTGACTCGTGTTTCACTAAGGGCTGTGGCTTGCTGGAGTAAGTGGGCCACCGCGGTGCTCCACTGCCAAATGCCACCTTCCCTCTTCCCTTGTTACCAGAGCTGAGCGGGGAGTAGCGTGCTCGCGAGAGGTAGTACTGCGCTGCTATGGAGGCCTTGTCTGAGATGGAAGGTCTTTGGTTGAGCTTGCCCAAGGTGGGACCCCTGGAAGTTGATGTACAGTGTGAACATGTGACTAGCTAGGTGTGTACATGTACAGTGTAGCAAACAACGTTCATCAAAGCTGATGGATATTACGTACCCTTCTCCCTTTTGCTGTTCATTGAGCCCCTCCCCTCTCCTCCATTGCATGCCGAGCCCCTCCTCTCTCCTCCAGTGCTCCCCGAGCCCCTCCTCTCTCCTCCATTGCTCCCCAAGCCCTTCTCTTCTCTGTAACTTCACCAGCCCTTCTCCTCTGTTACGATGTTCCACCAGCCCCTCCCCTCTCCGACGCTGCTCTGCAAGCCCCTCCCATCTCCTACGCTGCTCTTCAAGCCCCTCCCCTTTCCTACGCTGCTCTGCAAGCCCCTCCCCTCTCCTACGCTGCTCCATTCCTCCAGCTAGAATACTGTCGATGTCAATGCTCTCCCGATTGAAGGTCTTGGACAACTGTCGACGGGGAGGGGGAAACTTCTCCTCCCCCCTTCTAACAGATTGCTGGGCTCTCAGTACGGGATTGTAC
Source organism: Axinella damicornis (assembly GCA_963931865.1). NCBI lineage: Eukaryota > Metazoa > Porifera > Demospongiae > Axinellida > Axinellidae > Axinella > Axinella damicornis. The sequence goes on along the minus strand of OZ007515.1, from coordinate 10,781,643 downwards.
TGACTACGGGCTGCCACCTCCTTAGCTCCTTCCATCATCTTAGATTCCTTTGCCCAATCCACCGTTGGCTTGCTCCTGCCACCAACATCCACCTCCCAAAATGAGTTTGTACTTTTCTCGAGCCCTCCAGCCCTCAAGCTTGCCATGCTGGAATTGAGGATTGCCATACTCTCGCTCGGGCCTGGTGTTGGTCGGCGGGTGTTACCAGCCCCTGCATGTGCGTCGTGCACCACTCGGCTGAAGGAGGGCTCTACGATGTGCACTGCTCCTCTGGCCGGCTGTCTGTGGAGAGCATTCGGTGGATGGGAGACGTTGTGTGCCATAGGTTGAGGGGGGCGGGTGGAGAGAGTGGAGGTGTGATGGGGTGTAGTCTGTGAGGCTGTGGAGGTAGTCACAAGCGAGCGTCCCACTTGGAAGAACTTGGAGCGGAGGGCCTGTGAGAGTGAGGGTGTAGATGCAAGGGTCTGATCTACAATGTAAGGTCAGTTCATGCTCTTGGCTAGCCTGGTTCCCTGCTACTCTAGCCTTCCAGGACCTGTCTCTGGTTGCTCC
>OZ007515.1:10667489-10780891 GCA_963931865.1 Axinella damicornis | reverse complement strand
CAGTTTTGGGTGTACCCATGATGGGTCAGTCTGTAAACACTGGACACGGGAATGCCAGGTTATACTTTGAAACTGCCTGTTTACTGACTATCTTTTTTGTAGCTCTGGCTTTCTGGCTTGTATTGGCAGAGCTCAGGCATCGTTCCTCAAAGCCTTAGGGTCAAAGGTCATCCTTCAGCTTTCGTTTGTTTCCACTCTGCCAGGCCTCTCCTTTGTTGCTACTAGCTAGCTACGGATGTGAGTTCGGGCCTGATAGAAGTATAGACCTACACTGTTCAGAGTAGACATTGTTTGGTGCTGTCAGCACTCGAGAGTTAACATTGTCCATGCTGTGGTCTGTTGGGTCCACGTGATGTGTCCGTCATACCGTGTAAAACTGATCAGGGAGTTTTGTTGTACAGTGTAAACGGAGGATTCAACCTGGACCTCGGTAAGTATCTGCTATAGAGCAGGTGTCCGCAACTCAGGGGTGTCCGAAGGGTTCCACTGTAGCCCTCATGTCAGTGTGAGTAGTGTGTTCAGGTAGAGGGATCATATTTGCATCAACTGTGTGTTTGTGCTGTCAATGTTTGCAGGAGCTGTATATTGAACTGGAGCAGTCAAGATGGAACAGTGTAGAATCTGCAACCTAACTATTGCAACTGTCAATTGTGTTGTGTGTACCACGTGTTGTGCCTGCAGTGGAGTACTGGGTTGTGCATTCCTGGCTATGTATCTCTGAAATAGCCTCGTTCCCAGGCCTGAGACGGGAACGAGGCTAGTCTGAAATAGCCTCGTTCCGAGGCCTTCTACACACCCAATTTTTGATCGCTTTTTGTAAAAACTGGATGTGTAGAAGGCCTGGGAATGATCTGAAACAGGTTGGTCTTGCACTCAATTGGATCAGTGTGGAAATCAATTGTTACCCAGTGCTGTTCAATGTAAACTGTGTGCAAGTCCCTCATTCAGTGTGCTCATATACTGGTCAGGATCTGTGCTCATGCTGGTCAGGATCTGTGCTCATATTGGTCAGGATCTGTGCTCATGCTGGTCAGCTCATGCTGGTCAGGATCTGTGCTCATGCTGGTCAGGATCTGTGCTCATATTGGTCAGGATCTGTGCTCATGCTGGTCAGCTCATGCTGGTCAGGATCTGTGCTCATGCTGGTCAGGATCTGTGCTCATATTGGTCAGGATCTGTGCTCATGCTGGTCAGCTCATGCTGGTCAGGATCTGTGCTCATGCTGGTCAGGATCTGTGCTCATACTGGTCAGGATCTGTGCTCATACTGGTCAGGATCTGTGCTCATACTGGTCAGGATCTGTGCTCATGCTGGTCAGGATCTGTGCTCATGCTTGTCAGGATCTGTGCTCATGCTTGTCAGGATCTGTGCTCATGCTTGTCAGGATCTGTGCTCATGCTGGTCAGGATCTGTGCTCATGCTGGTCAGGATCTGTGCTCATGCTTGTCAGGATCTGTGCTCATGCTTGTCAGGATCTGTGCTCATGCTTGTCAGGATCTGTGCTCATGCTTGTCAGGATCTGTGCTCATGCTGGTCAGGATCTGTGCTCATGCTTGTCAGGATCTGTGCTCATGCTTGTCAGGATCTGTGCTCATGCTGGTCAGGATCTGTACAGTCATTGAACCAGAGCAGTGAAGGTTAGAATCTACATTTTGGTACATGTAGCCGGTATGTAGTGGAATGACTATAAATAATACATATACTTAGGTCCCCTTGGAAACCTATAGACACCCTTGAGCTTCATGTGCAGGTGTCTATATAGTTTCTGCGGGGCTGTAAATCCTGTAGCCCCCTCGGTTTCATAGTTTAACCGATATATTTGAGCCCTTACAGGAGGGCTTTAACACCCTGGGAACCGACGGCAGCGTTAATTGGTCGAGGGCGCCGTCTGAGACCAATTAACGCTGCCAAGGATGTTTACTTGGGTTAAAGTTCGAATGGGAGGGCTCCATCTTGTGTATGACGCACACAGCTAATCTTGCCTTGCAGTAGCAGTTGTCGGGGTCGTCTTGTTCCCGGGTCAGGGCTGTGTGCTGACAGCATTGGAGTGAGATTTAGGCAGTGAGCCAGAGCAGTGGCTCTGTGTTATGACTCCTCCAACACTAGCCTGCCTGACCAGCTCAGGAATAGCCCACCTCTTACTAAGTCCCTCCCCTTCAATCCTTCCCCTCCCCATCCTTGATCCTTCGATCCCCTCCCCATCCTCGATCCTTCCTCCCCCCTCCCCATCCTCGATCCTTCCCCTCCCCATCCTCAATCCTTCCCCTCCCCATCGTTGATCCTTAAATCCTTCCCCTCCCCATCCTCAATCCTTCCCCTCCCCATCGTCGATCCTTCCCCTCCCCATCCTCAATCCTTCCCCTCCCCATCCTCGATCCTTCGATCCCCTCCCCATCCTCGATCCTTCCCTCCCCCTCCCCATCCTCAATCTTTCCCCTCTCCATCCTCAATCCTTCCCCTCCCCATCCTCGATCCTTCCCTCCCCCTCCCCATCCTCAATCCTTCCCCTCCCCATCCTCGATCCTTCCTCTCCCCTCCTCGATCCTTCCCTCCCCCAATCCTTCCCCTCCCTCCCCATCCTCAATCCTTCCCCTCCCTCCCCATCCTCGATCCTTCCTCTCCCCTCCTCGATCCTTCCTCTCCCCTCCTCGATCCTTCCCTCCCCCTCCCCATCCTCAATCCTTCCCCTCCCTCCCCATCCTCAATCCTTCCCCTCCCTCCCCATCCTCAATCCTTCCCCTCCCCTCCTCGATTCTTCCCCTCCCCATCCTCGATCCTTCCCCTCCCCATCCTCGATCCTTCCCTTCCCATCCCCTCCCATCTCGATCCTCCCCATCTCGATCCTTCCTCCCCATCCTCAATCCTTCCTCGATCATTCCCTCCTTCCCCTCCCCATCCCCTCCCCCCATGTCAGCTGGAGCCCTACATGGATGAGAATTTCCTGAGAGCTGCATTCGCCCAGTTTGGTTACCATGTGCAGACTATCAAATGGATCTGCAATCACCAGACAGGTGAGCACTGAGCATTGTCCCGTGGGATGACATTCCTTACCAGATGCAATTCACGTGGTACATATATAGCTGTTGGTGATAGCTATGTGGAAAGTCCTTGCCAAGGAGCAACCAGAGGTGAGTCCTTGGGAGGCTAAGAGCAGCTTCACCAAGCAGCTATACCAGTAGTCACAACTCAGGCACTGTACGTAGCAACACACGCCACTTGTGCCCCCCCCCCCCCCTCCCCCAAATTCATCACAAAGCCTAGTTTCGGCCCCTAAAATTTCCAAATGAAATCCTGGGTACTTGCAGTGGCGGATCTAGAAATTTGGAAAGGGGGGTTCAGTGGTGAATGTAGTGAACAGAGGTGCGAAGTGTTGATTAGTCTTCCGCGCGAAGCGCGGAAAAAAATTTTCGCGGTCATTTTTCAGTTGCCTGGATGGGCTGTCGTAGCACCTTCGTGCTTTGCACTGCACTGCCACTGCTCTCTGGTTTCCGTGCAATCCGTGACCGTCTGCATGACTCTCGCAATGCGCTCTTGCTCTAGCTCTCGACGTGGATTAATTCCGTTCCCCCAAAAAATGTACAAAAAAATGTTTAAATGTTTACCTAGCCTAGCCTACGTACTCTGGCCTACGCGGTACGGGCTAGCTAAGTGAGTTGCCAAGTTTATTAAACTAGCTGGAAGTCAGAACCGAAGCAACTCCAGGCCTAGTCAAACGTCTGAAGATCAGTAAGGAACTGATACGTGAGTGTGTAACTGTGCCTCAGCCTAGCCCTGGTTGTTGTTGCTGCAATCCACTGCTGCATAATCATTTATGTGCCGCCAAAGGGGGGGGCATTTGCACCCCCCTTACCCCCCCTAAATCCGCCACTGACTTGTGTACTCCCATACCACTGATTCTGCACCATAATACCACAGCTATTACAGGTGTGGCCATATATAGCCTATCTCCATCTAGGGAGTATTCCAGGAAAGGATGTCCTGGTACTTGCACAAACTATTCCTGGTATCATTGGGTGAAATACTCCTTGTGTGCATTCCTGGTATCATTGGGTGAAATACTCCTTGTGTGTATTCCTGGTATCATTGGGTGAAATACTCCTTGTGTGTATTCCTGGTATGTGGGGGAGACACCATAACTTGTACTTGTACAAGAGTTCACTCACTCCACATCTGCCACTTGTGCCCATTGGGAACCCAGGCAGCTGCCTTATCTCTGTGTACCATGCATGACCTCAACTGGAGCTGATGCCCACGCATGCCCATATTTAGCTGTTGTTTGCCATAATCAGAGAACGCAGTAGCATTCTCAATTTAGGGATGGCCAAGGAAATTTCGAATTTACCTTACTGTTGCACTAGCAGGAAAACGGCCAAAGAAGCTACAAACCCCCAAACCAAGCATGCAGACAGAATGATACTGCGTAACAGTTCACAAAAACACTCGCAAATGTACGTTAGAGTACGCGGGAGTCGATAACCAAGTCACTGATTTTGTTATCTTGTAGATACCGTAGATCGGGAAATTTTCGCCGTAATTAATTTCGTCGTAATTACTTTCGTCGTAATTAATTTTCGTCGATACTGCACTACAACACAAATTAAAAACACGAAAATTTGGGAACCGCGGACCAAGACAGACGGGTGAAATCTTTCGAGGTAAGTAGCCAATGGCAGTTCCCTCTCTATCAGCGATACGGCATGGGTGTCTGCTGCATTCCCTCGCTCGCGTTGATCTGACGCTCCAGCTCCTCTCCAATGGCGCAACATGGTATCCAGTCCCGGGAACATGCACGTGTACAGGGTTAGGGTTACGCGTGAACGAAATTTTCACATGGTTTAATTTTCGTTGGTGTGCTCGAGCGACGAAAATAAAACGATGCGAAAAATTAAAAAGTGAAATATATTTAACGCGAAAATTTCCGGATCTACGGTAGTTCTTACTGCATGGAATATATTCCTTCTTGAATCACTTGTTTAATGTAGCACATTATATAGTCCCCCTGATCCCCATTTTACAATGTGTTTGTGTACTTAGACTTATTATCGTACAGATGACATAACCCTTTCACCGTCAGATTCCCACTTGCATAACACTCTATGCATTTATATGGCTCCTTTATATTAGGCGCTAATATGCTTTTCTCTATTTTCTATGGCACCAAAGTGAGCTATACCTGTGAAAGGGTTAAGCGATGTTTCACACAGAACAATACCAGAAACTTTCCATTTGATGAACCAATTCTCGGTGGTTAAATTATCCCATCTGAATTACATTTCAGCCGCAAGCCATGTCCAACCCTGTATTATGAATGTACAGGAATGCACTGAACTTAATTATGTACAGTGATAATATCAACGTTACAATATTACTTAGGCAGTACTGTTAACTCTTTACCAACCAATGACTGCAAAAGCCGTCATGAGCTCCCATAGGAATTTACATGGGGAATTTAATACTGGGCGTTATACTTTAATACAAGGTTTTTGCTTCGCAATTCCTTAAGCTGTGGTAAAGAGTTAAAAGCTTTTAACATGTGTCCTATGTCATTGACTCTAGACATGCACCGTGTAAAAATTTCAGGTGTGTAGGGGGTACACAAATTGAGATATCAATGCCCCCAAAACGCGAATTTTAACAGCTTGTGTTTTTGGGGCATTGATATCTCGACTTATGTACCCCCTACACACCAGAACGTTTTACATGGTGTCTAAAATCATGAGTGCTGTGCAATGACATTGAGTAATTCCTGAAGGGGGTCAAGGAAAAAAATTTGAAAATGCAAATTATGTTTCAAAAGGTGTTCATTGAAGAGATCTCATTGAGAAGATCACTGAGTTGCATTTTCGGTTGCATACCCCTACGGTTTTCCAGAAATAAACATCAAATATTTTTTTGGTAGGGACACCACCTTAAGGAACAAGCTTCTAAGGCTGCCCAGAAGCCAACAGCCAAGACTACAGAGGGTGTTGATACCAGAGGGGGAGGAGTAGCAGAGAGACAGTCTACTGCAGGTACAAAATTAATGAATCCATTGTGTGGTAAACTGTTCAGCAAACACCACAAGCAGTGAACAGTCACAATTTCAGTGCTCATTCTTTTATTTTCAGGAGGCAGAAATGCCAGTGTTAGACCAGACCCAGGTGACAAAGGCCAGAAGTCAGGTTAATCATTGTGGCATTTGTTGTGTGTCAGAGATACAAGGGCGGTGGCACGTACTTACAATTGGGGGGGGGGGGCAAGATATATTACACGCTGCCGGAGGCAGTGCATAGAGGTGTGTAGTGCTGATCAGTCTGCGCAAAGCGCGGAAAAAAATTTTTGCCTTCATTTTTCACTTCTCAGGATGGGCTCTTGTGGCACCTTCGTGCTTTTGCACTGCAAGTTCCAGATGTACGAGCCTATGAGGATTGCAGGTCCTGGGACCGCCATGTGCTTCTTTCTTGCTCAAATTTCGCTCACAAACGTAATACGTACGTACACGGGTTAGCCTCGTACCCAGGCCTTCAAATCGCGGGGGGAAGGACTGGTATACACTGTTTGCGCATGCGTTTAATTTAAATGTGAATATTACTGGAATTCTTCACTGTGTTGCGAACATTAACAGCTTTACAATCTAGTGACAAGCAGATTCTCTACCTTCCTCTCTCGTGCCCTCAAGTCTGATTCCCTGCTTATCCGAACCATTTACCAGTGGTCCTGTAATAGAGCGTTCACTGCTCCAGGATTTAATAGCCTGCATAAGCATAACTTTGTTAAGGTTTACACCTGTGATGATCGTATTTGCGCAGACTACATTCGGGACATCAGACTGGGCAAACTCCTCTTCGAGTCTTCAGAAAAAGGAAAGAGCTGTGAGCTCACGTTCCATCTATGCCCTGCTAACATGGATAGGCGCCAAGCGTGCATTGCATGGTGTACTATATCCATAATATTCAGGCACCTTCAACCAGGTGAGCAATATGAAAGGAAACCTGCTGCAACCTGCATAGTTGTGTGTTAGTGGGTAACTATGAGTGCTGGATTGCAGTGCACATTTCTAGTTCTGCCCTAATCGGGCACCCTCAGCCAGGTCTGCCCCATTAGGGCAAGTGAGGTATGGAAACTGCTACAGCCTGGTCAACATTAATGATATTAACTGGATTGCAATGCACATTTCTAATTCTGCCCTAATCGGGCACCCTCAACCAGGTCTACCACATTAGGGCAAGTGATCGAGGTATGGAAACTGCTGCAGGTTTGGGGAAAGTTGCATGCAGACAGTTTTTAGCATGCTGCAGAATCACCACTAGCTATAATTGACAATCCGAATACAGTCAGTCATCTTTTTACTACTACTACTGTTAACTCCTAATCTCCATGCAGTGTTGCCACTAACCCCATGTGTTTGCTTGTGCACGTTGAAATGCCATTACGAGAGTAAATTAAACTATGCACAAAACATGTACTTTACATACACTGGCTGGAAAAGTGAACCAAATCAATGAAACATTCACAATTATAATATCAATACAAACCATGACTTTAATATAATGCAGGCTGCAGCTGACCAGACATACCAGACAAAAACTAATAATCTTTGTGTGAAACATGTAGGGTAAACCATCTAAGTAATCAAACATGCACAAATGTTCAGTGTAGAATAATCAAGACAACTACATATTCTTGAGTACTAGTCTCTGTTCTTAATCACAGTTTCACTTGCTTTGTTTTGCTGTACAATAGCAGCCATTGCCTGAGTACATACGTGTACATGCAATTAGCATAGATGAACGGTATTAATGCACAGTTACGAAATACAGGGATACTGGTGCATTTACCTCAGGCCATAACACCTCAGATGACAGTAATGTAGGAGAAATTGAGTGCTTTCTGGTTTCTTTTTGACCATCCGCAATGGCACGAAGAAAGTACAATACCTCATTAACCTGTAACAAAAAACCCAACTTTAAGTGTGTGTGTGGTTTATTTTATTATGCCTCTTGGCATAGTTAAAAAAATTGGATTCGACAGAGGCCAAGTGTCCATTGGCAACCAGGTCGCTCTCCTGGAAGTACACTTGGCAAGGTTGGTATAATAGGAGGAGCTTTGCGGGTTACAGGCCACGTCCCTTAGGCCACTGCAAATTAGACTTTAGTTTCCCGTCCACCCCTTCCTGGAAATTCCATGCGGGCGGGCGGTCCATTTCCATTATCCATTACTGTGAATATCATTAATTACTCGCCGTTTCGTAGAATTTGGCCAAGGTTAGACGGTCATCATCGCTGCTCAGGATTGTCCAACAAAGTAGGGACTTGCTGCAACACGTATCATAAACACATACATTGACTAGAAGCATACCAACCAGCAACAGGACGTGCATGAGAGAAAGGACTTGCAAACTTCAGCAAACTTGTCCGCCACGTGGCAAATATAATGGAGTTCAAGGGTACCGGTCAATAATGGCAAAATCATGCGGTCCCCTCAGAAAGGGGCGGGCGGTGGACGGGAAACTAAATTCTAATTTGCAGTGGCCTTAGATGACCCTGCAGCAATGATAGTAACAAGTCTTGATTTGTGTTGCTATAACTGATCATACACAGGAAAATACTCACTTCTGCATTTTTCAATGCTGCGTGTATTTTACTCCTCTCAATGTTTCCATCTCTGAGAATCAAGAACAATGTACAGTAACTGGACAAAGGACTGTAAGTTAATGGTACAACAAACTGATAGTAGTACTTCACCTGATTGGGATACCATTAGTAGAAGAAGACAGAAATTTCTTCACAGCCCTTATATAAGAACTTTTTGGTGTGGTTAAGTGAAATGTCTTCTGTGGCAATTTCTGGCCAGATGTCCGGAATAAGTATGTCACCTTCATCTGTGGACAGTAATGGACATAAGATTGTTACTGCTTACTGACAACAGTAAAGAAAGTTAATGTGCAATGTACCAATCTGGGGTAAAGTTTGTTCATCTTCTGACTCAGAGCTTGATATTTGCTCGTCGTCGGGTGCATCATCAGCTGAATGGCAACGACCAAACAAGAACAAGTATCATCAACTCAGTATTTTATCCTGTTTGACTAAAATGAAGTTTATGGTGGTAACCTGAATGGTGTTGAATGATGTATTCTTGAAGTTTGGAATGATGAAACTAAAGTGGGGGACAGTGCAAGCTTCACCTGCAGTGCCATGCCCAGGGGAACCAACACTACAATCCGATGGGAGATAGGAGGAACAGAGTACCTAAGTGGTACATGGAGCGCATTGCTATGGCGTTCGTGCATTTTATACCAGCGCTGAGAGTCTGAGATGCACCAAGTGTTATCGCAGTGTATCCAGCAACAGAAAGGTCAGAAGTATCGGACTCGAAGCGCAGAGAAATTTTAAACAATTTTGCCAAAAAGTGGTTCGGCCATGGCCTGACTGGCCGGACCGCGCGAATTTTTTTTTTGGACGTACTTTCGACTTAGTCTCTGGCAGATCCACCAACTACGCATGCGCAGATTAGTAGGACACACCCCGTATTCAGCACAATGGTGGGCAAAATATACACAGGACTGTCCTGAGAAGGAACGCTGAAGAATGAACGCTGAACAACTGCTGGTGAAGTTGTAAACAGAAGCGATGAAGGTGTCATGAGGTAAAGAGATGGTTATTATATGGATTGAGTATGATTTCCCGCCATTTCTGTTCCAAAGTATACTGTACTGACATTTTTCAGGGTTCAAATCACTCTGTCGACTTCCTACCTGGTAGTTGAGTCCGGTAGATAAGTCTGCATTCGCTGATATTCTCAGTGATGCTGCATATTATTGTGCTCAGTATACAATAATGTAGTTCAAGTATAGTCTCGGTCACCACATCGCGCACAGCGAACCACAGTGCTTCCATATACGGTGTTTTTTCCCAGGCGTTAAGTACACTACCCGCAAGCAGATTACTAACGTATAGAGAAGTGCTGTGGTTTGCACCTGTTTAGTGTGAGAACAAGTCGTATGTCGTCGACCAAACTCCTCTGCCGTGAGCGAGAGTCTGGTACCAGACTATAAGCTAAGTAAGTCGCTGGAAGTCTGTACTGTATTTGGGATGCATTATTTGAAAGTACAGAGCAGCCTTCTCACCGCTTCTCCCATGGAGAACTTGAATCGTAGAATAAACGAAATTACGGTGTATGTGATCTTGTCACACTGCCACTCCCTCTAGTCGGTGCTAAAGCATCCCACCTATAGCTAATAGTTGGAGGGGGGTGATGACGAATCCACATGCACAGTTGTGCATGCCTCACAACCTATGTGGGACACCCCTTTCAGAACGTTATACTCCATTCTAGCTGATTCATTTTCTCATGAATTCGTCTTTACACAGATGGCTTGTTGACTGGCACTAATCTACTAGCTACCTGGAGTACGACGTAAAGCAGCAAGCAGCGTTTTGGCCAGTGTGGGTGGCTGAAGAAATTGAAGATGCATACAGGACTGTTTGCAAACACTAATATGATTTGATTGAGCCCATCATGTGTACATGAGCATGCATGGTAGTAGCTGTATACGGATGCAGTACAAAAACTGAATAGACAAACGAATGGCTAAGGTAGTTGAGGGGTTCCAAGTTTAGTTTGGGGTCCAGGCCAAGTTCATGGGGACTCCGCAAACACCAGCTCCTTCTGTCTCTGCTACCAAACACTGATCCGCTCCAAGCTCCTTGTGCTGCACGTTCAAATTGCAAATTTGTGGGTGTGGTTAGGGTTGGGTTACGGTTTAGCGCATGCGTAGTTGATGGATCTGCCAGAGACTAAGTCGAAAGTACGTCCAAAAAAAAAATTCGCCCGGACCGCTTCCTACGGCCCTGTGTAACCAGTGCGTGTAGTTCTTATTTACGGCCCTGTACCAGTGCGTGTAGTTCTTATTTGAGACTACTGTATAGCTGACAGCGCTATCACGTTGCCCCATACTACACAGCAGCCGCGTTATTCCTGCTCAAAGACTCCGGAATCGCACCAGGTTCTGCGTGAGACGCCAAGACGGCCGTTCCATGGCCTTGCTGAGAAGTGGCCGAATTGAACGCCAAAACGACCCGTTTCCAGGTTTGTATGAGTCGTTCTCGACACTTACTGTTCACATAGACTGACGGCTACCGTCGAGCTCCACGCAGCTAACGGTCGAGCGCTGAATGAGCCGGCTTCGCGCGGCATATTTGCGGTCAGTGTGCCCACGTTCAATTAAGTTCTCTCTACGTACCATTCTCTCTACCCCGACGTCACGCACGTGATAAATTATCCCAGGCGCAGGCCCTCTCCCGCTTTTCCGTACTTTTAGCGACGAAAAGCTGGGCGGGGCCTGGGAACGAGGCTACGCTTGGTGCCTATCCATGTTAGCAGGGCGCTTATGACCGATTAAGGGCAGCATCCGGACGAGCGCGGCGGATTTTAATTGCATTCATAGCGGATGCCCTAACGCGGCAACCGCCCTAATGGGGCTGCTACAGCCTTCCCCCTGCGATTTGAAGGCCTGGGTACGAGGCTAGTACACGGGTATACTAGATTGCGGTCTCGTTCCCAAGCTGTTCGGTTTTAGCTAGCCAGCCGCTGGCGATAGCTGGACTTGCGCCAGATCAGCAACTCGATTCGCGTACATCGTACGTACGCAAGGTTAGCCGAGTCAGCCTAGTACTAAGTATAGGGCAGCCATCGCCCATTAATCATTGTGAATTAATTGTGGCTGCATAAAAAAATAACTGCGACTTTTGTGTACCTGTTCAGACCTGACATCAAGAGCAAGCAAGAGGATGGCCACCGGCTGTGAAAGATCGGTACTTTTGATGGCCGCTGCACTGTCGTTGTTCTGCATCTTGGGAGTGTGCACAGGTCACCTTTCTCTCGACCCTATCCGAGGTCTCGTGGATCCTAACGCAATCATGTTGACATGCTCTGATACAGTTGTTTATCTACCGGTGCGCAATGCTGTCTTTTACAAGACAGCCCCCGGCGGCAATAGAATGATAGTGAACGAGAGTAGTGAACTTGTGAACTTTAGACGTATTACTGCCCCTCCATCGAATGGAGGAGTAATAATGTTCACCCTCACTCCTGACACGGAAGCAACCTTCAGTTGTGCTAGTGATACCACTAGCCAAGATGAGACATCTGGTCTGCTCCTAGCAGGTGGGAAATCTTCATCTGAGGAATAATTTGTGTCTATATTTTATATTGTTGTATCTTTTCTATGCAGCACAACCAGACACAAATCATGCGTTTCCACCTCAAACTCGATATGTGTTATGTGGAGAAACTATTGAACTGGATTGTGACATTCGGCCCGGCCGAGCAACCAGCCTATACGCCATATGGTGGACTCGTTCCATGCCCACTAGCCTGACACTGATTCCTGACTCTCTGTCACCACCTCACCGAAGCATCAGCCCAAGCAACTTCTCACTCTCTTTATCAATTGAGGACATGTCACAGAATGGGAGTGTCTACCATTGCAGTGTTCAAATCAGAAGCTGTTTCCCCCACACACACTCTGGGTGTAGCGGCTCTTCAAGTTATGCAGATGGTGCCCGTATCACCTTGATAGTGGGAGGTGAGTGAAAATGTGCAGTTGCAAAGTGAGAGTTCATTGGTCACTGGTTAACAGGGTCTGTGATGACTGCCATCTTGAGATAACATCCCCTGTTAGTGATGGCAGGTAGTGATATGCAATTTCTCTCTCTACCTCTCTCTTCCAGAGCCCCTCAATATCACACAGGGGATCCAGGACCACGAAGTCACAGTGGGGGACAGTGCAAACTTCACCTGCAGTGCCATGCCCAGGGGAACCAACACTACAATCCGATGGGAGATAGGAGGAACAGAGTACCGGGGCTGTAGCCAAGAGTTTTGTGTCAGTAACACTAACGAAGACGGTTCTATTAGTAGCACACTAGTGATTAATACCAAGAACATGACAGCTGGAGATCAAGATGTCAGGTGTATTGTGGAGCAGATGTACAGAGGTCAGGTGTCGATCAGCAGAGCACTACTGACTGTGAGGGAGGCACCCACCACAGGTAAGTGTGTTCAAACGCATAGTATTAACTCTTTACCAACCACAGATTTTGGAGGTCAGTATTTTAGCTTGTAATTTACTTAAACATACCCTAGATAAGCAGTTTTTACGCTCAAAACTCACACAGAACTGCCACACAGCCATGCTTTCCACATCGTGATTCTGACCACACCCACTCGTTGTTAACGAGTGCGCGATCAAGATGTCTTGATCGGTAACTCGCTCTAGCAGAAAAATCAGCGTTGAACACTGGATTTCGAGACTGCAAGGTGAGACCACTGTTTTGCCTACCTGGCTCCAACCAAGGGCTGTTCAAAGCTGAGCCCAGACGTGGCCATGCTGTTTGCACCCTTCGGGTGCACCAACCCACCTCCCCCTGTCCCGCCCTTTCTGCTGATGCAGAACCTATCTCCCAAGAACATTGCCAGATGTGACATCATGAAGCTGAAAGTCTCATGGATGGCTTTTGCAGTCATTGGTTGGTAAAGGGTTGATCTACATGTAGTGGTGTTTTGTTACCATGGGAATCACAAATCATGTAAAACTGTTGTTTTAATAATCCTGCCCACTGAAGCCAATATCTGAGCTAGGTTAGGTGAAGGAATTTGGGTCCTGGTCACCTGTAATATTGGTGGAGAAAATCCCCATTAGTGGGGTGTCAATGGAAGCCCTTCATATTCCATTCATGAAGCTCATTGCAGAGGAGGCTTTTCTGAATAATGACGCGCGTGTTCTAGATCCTCGCACACGATGTGTGTTTGATCTGATGGCAGAGCTAGCTAGTGACCGGAGCTAGGCTGACCATGAGCTGGCGTACTCCTAATGCAGATAAACAGTCAGGGCACTGGTGTAGTGCTGTAGCATATCAAGAGCAACTGTTTGCATGCACTGCGGAAGTAATCATGCGGAAATAATAGGTTACCGGTAACTAGCGATATTATCTAATGAATAATTGATTAGCTAGAATTTTTCGCTGCGCGCAGATAACTCCATGCCTCCTCAGTCTCAAAATCCTAGCTACGCCCCTGCCTCTTCCTCCCTGAACTTCACTCCTGCCACCTACTGAACCTGTGCAGAGTTCCCATAGCCTTGTTCCCAGGCCGTTCCCACCGCCCGTATTTCATCACTTCCAGTATGAAATACGGCGGGGGAAGGCCTGGGAGATCTGGTCATGAGCGATGACATCAGGTAGATGGACGGTAGACACACGGAGGGTGGTGCCCAACCGTTTATGATACCTGTTTCGCATTGATCCATCCCCAGTTGTGAACAACGAACGGTATCGATCGTCTGCCTTGTGAACGCTCTGACATCCTTCTTTGGACAAACAGTGCAAGACAGGATGTCGAGATTCTTCGCTGAGCACCGCCCTCCATGTGTCTACCATGTGTCTACTTGATGGCACCGCATGTGACCAGATCTCCCAGGCCTTCCCCCGCTGTATTTCATAATGGAAGCGATGAAATACTTGGAATGTCTGTTGAACCGTCTATTATTAAATAATGTCGTGCCCGGTTGGGCACGACATTATTCCCATTTTTGTCCCAAGCACTATGCTCCATAAGAGACAGTCCCTATATTATTCCCCAAATTATGCCAGCATATTAGGCTCAGGCCTAATGTGAACCGACTTGACCAAGCCAACCTTCGTCCTGTACAACTGGATGTGAACTGACATGCCAGCTGATGTGAACCAAAACCACCTTTGTCCTGTAGCTGTACAGCTGATATAAATGTGACATTACTTCTCACAGACCATATGTATGGGTGTTTCACTTGATTAATGTTAAACGTCATGTGACGTCGCAAACATGAAATCTTGGCGTGAACGTCCGGGACATTTTGGAGTCCAGCACTCTCTCTCTCTCTCTGGTGTCAACAGTGAAATCTGGAGGCATGAAAGATAAATTTCAGCTGAGGTGTTATACACAACTCTTTATGCTAAACGTTGCTAACGGCTCTTTTGTAGGCCTACGAACTTTGTGCTGGGTAATCTCAGCAACAGAAAGAACCAGATAGGAGTAGCCTTGTTCGCAGATGCTTGGTAATTGGGGAGAAGAGCGCCTGGTATCCACTGGGGAAGCGCTGGGGAACTTGGAAACTACTGTTATACTAGTCCGTGTTGCACAACCGTACATTACTGAGTCGTTTTACATCTACAAGACACAGCTCTGTTCGACCAAGCCGTGTTGTACGCCCTCGGTAAGGTCGGATAGCCAGGAATGGTAGCCTCGTTCCCAGGCTCCTCCCCCTGTGCACGCCTCCGTACTTTTGTACCACGCGCAAAGGGGGGAGCCTGGGAACGAGGCTACAAGAATGGTGCTGGAGGACGAACAAATGACAGCGATAAACCACTTCGGAAGGCAGAAGCAACATATCGCCGTTCACAGGCTTTGAAACCATGGCCTCACATGATGCTGGAGTCCTGAATGTTTGTCCGTGTTATTTCAGCTTGCTTGTCTCTGTATGGAGAATGTAATGGAAATGCTCGTGCATGCGTGAACAGTGGATGCTAGCATAGATAATATGATACCAGGCATTCTTCTCCCCAATTACTGAGCACCTGGGAATGAGGCTAGATGGATTTGTAGAGTGTAGTACCAGGTATACTGGGTGTGCTATGTAGGAGCCTGCTTGGCATTAGAGCGCCTTTCAATAAACGTCTGAAATCTCTGAATAGCATGATTTTGCCCTTGTAACGCTGTTGTGTGTGAACTTTGTGCTGGGTGTGCTGGGTAAGAGCCGGCTTAGTATTACCTGTGCTGTTCACTAAGTGTAGTAATTGGACTAGTAATTGTACTTGTCGTTATCCATTGCTATATTACACCTGTGCATTCCTTTGTTGTGCAGTAAGACAATGTCATTCCTTGGTTGGACAATGCATTCCTTGGTCGTTGTGTATGGTGTTCCTCTCTGTATTTAAGTGCCTGTACCTGAATGATTCTCTCTCCTGCAATAAAACATTTGGCCGAGATTATTACATTTTTTGGCGACAAGGATGGGATGGCGGCTCAGACATTCGGAAAGATCGGAGAATTCGATCCCAACAGAGAAGAGTGGACACAGTATGTAGAAAGGCTGGACTACTTCTTCCAGGCAAATGGCATTGCAGAGGCCGACCAGAAGAGAGCGGTCTTCTTGACAGTTATTGGGCCGACCGCATTTAAGTTGCTCCGCAACCTGATAGCGCCGGATAAACCTGGGGAAAGGGACTACGAGGCCCTAGTGGAGGCTGTGAAAGAACACCACAGCCCAATCCCCTCCGAGATTGTACAGCGATTTAAATTCAACAGTCGCTTCAGGCAGCAGGGGGAATCGGTGTCTACTTTCGTATCGGAATTGAGGTCGCTAGCGGAATTTTGCAACTTCAAGGCAACGCTCGACGACATGCTGCGCGACCGCTTGGTTTGTGGAATAAATGACGACAATATTCAGCGCCGACTGTTGTCCGAGACCAAGTTGACGTTCAAGCGAGCCATGGAAGTGGCTCAAGCGCAGGAGACAGCTGCCAAAAATGCTCAAGCCTTGCGAGGTGCTACGCAGACCGGAGAAATCCGCAAGTTGACTCTCCGACAAAAGAGGCCGTCGTCAACAACAGCCAAGTGCTATCGGTGCGGGAAGAGCAACCACACTGCGGAAAAATGTCGATTCCGAGAAGCCAAATGCCACAATTGCGGTAAAATCGGACATATCAAAGCCGCATGTCGCTCCAAGTCACTGCCGAAAACAGCTCCAGACAAACCACAATCGGTGCAGCTCTTGCAAGAGTCGCAGGAGAATCCCTCAGATGAGTACACCATGTTCAGTCTGGAGTCAGAGCAGCGTCAGAAGCCCTTTGAAGTGGATATGGCAGTGCTTATGATAACAGCCGGTCAACGGACATTTTCCGGTCAATTTCTCTATATGTCCGGTCAATTACGCATTTGAGCTGCAAATTTGTCAGGACAAATTCCGCGAGGTCGTCCACCAGGCTCGTTCTTAGTGCATGTGCTGACGTTGCGAAGTTCCGTGTGCCAGAGAAGCTCCTCACTCTGGTGTCAATCGTATTTATAGCCTTGAAATACATCATCAAAATTGAGTATGGGTTTTACTTGGCTGCTCATAAATCTACTTACCACGGCTCTAGCTAGCTAGCTAGATAATTGCTGAAAGAATTGGCCTTCAACAAGGTGTTGTCTAGGTCCATTTAGCTATGAATCATAATGGCCCACCTGACTCTGACGAGACATCTAGCCCAGGCACTACCATGCTGCTTTCACCCTTTGGGTGAACATTCCCACCTCCCCCTAACCGTACCCACCCTTTGTGCTCACACAGAACCTCCAAAGATATTCTCATTGCTAACAGGTTTTGCAGTCATAAAGGGTTAAGCAGCTGCCATGTCCTCTGCATGATTCTGAGCTGATACCAAGTCGTGCCGAGACACATCAAGTCTTTTAAAGACTCACTTGTTAGCATACAAGCTGATGGCAGCACTGACTCTACTAATGTAGAGGAGCTGTTCCTAGCCCTGTACTTCGATGCACACACCCAGGATGGGACAGTACACGCACAAAGTAGTGTCAGGACAACATGTGTGGATGACAGGTCAAATTTGGGATGGTCTGACATTGTGTCAGAGCAAAGGCGAAATCTTATCATAAGCACTGATATGGTGGTGGATGGTCAGTCCTTGTTCATGGAGATTGACACTGGAGCATCCCTCTCAATAGTTTCGGCTGACACACAGCAGCAGCTTTGGCCAGACAGATGCCTGGAACCCACCAAGGCCAGACTAAGGACCTATACTGGTGAGGAGCTGCAAGTGTTAGGACGTATGCAAGTCCAAGTGCAGCATGGGTGTCATGAAGCCAACCTCCCTCTTCTTGTGGTTGAAGGGAAGGGACCTAGCCTGCTTGGAAGGGATTGGCTTGCTGAATTCCGACTTGACTGGCACAGGATTCATCGCTTGCATAATGGTGCTTTGCTGGATATCCTGGAGGATCACCAGGAGCTCTTTAAAGATGAGCTGGGCACACTGAGAGGCTACAAGGCCAAGATCTCTGTTGATGCTAATGTGGAGCCCCGTTTTTGCAAGGCTAGAACAGCGCCATACTCCATGCGCTCATTGGTGGAGGAAGAGTTGGATCGTCTGGTACGACAGGGGATCATTGAGCCAGTGCAGTTCGCCGACTGGGCGGCACCCATTGTTCCGGTGCTCAAGAGTGACAAAGCCTCTGTGAGAATCTGTGGTGATTTCAAGCTTACAGTGAATCAAGCCTCAAAGTTGGATCGATACCCGATTCCTCGAGTTGAAGATTTGTTTGCCAAGCTTGCAGGTGGGAAAGTGTTCACGAAGTTGGACATGAGCCAAGCATACATGCAGCTGCTATTGGAGGAGGAATCCAAGCAGTATGTCGTGATCAACACTCACCGTGGGCTTTTCAAGTATCACCGGTTGCCATTTGGGATTTCGTCAGCTCCTGGGATATTCCAGAGGACAATGGAAAACCTATTGCAGGGCATTCCCAATGTGGTGGTTTATATTGATGATATTTTGGTGACCGGAGCCACAGAGCAAGAGCACTTGAAAACCTTGGAGGAAGTGCTGAACCGTTTGGAGAAAGCGGGCTTGAGGCTGAAAAGATCCAAGTGTCTCTTTATGGTTCCGTCCGTGGATTTCCTGGGTCACAAGATTGATTCACAGGGTCTCCATCCAATTGCTGAAAAAGTCAAGGCTGTGCAGGAAGCACCTCCACCCCGGAATGTGCGAGAGCTCAAATCCTATCTGGGCCTGCTCAGTTATTACAGCAAATTCCTACCCAATTTGTCATCGACCCTTGCACCACTGTACAATCTGCTCAAAGCAGCAACCAAGTGGAAGTGGTCATCTGAAGTAGAGGAAGCATTTCAGGCTTCGAAACGCCTGTTGCTTACTTCTCAAGTTTTGGCACATTTCGACCCCAAGAAGAAGCTTCTACTGTCATGTGATGCTTCAGCCTATGGGATTGGGGCAGTGCTCTCTCATCAAATGCCTGATGGAACGGAGAAACCTATTGGGTTTGCTTCACGCACCCTCTCAGCTGCTGAGAAGAACTATTCTCAAATGGAGAAAGAGGGTTTGGCATGTGTCTATGAGTGAAGAAGTTCCACACCTACTTGTTTGGACATCCATTCCTGCTTTACACTGACCACAAGCCGTTGATGCATTTGTTTCATGCTGAACGGGCAGTTCCAGCACAAGCGTCATCCAGAATTCAGAGATGGGCATTGACCTTGGCAATGTATGAGTACACGATATCGTACAAACCAACCACTGCACATGGAAATGCAGATGCCTTGAGTCGTCTTCCACTCCCAGAGCAACCCAAGGTTACTCCTGTACCTTCGGAGTTGATCCTGCTATTGGAACAGTTGCAGGAGTTGCCCACCACTGCACAACAGATCAGAGCTTGGACTCAAAGAGATCCACTGTTGTCTCGTGTCTTGCAGTTCATACAGAGTGGGTAGCCTGACAGTTGTGAGGACGTACAACTCAAGCCATTTTGGGTGCGGAAGATGGAGTTGTCAGTTCAGGATAATTGCATCCTGTGGGGAAATCGAGTGGTGATCCCCGTTCCTGGTGGAGTGCCAGTTCTGCTCGAGCTCCATGATGGTCACCCTGGAGTCAGTCGAATGAAGAGGCTCGCCCGGATGTTTGTGTGGTGGCCTGGGTTGGACCAGGACATTGAGGAAGCAGTCAAGAGTTGTGCTAGCTGTCAAAGCCAACGACCTGCTCCTCCATTGTCACCTCTGTTACCTTGGAAATGGCCAACTCGCCCGTGGTCACGAGTTCATCTGGATCTGGCTGGACTCTTCATTGGCCGTAATTTCCTTGTGATGATTGATTCACATTCCAAGTGGATGGAAGTCCACCCTTTGCCGTCAACTACCTCATTGGCTATTATTCAGTGCTTGAGAGGCATTTTCGCGCAGTTGGGGCTACCAGAACAACTGGTTACTGATAACGGTCCTAACCTTGCCAGTTCTGAATTTGAAGAGTTCCTCCGTAGGAATGGAATTAGGCATACTTTGTCACCACCCTACCACCCTGCATCGAATGGTCTTGCAGAACGCGCAGTCCAGATCTTCAAGCAAGGGTTGAACAAAACCCAAGAGGGTACTCTGTCAGACAGGCTTGCCAGGTTTCTGTTCTCCTATCGAAACACTCCACAATCCACGACTGGTGTGTCACCAGCAGAGCTTCTGTTGGGCCGGAGACTGAGATCTCGACTTGATTTGTTGAAACCTGACTTAGCCAAACGTGTTGAAAGGGAACAAGAAAGGCAGAAAGAAGCTCACGATCGGCATTCACAAGATCGTTCCCTCGTCGTGGGTGATGCCGTTTATGTCCGCAATTTTGGTCGTGGTCCTGCCTTATCGAACAGGCTGGTCCCCGGAAGTTTAAAGTTCAGTTGGCTGATGAAGGAATTGTTTGGATCAGACACAAAGATCATGTGCGGAAGCGCCATGTACTTTCAGACCTACCTTGTGAACCTGCACCTTTGCCAATGTCAGTGCCGGTGCTACTTCCTCAAGCTGAGGATCCAGTTCCACAAGTTGACGTTGCTGGTTCTGAATCTCATTCCTCAGTAGAAAGCCAACCAGTGACTACTCAACCAGCCACACCAGAATCTACACCGGATTCCGACTCGAGTGTCGAACGAACTCGAAGATACCCCCAACGCGTACGGAAACCGCCTGATCGGTATTCAAGTGACTGATACTTACCTCCACTTTTAGTGAGGGGGAGTTGTAGTAATTGGACTAGTAATTGTACTTGTCGTTATCCATTGCTATATTACACCTGTGCATTCCTTTGTTGTGCAGTAAGACAATGTCATTCCTTGGTTGGACAATGCATTCCTTGGTCGTTGTGTATGGTGTTCCTCTCTGTATTTAAGTGCCTGTACCTGAATGATTCTCTCTCCTGCAATAAAACATTTGGCCGAGATTATTACACTAAGCATTGAAAGTTTCCAAATGTCCTTTCCCGGCCTACCAATTATGGTATTTAAGCATCCCGTGCCTCAGACAGGCACGCTGCTGCTTTCTGTGGTTGCTCTCCCAGTAGGGCCATGATTGTAGTCTAGCATGCACCTACCGGGGGTAGTAAGAAAACCTGGTTGCGTTTAGTTGTTGATATTTGCCAGCACAAAGTAAACTGCAACATGGATTGTAAAGCAGGAAATTTCCGTACATTATGTGCATTCACCTCACGTACTATATTATCCATGTGTTAGCAAACGTCCATTTCAGTGGCCGAACGACAGTGTTTGGTTAGCGAATGTCCACGTTTGGCGAGCAAATGACAGCGTTCTGTTAGTGAATGTCCAATTCGGTGAGCGAACGGACCCTCCTGGCCTCCCCATAAGGCATTTCCTCACATTTCGAATGCTGTTGTTCGCTCACCGAACTGGGCATTTGCTAACCAAACTGGACTTTTGCTCACTGAACTGGACGTTTGCTAGTCTCAGTACCAGACCCTTGCACGTGGAAGGAGGGTCTGGTGCACTTGCATACATAAACTGTTTATGGGATACGCTGACGAATACAGGTTTCCTGAGTGATAATTGAAGGCGTTGATTGATATACAAGTAGTTGCAAAAGTGCATGCACTCAATTTCTACTGAAAAGGCTACAGCTACAGGCAGTAGACCTTGCGATCCTTGTCAACTCTGTTCCTGCCAGATCGACGATAGCAAGAACCGATGGAATGTTCTCCCTCAGAGAGCGCTACTGCACCTTTGGACCGATTATGCAGCACCCCAGAATGCAGCTGACACCTGGCCCTATGTGTACAAGATGTTCACATGTTACCTGATCCAGCATGAGCGCCTTCAGACAACAACAATAGACATTGGGGTGGAACCGCTGAGCCAATAGTCGAATACAAGTGGCAGACTACCGTAGCAGAGGGACTTTCTTCTGCCAGTCGGTGGGGAAATGAAGACGTTTTTTACAAACTCCTGCAGCTTCCAGCTGCTCGGGATTCACTGCGGGGTATCCAAGCTTGGTGAACGTCGCTTCGATCGCTGTCTCTATCTCTCTGTCACTCGAATTCGTGATGTTGCACATGTTTGAGTGAAAAGAAATAGCAATCAACCAATCAGATTCATCCCTCCGAAATTCCGTGTGGAGTTCCAAATTTTATGTATGCAAGTGAACCAGACCTTCCTCTACGTGGAGGGTCTGGTACCGAGACTAGACGTTCACTAACCGAACTGTCGTTCGCTCACTGAACTGAACGTTTGCTCTCCAAACTGGACGTTTGCTCACCAAATTAGACGTTCGCTCACCGAATGCCAATATCATAATTCTTATACAGCAATATAGCAAAGTCATGCATTAATGTGCCTAGGCACTTCCGTACTAAAGTCTGTCTCCTGTGACAAAGTACCAGATGTAGGGGCTGTAATGAATTCTAAGCAAGACATTCACGATGAAATTCCTCGTATTTTGGCTTAAGTGTACCCGGTAGAGCACAAAGTGCAGTTTTTCAGCATTTCCACCTTTTCTCTTATTGTTGTCATCTTTAATATAGCAATCAGTCACAGCTTGTATATATGAGCATGCTTGCATAGTTCCCCATGTGTAGTACGTGGTAATCTAGGAAAGCTACACTAAAGGTGCACTAAAGGTGATGTAAATTAGGCCACTCTGAGACGCCAAAATACATGACTCTGTGGAGTATGTGTTCCTAGTAGTTGAGTACAGTATAACAAGTGAGTCTTTAAAAGACTTGATGTGTCTCGGCAGGACTTGGTATCAGCTAGAATCATGCAGAGGACATGGCAGCTGTTTAACCCTTTATCCTGTTAGCTATGAGACTTTCAGCTTAAGTGAGCGTCAATATCCTTGGAGGTTCTGTATGAGCAAGAGGTGGGTCAGGGTGAAGTGGGAATGTTCACCCAAAGGGTGAAAGCAGTATGGTCGTGTCTGGGCTTGATGTTTAGTCTGCCAGGTGGGCCGTTTTAATTCATACTTGGTACTAGCTATAGCCAGCTCAGCGTGTTTAAAAGGAATTAGTTTATGCGTATTTATTTTGTGCAGATGTTGATGAGTGTGCCACTAACAATGGAGGATGTGACCACAACTGTACAAACACCATCGGTAGCTTTGAGTGCGGCTGCCTCCCTGGGTTCACCCTGGCTGCGGATGGAAGTGCCTGTGTTGGTAAGTAAAATGTTCCACCTGCTTGCATGAAAGTGTAAACAAGTTGCTCAGTGTTCTCCCAGAGATTCTTTAAACCCATGAATGTGGTGGTAAAAGTAATGTTACGTAAATGCTCTTATATATAGCGAGGCGAAACTGCACTCCTGGTAGTTGCGTTGCAACCCCGGTTGCGACTCGCTGAAGCTAAGTATTGCAATTAACGCACATGCCAAGCGGCAACCACGCTCAGTCGATCGCGAGCAATGGCGACCAAAAGGAAGACAAGACATTATTACAGCACTCACGACTTAGCCAGCACGGTGAGTTTCGGCATGTAAGCGTCAGTGACGACAGCGATCACGGCTGTGTGGTCAGAATCTTCGTGTGCCTTTCCTAAGAACGGTACTGCGACCGAAGAGAGCGCTCGAGCAATGGCGGCCGACGGCGAGACAAAATGCTGAAAAGCGGTCACATCTCCACCTCCAAGGTGAGTTTAAGCACCAACTTTTTACGTTCAGGTCAGTGCTTGATAGCTATCACGGCGGTGTAGTTAGAATCTCTGTAGGCCACTCCTAAGTACTCAAATATTATTGGGCAAGTGTGAGCGAGCCCCACACTAGTCGTAGTCTCGCGCACGGCGCTATATGGCGCTGTACAACGTATAATATTATGTATGTATGATTGTCGATCTGTCTCCCATACCGTAAATCCGGCCGGCGTGTGCAATGTAACGTACGAAACATTGCATTCATTTCCGGACATCGATCATACCGTAAATCTCCGCCGTGCGCGAGAGTCTGGCACCGAGACTATAGTATGGCGACAACAAAGACACAGATCGATCGTGACCTACCTACATGTACGTCTGTACCTCCCCATTGGCGACAGCAAAGACGAACACCGCTGGTGGACCTAACTATTCATTGACCTCAGAGCTGTAGCTACGTGTACGTGTCCTGCAGAGCACATGGTGTGCTGGACCAGTGTGCAGCATGCATATATCTATAGGTTTTGTGCCATATTGCCGCTAGACTGCTTCAGCTAGCCTCACTCTGTGTTGTGCATATGCGACAGTGTCTTTTGGTATGATATTCTGTGACCTGAGCTGTTCTCATGTAGTCACATGTACATTGATTGCTGGCGGGCGACCATTCTCTTCCTATCACCATGCCGTCTACGGTCTCTCCGCTCTTCAGTGGCATTTCGTCTGTGTCTCTGTACTGTAAGATGCCTACCACTGTCTTCTTCAACTTCAACTTCTAACTCGGTGTCCTCCATATCGGTAGAGAAGACTATACAGTAGCCTCGTTCCCAGACCTACCCCTTTATCTGTTCTTCAGTTTGCGTTGACAATAATACATGGATGCGGTTTTTCGACGCTGTTCCACATCCATGTATTATTGTCAACGCAAACAGAGTAGGCCTGGGAACGAGGCTAGCTACTTTACAATGTACTGTGACAAAATGTGTGAAGTTCTTGTGGTTAGAACTCTTGTTTCGATTGTCCTGGGGGTTTGTATGCGTAATTTACGTGCGGGGCCCACTAACAAGACATTTTACATGCATGCATGCATACATACATACATTAGCCCAGATCTCCGCCCCACACTGTACAATCATTTGCCTCACTTCCCACATGGCAATCATTATGTTGTTCTTTGTTGTACAGTTGCTGACTTCCGATTGGAAGTTGTGGTCACAGCGGAGGGTAACCTGATGATCACAGTGACCTTGCAGGTGGCTATCCCTGGACCAGTGAGGCTCAGGATTCTATACACCGGGATCGTACAGCCTATCCAAGTGGGGCAAGTGGAGCAAACTACCAGGACAACATTTGAGAATATGAGAGAAATAGTCCATGAGGTTTCCAGATCTGATGTTCCATTTCAGCAGTTCAGACTTCAAGTTGCTCTGGAAGTGTTTGCTCTGGAAGTGGTTGGACCATTTGTACCAGTCCTGGTGAATACAACAGTGATCAGTAAGCATTTACGCAGCCAATTGTATACTATGTGCATAATTATACCGACTATGAGTGACATTTCTGTTGTATGTACCATCCTCAATATCCAGGCCTATCAGTGCCATCCTCAGGCCTCACTGTTGCACTTTCAGTTCTGGTGCCCTTTTCTGTCCTCCTGATACTTGTCATAAGTGTGTTCATTCCTGTTGTCGTGTTTAAGAGGAGGAAGAAGAAGGTAGAGACAATTCAAGACTATGCTAGCACTGCCATAGAGCTTCTGACTACAGGCACTCCCCTACAACTCCCTCCACACCCCCCACCACACCCCCCTCCACATCTCCCTCAACAGTTCCCTCGGCAGTGCCCCCCTCAGCTGCCAACACATGATAACACAAGCGTCATCAGTGAGAGCTCTAGTATTAATGACAGACACTCCCTAACACATCTACAAGATTTGGAACACCACAGAGGAAGCCACAATGTATCCACAGACACGGGCAAACCTAAAAACGGGTCTGCAGCACATTCCACCCCCTCACAATCCTCACACCCCACCACCAGGACTGTCACCCCCTCACAGCCCTCACACCCCACCACCAGGACTGTCACCCCCTCACAGCCCTCATGTACTAGCAGTGACACAGTACATGATCCTCTTACAGCAGATTGCAGACCAACTGGAACCGGTAGGGAAGATAAAGTCAAAGTCCCCAAGGGAGCGAGCAATCAGGGAGGACAAAACATGGTAGGAACTGAGTACGAAAGAATAGGCACCTACGAGACTGTTGGTAACGTCTATGATAAAATAGGTACTTATGAGACCATTGAACATACTAGCTCTGCTGCAGCACGTCCCTCCCCCAGGACGGATCCACCCACACAGGAGGAAACGGTGTCCAAAGACATAACTTCTGAAGGAGCAAGCTGTGTCAATGACGAAGGACAGAACATGGTTACTACTGCCGCTAGTGTCAGCCATTCCAAGGAGATCCCCAAGAGGTCACCTCCAGTGCATACCAGTGGGACAGTGGGTCCAATCACTGCAATGGTCACAGACATAGTGCATAAGAAGAAACCTCAACACCGTGGTGAGGGTCACTATGAGCAACTGGGAAATGTGTATGACAGAATAGGCACCTATGAGACCATTGAACATACAAGCTCTGCAGCATGTCCCTCCCCCAGGACTGATGCACCCACACAGGAGGAAACTGCATCCAAAGACACAACTTCTAAAGGAGAAAGCTGTGTCAATGACGAAGGACAGAACATGGGTACTACTGCCGCTAGTGTCAGCCATTCCAGGGAGGTCCCCAAGCAGCCACCTCCGGTGCATACCAGTGGGGCAGTCGGTAGAAGTGAAGGTTCAAAGTTCACTCATAAGAAGAAACCTCAATTCCACGATGAGTCAAGACACTATGAACGATTGGGAAATGTGTATGACAGAATATGCACGTACGAAACTGTTGGCAATGTGTATGATAAAATAGGCACCTATGAGACCATTGAACACACAAGCTCTGCAGGACATCCCTCCCCCAGGAATGACACACCCACACAGGAGGAAACTGCATCCAAAGACATAACTTCTGAAGGAACAAGCTACGAAGGACAGAACGTGGGTACTACTGCCGCTAGTGTCAGCCATTCCAGGGAGATCCACAAGCAGTCGCCTCCAATGCATACCAGTGGGGCAGTCAGTAGAAGTGAAGGTTCAAAGTGCACTCGTTCAGAGCATAAGAAGACACCTCATGATGAATCGAGAAAATATGAGCGACTGGGAAATGTGTATGACAGAATAGGCACCTATGAGACCATTGGCAATGTGTACGACACCTACAAGACCATTGAACATACAGGCTCTGCAGCACATCCCTCCCCCAGGACTGATGCACCCACACAGGAGGAAACTGCGTCCATAGACATCACTCCTGAAGGAGCAAGCTGTGTCCATGACGATGGACAGAACCTGGGAACTGTTGCCGCTAGTGTCAGCCATTCCAGGGAGATCCCCAAGCAGTCACCTCCGGTGCATACGAGTGGGACAGTTGACAGTGGGGATGCAAAGGGCACCGATGTAGCGCCACCTCGTCACCATGGTGAGGGTCACTATGAGCAACTGGGCACCTACGAAACTGTTGGTGATGTGTACGATAAAATATGCACCTATGAGACCATTGGCAATGTGTACGACAACAGCCTTGTTCCAAAGCTAGGCTTCCATGAATCCAGTATGTAACCGTGTGTGACCATAGATTCCCTGTAATGTTAATGTAATGTTAATTTTGTTCATAGACCTCGCCATTGCGGCCAAGATCTTGTAAATTATAATTATATTAGCAAAGGTATTTGTCTTTTGTAGGTCACCCATTTTGTGTGTATAATATTATGTATTACAAGTAGCTTCGCTCGCTCAGCTACTTCCCCCTCGTTCGCCTACCGTGAGTAATCCGGCGCCGGACAGCTCTCTGTGCAGAGCTGCTGCTCCCCGATTGCGTCCGCTTGCCCCCCCGATTACGTCCGCTTCAGCTGCTGCTCCCCGTTTGCGTCTGCTCCTCCTCGATTGCGTCCGCTTCAGCTGCTGATCCTGATCGCGTCCGCTTTGGCTGCTGCTCCCTGATTGCATCCGCTTCAACTGCTGCTCGCTTCGACTGCTGCTCCCGATTGCATGCATCCGCTTGCAGCCCCAACCGGATTCCAGCCCAATGTTCTCGAACATTCGAGGTTCAGTAAACAAATTGAAGTACGAAGTACGAAGGTCGCGCGTCACTATAGTCCAATCCCGCCCCACGAGCAACCCACTTCCGTCAAGCACAGACAGACAGACAGACACACACACGTTAAAATCTTAATGTATTGATGCTATTGCGTTTGCATTAAAGTCTTCATAATCACTGGAGCACGACATTATTACACTCCTGGTAGGGGAAAAATTGTGCCGCGTAAATTACACTCCTGGTATAGGAAAAATTGTGCCGCGTAAATAAATAATTAATTAATATAATATAATGTTCGAGTACTTAGGCTTGGCCTACAGAAATTGTGACTACACCGCCGTGATCGCTATCATGCCCTGACCTGAATGTAAAAAGTTGGTGTTGAAACTCACCTTGGTGGTGGAGATATGAGCGCTTTTGTCTCGCCGTGGCTGCCATTGCTCGAGCGCTCTCTTCGACTTCCGGTGGCAGTACCGTTCATAGGAAAGGCACACGAAGATTCTGACCACACGGCCGTGATCGCTGTCGTTCACTGACGCTTGCATGCCAAAACTCACCGTGCTGGCTAAGTTGTGAGTGCTGTAATAATGTCTTGTCTTCCTTTTGGTCGCCATTGCTCGCGATCGACTGAGCCACGTGGCATGTGCGTTAATTAGAACGAATTGCAATAATTAGCTTCGCTACGGCGAGGCAACCGCGCCGCGGGGTTGCCCAGGAGTGCGGTTGCCCCTCGTTACACTCCTGGTAGGGGAAAAATTGTGCCGCGTAAATAAATAATCTAAATAATCTAAATAATCTAAATAATTAAATAATCAAACCTCACAGCACGCAGGAAAGGTCTAAAGAGATTCTGACTACACCATCGTGATCGCTATCATGCAGTGACACAA
The DNA here is from genome assembly GCA_963931865.1 of Axinella damicornis. Classification (NCBI taxonomy): domain Eukaryota; kingdom Metazoa; phylum Porifera; class Demospongiae; order Axinellida; family Axinellidae; genus Axinella; species Axinella damicornis. Next base: position 10,752,121 of record OZ007515.1, on the reverse strand, counting down.
CCACACAATAATTGTGGCGAAACTCACCTTGGTGATGGAGATACAATCGCTTTTGTCGTGCCGTCGGCCGCCATTGCTCGATCGTTCTCTTCGACGTTGGTTGCCAGTACAGTCATACGAAGGGCCCACAAAGATTCTGACCACACAGCCGTAATCGCTGTTGTTCACTGACGGTTACATACCGAAACTCACCGTGCTGGCAAGGTTGTAAGTGCTGTTATAATTTCGTGTCTTCCCTTTGGTCGCCATTGCTAGCGTTCGACTGAGCGTGGTTGCCACGTGGCATGTGCGTTAATTGGAACGAATTGCAATAATTAGCTTGCGCTACTGCGAGGCAACGGCTACCAGGAGTGCGGTTGCCCCTCGTCTTTACACTCCTGGTATAGGAAAAATTGTGCCGCGTAAATAATGTAATTAATAAACGTTTGACTATTTCCGAATGGCCTACAAAGATTCTGACTACACCGTCGTGATCGCTATGATGCAGTGACACAAAATCAAAATAATTGTGCTGAAACTCACTTTGGTGGTAGAGATACGAACGCTTTTGTCTCGCCGTTGGCCGCCATTGCTCGAGCGCTCTCCGACTTCCGGTGGCAGTACCGTTCTTAGGAAAGGCACACGAAGATTCTGACCACACAGCCGTGATCGCTGTCGTTAACTGACGCTTACATGCCAAAACTCACCGTGCTGGCTAAGTTGTGAGTGCTGTCTTGTCTTCCTTTTGGTCGCCATTGCTCGCGATCGACTGAGCCACGTAGCATGTGCGTTAATTGGAACGAATTGCAATAATTTAGCTTCGCTACGGCGAGGCAACCGCGGCGTTGCAACGGCTACCAGGAGTGCGGTTGCCCCTCGATTAATCAATATAATATAATGTTTGAGTACTTAGGCTTGGCCTACAGAAATTGTGACTACACCGCCGTGATCGCTATCATGCCCTGACCTGAATGTAAAAAGTTGGTGTTGAAACTCACCTTGGTGGTGGAGATATGAGCGCTTTTGTCTCGCCGTTGGCCGCCATTGCTCGAGCGCTCCATCGACTTCCGGTGGCAGTACCGTTCTTAGGAAAGGCACACGAAGATTCTGACCACACGGCCGTGATCGCTGTCGTTCACTGACGCTTACATGCCAAACTCACCGTGCTGGCTAAGTTGTGAGTGCTGTAACAATGTCTTGTCTTCCTTTTGGTCGCCATTGCTCGCGATCGACTGAGCGCGGTTGCCACGTGGCATGTGCGTTAATTGGAACTTATTGCAATACTTAGCTTGCGCTACGGCAGGTTGAAACGCGGCTACTTTATGAATGGTATATACTTCATAGCACTAAATAATTTTTGATCTTCTCTATATATAGCTAGCATCATGGTACTCACGTGATGTGTGATAATTGGAACGAAATGTCACACTTAGCTTGTGGTACCGTTTAACCGCGGCTACCAGGAGTGCGGTTGCCCCTCGTAAATAATTAATTAATATAATATATATAATGTTTGAGTACTTAGGCTTGGCCTACAGAGATTCTGACTACACCGCCGTGATCGCTATGATGCACTGACCTGAATGATAAAAGTTGGTGCTGAAACTCACCTTGGTGGTGGAGATATGAGCGCTTTTGTCTCGCCGTTGGCCGCCATTGCTCGAGCGCTCCATCGACTTCCGGTGGCAGTACCGTTCTTAGGAAAGGCACACGAAGATTCTGACCACACGGCCGTGATCGCTGTCGTTCACTGACGCTTACATGCCAAACTCACCGTGCTGGCTAAGTTGTGAGTGCTGTCTTGTCTTCCTTTTGGTCGCCATTGCTCGCGATCGACTGAGCCACGTGGCATGTGCGTTAATTGGAACGAATTGCGATAATTAGCTTCGCTACGGCGAGGCAACCGCGGCGTTGCAACGGCTACCAGGAGTGCGGTTGCCCCTCGTTGTAATTTGGAAATTATAATTCCACTCCCTGAATTACAAACACTATATGAATCACACATTCAGTGCATATTAAGATTTTAACGTGTGTGTGTGTGCGTGATGGAAGTGGGATGTTCGTGGGGCGGGACTAGGTACTAGCTACTACTGTCAGCCATTCCCAGGAGATCCCCAAGAGGTCACCTCTGGAGCATACCAGTGGGGCAGTTGACAGTGGGGGCCGGGTGCAAAGGGCACTGATGTAGTGCCACCTCGTCACCATGGTGAGGGTCACCATGAGCAACTGGGCACCTACGAAACTGTTGGTGATGTGTACGATAAGATATGCACCTATGCGACCATTGGCAATGTGTATGACAACAGCCTTGTTCCAAAGCTAGGCTTCCATGAAACCGATGTGTAACCATAGACTACGCCATTGGGGCCATGATTTTGTTATTAGCAAAGATAATTGCTTTTAGATGTTAGGTTAAATTGGGGGGGGGGGGGGGGATTCTCTGCTTTAACTGTAGCAGTATGCACTGTCAAATGACACCTTAGAATTTTAATTGACCACATACATGCAGCTGAAACCTTCATCCCCCCCCCCCCCCCCCCCCCCCCCCCTGGCGCTTCGGTGTGCCAGCTGTTTCTTGTATACTGAATGTGTGCAGCTGTCTCTATTATACGGGAAGGTTTAATGTTTTGGGAAGCTCCCCCCCCCCCCCCCCCCCCCCCCCCCCCCATGTAGCTACTGGATGAATGCCTAGCATGGATGTACAAGAAATTGAATTGTGTGAATAATATTACTGGTGCAGATACATACATTCACAGTGGATGATCACACATTTGCAAACCGGGTGCACATGGTATTGATGAAAGACTCATGCTGTATACTGACTACACTGTCCAGGACGTAACACTATTCCAGCAGGATAAGGTACCTCAGTCCTGGGTCTTCTGTTCTGTGCCTGATCATGTTGTGAGCAGTTTGGGTGTAGCTACTCATGATGGGAGTCTGTAGCTAACCACTAGACAAGCCGCCTTAGTGGGCTGGCCCACGAGACTATAGTGCTGGCACTGCACTGAGTGCAAACACAAGGTATATTCCATAGTTGCTCATAGCTCTGGGTTGTGGTCAGTGCTTATGCCTCCTTCCTCAGTCTTTTAGGGGTCAATGGTCGCCTCTCTTACCTGTGATAGTGATTGCAATGCATTCTGTCATAGATAACATGGATCTTGTCAGCTGTGGTTCCTACAATGAAATGGCTATACAGAATGCATCCATTGAAGCTGTGCATGTGACCTCAACAACTCTGACGAAAGTTGCCTGAGCTCTGACCATTACAAGTCAGAGCTGGCTACAATGACGGTAGCTACAAAACCTGGACTCTGGAGCCAGGACAAAAATATTGAACTCAATTACCCCTCCAGCAGTGTGATGTCAAAGATTAATATGACCTTTGACAACTGCAGGTTGCAGAGGATAAGTAATTCCAGCTATTAGCAAGCTACTGATGCGACGGTGCTATAGCTATATATAACGCTTGAGATCGGTGAAATTGTGTAACTTTGTCACAGTCATGAGATGACTGCACTTGCATGCGTTATTGATCTGTTTATGTTTTCCCATGGCAGCAACCAAAATCAACAAGATCTGTTGGTGATGTGGAACGTCGACGTCCTTGCCAAGGAGCAACCAGAGGTGAGTCCCAGGGGGACTAGAGCAGCTTCACCAAGCACCTATAACCTTTTCATTTGTTAATTGTTTTGTAGTGATTGGTAAGGAACGTGATTTGTCTACCTAAAGTTAAGACTGCTGACTGAGCACATACGGGAATGTTGCCAAGTGTGACCATGCAGGCCCTTCTTGCGTGGCCTAGATACAAGGCTATCTCTATATATATAGTAATCAGTTGAGATCTAGAATACCGGAGTCTATGAAGGGGATAATTATGTTACGGAATTCTTTTCATGGTATTGACCAATCCTGTAGCAGAAGCACACATAATGACATAGCCATGCACTGCATGCATGCAGCTGTTTCTCAAAATCTGGGACATCTTCAGTAAGTGCACTTGCACATCAATATCAGCATGTAAACACGCTAGCCTAGCTGGATGGAAGTCTCTTGTCCATTCCTGCAGCACGATGGAGCGGTGTTGTTTCGTGGAGTTCAATGACCCCATCGCTTTCAAACAGGGCTCACAAGATGAGTTACATTAGCCCAAATAGGGTGAAACCCTTTCATTAAAGCAGTTGGCATAAAATTTCGCCTTTGTGTTGAAACACCAAGGCAAGATTTTATGCCAACCTTCACATTCAAACTGGGCTCACAAAATGAGTATGTCCCTTTAATTAACCCAATTAGGGCGAGACCCTTTAATTAAAGCACTTGGCATAAAATTTTGCCTTTATGATACTGTGCAAAATGTACACGAGGGGATTTTATGCACGATGTTTGAGCATAAAATTTTGCCATCATACAGCAAGACAAGTTCAGCATAAAATTTTACAGCAAGGCAAGTTTGGCATATAATTATACAGGGCGTCTTTATTCACTGGACTGGTGGACTGGACTGGACTGGACTGGACTGGAGTGGACTGGAGTGGACTGGACTCACCCAAAAATCTGTAAAATGCCTTTTTCAGTGTAGGACAGAAGCTAAGCATACTTATTCATTCACTAAAGTTGCTTGCATAGCCTGCTTTCGTGTCTTTCTTCGAGTCGGTAGAGGTCAAAGGTCACGTGCATATAAACTGACTCGCTGGACTCAGCAGTCTCAGCTGACTCACTGGACTCAGCAGTCTCAGCTGACTCGCTGGTCTCAGCAGTCTCAGCTGACTCACTGGACTCAGCAGTCTCAGCTGACTCGCTGGTCTCAGTAGTCTCAGCTGACTCGCTGGACTCAGCTGACTCGCTGGACTCAGCAGTCTCAGCTGACTCACTGGACTCAGCAGTCTCAGCTGACTCACTGGACTCAGCAGTCTCAGCTGACTCGCTGGACTCAGCAGTCTCAGCTGACTCGCTGGACTCAGCAGTCTCAGCTGACTCACTGGACTCAGCAGTCTCAGCTGACTCGCTGGACTCAGCTGACTCGCTGGTCTCAGTAGTCTCAGCTGACTCGCTGGTCTCAGTAGTCTCAGCTGACTCGCTGGTCTCAGCTGACTCACTGGTCTCAGTAGTCTCAGCTGACTCGCTGGACTCAGCTGACTCACTGGTCTCAGTAGACTCACTGGACTAAGTAGTCTCAGCTGACTCACCTGGACACAGCAGTCTCAGCTGACTCTCTAAACGGACTCACTGGACTCGGCAGTCTCGCTAGCTCACCATGCAGTGAGCTCATGAGCGCTATAGCGCTAGCGCGTATCGTTTCGTTGCAGATAAAGCCTATATAAGTGAGCGCTAGCGCTAGCGCGTATCGTTTCGTTGCAGATAAAGCCTATATAAATATATATATATACATAGGATGCTAAAAGCTGTTGCTAACGGCTTTAGGGGAATCCAGTAACGTGGCGTTTTTCACTGTAGTCTCGTTCCCAGGCCCCGAATGCGCACTGGGAATAAGCGGAAGCAAGCGCTTTTGTATTTTTCTCATTCGTGTAGCGTATAATTCGGAAAAACTTCACGTTACGGTCAAGCCCACCTGCTCCCCAGGATGACGACGATTATACTGAAGTCCCATTCCGGTGATCGTGAACACAGGTCAAGTTACCACAAGAATGTACATCTCACGTGCCAGTACACATGGCGAAGATGGCGATGGTAGTGTGTGTGACTGTGTTGACGGTTACCTAGCCATCCTCTGGCAACCAACGAAGAAGAAACAGACAGCTAGAGGGGAGGGAGAACTCTGTCACTGCCCCCTCGACCCGTTCTCAAGATCCAGCATCTCTGCCTCCGCTGACATTTTTTTTTAAATTTTTATTTTTTTAAATTTTTTTAATTTTTTTTACAACATTTATGCATTAGCAGGTTGGTGCAATGCAATGGTTACACAAATAGCTACATAAGCTAGTCTGGTGTGTAACCTACAGCTAAATTACATAGCAATACAACAAATACAAAAGGACAAAAAACAAATGATAGACTGAACAGAGTGCATATGTTATGTACTTATAATGCAAGTGCTAGAAGAATAGTACAAAAACAATGGTGCTGTGAATAATTTAAATCTATGTATGGAATTTGCATGTAAAGCTTCATGGGGAAGATGGTTCCATACAGAGATTGAACTAGGAAGAAATGACTTTTGGAGAGCAGTAGTGCGAGCATATGGGCAATGAAGAAGAGGGAGTGTGTGAGGAGAGTATCTGCTATGGTGATTTACAACTAAATCATTAGGAAAATATAATAAACCATGAACAATTTTGAAGAGGGTACAGAGTTTTAAGTGCATACGCCGATTTCCCATGTTCTGCAAGTGAGTTTGTTCTAGCAGTGCTTGATAGCCAAGATCCCATTGTTTCGTACACATTTTTAAAGCTTGTTTCTGAACGTTCTCAATTAGTTCAATGTTCTTGTGTAAATGCGGATCCCAGACCTCAGCCGCGTATTCGAGATGTGGTCGAACAATTGATGTGTACAATCTAAGCAAAACATCCCTATTTGCATTGTTGGAAAATTGTCTGTAAAGAAGGCCTACCAGTTTCCTTGCTTTTGAGCAAATGCTCTCAATATGTGGAGTCCAGGTCAGGTCTGATGACAGTAGTACTCCTAGATATTTGAAGGTGTCCACTTGTTCTAGTACGTCATTTCCCAGTTGTAGTTGGGTGACATGTTGGTTTCTTCTCCGCGATACAACCATAGACTTACATTTACTTGTATTCAGGGTAAGATAGTTGACATTTACCCACTCCTGGACTCTGTCAACATCGTCCTGGAGGCTTTGGTAGTCGCTTTGTGTGGATATCGCCTTGTAGAGTAACATATCGTCAGCATACAGATTGAGAATACTTCCACTTGACAAATGCATTGCGGTAATGTCGTCGATGTACACAAGGAACAGTAGGGGACCTAGGACCGACCCCTGAGGAACACCTGAGAGTACTGGGGTTTCTGTTGAAGCCTCACCTCCCACTACAACCTTCTGTTGTCTGTCAGTTAGGTAACTCCTTATCCACTCAAGCAAGTGAGGGTTTAGCCCAGTTTCCTCCAGTTTGGCCATTAACGGTCTGTGAGGCACTGTATCAAAGGCCTTTGTCAGATCGAAGAATACGGCACACACATCTCTCTTGGATTCCAGTATCTTTAGCCAATCATCAACAACTGTCAACAGTGAAGTTACGGTTGATTTGCCTTGTTGGAATCCCCACTGCTGAGTGGATATTGGCTGGGTGTGATTCAGATGTGAAGTAAGCAGGAGGTGGATGTGTTTCTCAAGAAGCTTGCTGACCACTGATAGCAAGGATATGGGTCGATAGTTAGTGGGACTATCATGTGCAGAACCCTTTGGAATGGGTACAATGGATGATTGTTTCCAGCAATTAGGGAAACGGCTGTTTCGCAACGAGGTATTAAAGAGCATTGTTAAGGATGGTGCAATGCTGGCAGCTGTTCCTTTTAGCATTCGTATGGATATGCCGTCTGGGCCACTTGCCTTGGAGACATCCAGAGACTGTATGAGCGCAAGAACCTCCTCTTCGGTACAATAGTAGTCAGGTGGACAAGTTGAGGATTGTATGTCATTCTCTCTGTCATCTTCATGTAGAGGATCAAGCGATGGATTAAAGCAGCTAGCAAAAAATTTGTTCAGCATATTTGCTTTCTCAGTGTTCAGCGAGGCAGTGGCTCCTTCAAGATGCAATGTTGGAACAGATGAATCCTTCTTAGTTAAGCTCTTGACGGCTTTCCAAAATTGTTTCATGTTGGATGGCTTGAGCTTCTCAAAATGAGATGCCTTTTCTTGCCGTAATAAGCTTGTCACCTTATTTCGTAGATTCTTGTACTTACTCATATTGCGAAAATTGTTTTTCTTAGCCTTCTTAAAGGCAGCATTGCGTTTCCTCATATAACGTACGACATTCTTAGTTAGCCAGGGAAGTTTTCTCCTTCGTGGTAGACGCTGGGCTGGAATACACTCATCCATGATGTCCAGGAACTTATTCTGCCAGACCATTGCAGCAGTATCGGGATTGTCCATTGGAAGCACACTGGACCAGTTAATGGCATTAATCATATCCCTTGCTTTTGCAAAGTTTGCATCCTTGTATCTCCATACAGTCCTCGGGCGCATGGGAGTCATTCTCTGAGGCATCTTCCAGCTCAAGGTGACTCTCAGTCCACAGTGGTCTGAGTTTGCCAGTGGTGCTATCACAGAGCAGTCAGAGATCTGCTGCTCATGGGATACAAACACGAGATCAATAATTGTGTGATTGCCATTGGAGTTGAGATGAGTGGGAGTGGTAACTACTTGTGACAGTGAAAAAGGTTGTGTTACGGACTGAAGCTTACAAAAATAGGGATGGGTGCTACAAAAATCAATGTTGAAATCTCCTAAAAGTACAAAACTGGAAAATTGGGAGGGGTTTAAAAAATGGAGAGCACTACAAAAATTATCAAAAAATGAAACCGGACATGAAGGTGGACGATATAAAAGGGCTACGCAATGCTTGCGATTGGTGTTGGGAGTACACAAGGAGACAGCTAAAAATTCCAACTCGTTGGGACCTGATAACAACACCTACATAGCTTCACTTCACAGCGGGTCAACGGATGAAACCAGTAAGCGACTCGCAACGAGTGACCAGGTTGCCCGCAAGTTACTAGGACACTTACAGGAACTACTAGTCAGCCAGGAAACCTGTTGATAACAACCCTGGTCAAGGTGATGCAGAAGCACAGCAGGCTGCACCGTGTCTTATATCTATGACTGCACGTACACAGCAGCCCCTCCGCTCAGCTGATTCCCTTTGTCCCATGGCCCAGCCGTCAAGTTAGTGGCATGGTGTCCAAGCTGTTAACTGCTGTTATGATATAGTAGTTGAGCAGATGGCAAAGATGTGGCAAGGAAACCTGACGGAAATGTGGATGGTGCACGTGAGAAGGACGACGTTGTAGTGGACGCAGTCCGAGTTGCAGACAGATAAATTTACGACTGTGTGTGCTCAGGAGAGGCTAGACGTAGAGACTGAGAGAAACGGTGTACAGATGTTGATGCAGGCTGAGAGGACAAGGGTGTGTGCACATTTATATGCTGAGAGATCTAGAGATGTGAAGATGACGGATAAGTGTACTGAGGATCGAAGGATCGTGTACACACATAATTATGAGAGATACATAGAAAGTGAACTGGACTATATATAATGGACTTCTGTCTTTCTCTGTGCCTTCCTGAGATATACTCCTGTCATCGTGTGGCTGTTATAATTATAATCAACATTATGTGACTGTACCCTGCTGATGGATGATTTTTATGTGGTATGTAGCCAAGCATACTGCTGTGGCTTTCATTTTCTGGTACTGCTGTTTGCTCTTGGGCACTTGACTGGGCACACTTGGGGGGAAATCCATATTACACTCCTGGTAGGGGAAAAATTGTGCCGCGTAAATAATATAATTAATCCAATATAATCACAGAGTCGGTAGACTCTGTATGTAGGGATACGACGTACACGCAATACATGCCAATACAAAAAAATCTCTCCAAATCTCAGAAACGGTACACTTATAAGCCTTTATAACCACATACCGTTCATCTTCGAATGTTTTCATGACCAACAAGACTCCTCGCATCGCGAAAAACCGTCGCGAAAGTACCTCACCAGGTACTCGCAAAACGGGCAAGTATGTAGGGATACGACGTACACGCAATACATGCCAATACAAAAAAATCTCTCCAAATCTCAGAAACGGTACACTTATAAGCCTTTATAACCACATACCGTTCATCTTCGAATGTTTTCATGACCAACAAGACTCCTCGCATCGCGAAAAACCGTCGCGAAAGTACCTCACCAGGTACTCGCAAAACGGGCAAATTGTTTTTCTTTCTTCTTCTTCTTTCTTTCTTTCTTTCTTTCTTTCTTCAGACAACTTAGCTCAACGTTGCCTCAATCTGTCACGATGGTTTTCGCACGAAACAGCAGCATTTTCAACCGAGCAGTGCAACGTACCATCGCTTTTTCGCTACCTCCAAGTCTTCACCAGGCGGCTACAGCTGCCCACTCAATAACTATGGCTTCGTTTGTCACGCCATTTTCACGTTTGTACGCATGCGCACTTAAACGATCACTTAGCAACGATAGGCCTACGTAATTATTACTCAAGATCGCTGAATTAGAAACAGTGTGGAAGATACGTTGACCGATGTGTTGTCAAACGAGCTCGAGGCACTCTTCTGAGGTTAGTCACCCGTACGCATGATTTAGCTAAGCTTATATTGCTACCTATACTGTATTCTGTGAGCAGGGTGAATGCCTATCTCAACTCTCAACACCCATATCAATGTCCCTACTATAAACTGCCTATGCCATGGTCTTCAGACAGGGAGAACTCAGTGGCTTTGTCATCCATCTAGGGAACAGTTTACTTGAGATGCCCAGGCCTGATTCTTCAACCAATGCTGGAAGTGTAATACCTGAGTAATATTGTCCACATACCAAGGCAAGGACACCTACTGCCCAGGTGCCTGTGAGGTCACTGACTTCTGCAGCAAACTTCAGCTCAAACATGCGCCTGCTGCCCCCCAAAAATTACATAAACAAGTAATAAAAAACATTAAAAATGTAGCAGGATGTAGGGATACCAGAACGGCAAAAAGTAAAGAAACAAGAGGGATGATCGAACATAACAGTGAAGTATACAATCACCCCTACATATCTTTTTTCATTGTACATGTATAAGGAAGAAGATCTCTGTAGGGGTGATTGTATACTTCACTGTTATGTTCGATCATCCCTCTTGTTTCTTTACTTTTTGCCGTTCTGGTATCCCTACATCCTGCTACATTTTTAATGTTTTTTATTACTTGTATATATAATGTTTGAGTACTTAGGCTTGGCCTACAGAAATTCTGACTATACCGCCGTGATCGCTATCATGCCCTGACCTGAATGTAAAAAGTTGGTGTTGAAACTCACCTTGGTGGTGGAGATATGAGCGCTTTTGTCTCGCCGTGGCTGCCATTGCTCGAGCGCTCTCTTCGACTTCCGGTGGCAGTACCGTTCTTAGGAAAGGCACACGAAGATTCTGACCACACGGCCGTGATCGCTGTCGTTCACTGACGCTTACATGCCAAAACTCACCGTGCTGGCGAAGTTGTGAGCGCTGTAACAGTTTCTTGTCTCCTTGGGCCGCCATTGCTGACTCAGCTCAATCGACCGACGTTGACGTCGCGTGGCATGTGCGTTAATTGGAATGAGTTGCAATACCTGTACCTAGCTTCCGGTTGCAACGCGGCTACCAGGAGTGCGGTTGCCCCTCGTTATAAAGTAATAAAAAACATTTGAAAAATGTAACAGGATGTAGGGATACCAGAACGGCAAAAAGTACGGAAACAAGGTAGGGATGATCGCACAAAACAGTGAAGTATACAACCCCCCTACAGAGATCTTTTTCCATATACTGAAAAAAGATATGTAGGGGGATTGTATACTTCACTGTTTTGTGCGATCATCCCTACCTTGTTTCCTTACTTTTTGCCGTTCTGGTATCCCTACATCCTGTTACATTTTTCAAATATTTTTTATTACTTGTTCATGTCTTTTTTTTTTAGCAGCAGCGCATGCAATTTGCCATCACAGAGCAGAAGTTGGTGTCCTCACAGGTAGTAGGAGCCCTTGCTTTGGTATATGGACAATATTGACTCCGGTATTCACATTGGCTGAAGAAATCAGACCCAAGTCAACCCTTTTCTGGATGGATACTAAGGCAGTAGCTAGTAATCCCTGTCTGAACTCTGAAGACCATAATATTATTAGCTATACCAGAAGTAGTAGTCTAGCGGGCTAGCCCCTCGAATTTTCCCCAGCACGGATCGACTCACTTCTCCGCGCGCGCATACTGAAAGCGATCGCGCGCTGGAGAAAGCGAAGGGCTAGCTTGTTAGACTACCAGAAGTAGCAAGATTTATATTGTTGAGTCTTTAGATAGACATTCAGCCCTCTCACAGAACACAGTAGGTAGTAATATACATAAATTATACGCAGAGTAACCAGAGTTTAGAATTTACCTCGGCTTTATGAAGATGTCAACACAACGGCGCAAGACACTTCTAATTCACCGATCTTGAGTAATAATTACGTTCGTTGCTAAGTGATCGCGCATGCGTACAAACGAGAAAATGGCGTGACTAAAGAAGCCATAGTTATTGAGTGGGCAGCTGCAGCCGCCTGGTGAAAACTTGGAGGTTGCGAAAAAGCGATGGCCAGGTGCACTACTCGGTGTGAAATGCTGCTGTTTCGTGCGAAAACCATCATGAGAGATTGAGTCGACGTTGAGCTAGCCCGTCTGAAGAAAGAAAGAAAGAAGAAGAAGAAGAAAGAAAAACAATTTGCCCGTTTTGCGAGTACCTGGTGTGGTACTTTCGCGCCGGTTTTTCGCGACGCGAGGAGTCTTGTTGGTCATGAAAACACTCGAAGATGAACGGTAGGTGGTTATAAAGGCTTATAAGTGTACCGTTTCTGAGATTTGGAGAGATTTTTTTGTATTGACATATATTGCGTGTACGTCGTATCCCTACATACAGAGTCTACCGACTCTGTGATGCAAGAGTATCTATTGAAGCACTATTGTGCAGGTATGGCAATTCTTGTGGTCATCAAAATAATAGTTGTATGACAACAAGTTCTTAATTGATATTTGTGTCCGCATGGTTGTTAGTTCTAATCACAGAGTCGGTAGACTCTGTATGTAGGGATACTACGTACACGCAATATATGCTAATACAAAAGAATCTCTCCAAATCTCAGAAACGGTACACTTATAAGCCTTTATAACCACATACCGTTCATCTTCGAGTGTTTTCATGACCAACAAGACTCCTCGCGTCGCGAAAAACCGTCACGAAAGTACCACACCAGGTACTCGCAAAACGGGCAAATTGTTTTTCTTTCTTCTTCTTTCTTCTTTCTTCAGACGGGCTAGCTCGTCGTCGCCTCAATCACCCATGATGGTTTTCGCACGAAACAGCAGCATTTTACACCGAGTAGTGCACCTGGCCATCGCTTTTTCGCAACCTCCAAGTTTTCACCAGGCGGCTGCAGCTGCCCACTCAATAACTATGGCTTCTTTAGTCACGCCATTTTCTCGTTTGTACGCATGCGCGATCACTTAGCAACGAACGTAATTATTACTCAAGATCGCTGAATTAGAAGTGTCTTGCGCCGTTGTGTTACTAGTATACTACCTACTGTGTTCTGTAAGAGGGCTGAATGCCTATCTAAAGACTTGCTACTTCTGGTATATAATATTATGGTCTTCAGAGTTCAGACAGGGATTACTGCCTTAGTATCCATCCAGAAAGGGTTGACTTGGGTCTGATTCTTCAGCCAATGTGAATACCGGAGTCAATATAATTTGTCCATATACCAAAGCAAGGGCTCCTACTACTTGTGAGGACACCGACTTCTGCTCTGTGATGGCAAATTGCATGCGCTGCTGATAAAAAAGGGCATAAACAAGTAATAAAAAACATTTGAAAATGTAACAGGATGTAGGGATACCAGAACGGCAAAAGTAAGGAAACAAGGCAGGGATGATCGCACAAAACAGTGAAGTATACAATCCCCCTACATATCTTTTTCATTATACACGTATATGGAAAAGATCTCTGTAGGGAGGGTTGTATACTTCACTGTTTTGTGCGATCATCCCTGCCTTGTTTCCTTACTTTTTGCCGTTCTGGTATCCCTACATCCTGTTACATTTTCGAATGTTTTTTATTACTTGTAATATATTCGAGGGGCAACCGCACTCCTGGTAGCCGCGTTGCAAACCCAGTTGCGACTAGCTGTAGCGCAATATAATTATTGCAATTCATTCCAATTAACGCACACGCCACGTGGCAACCACGCTCAGTCGATCGCGAGCAATGGCGACCACAAGACATTGTTACAGCACTCACAACTTAGCCAGCACGGTGAGTTTCGATGTATAGGCGTCAGTGAACGACAGCCATCACGGCCGTGTTGTCAGAATCTTCGTGTGCCTTTCCTAAGAACGGTACTGCCACCGGAAGTCGAAGAGAGCGCTCGAGCAATGGCGGCCAACGGCCGTACGGCGAGACAAAAGCGCTCATATCTCCACGACCAAGGTGACTTTCAGCACCAACTTTTAACATTCAGGTCAGTGCATGATAGCGATCACGGCGGTGTAGTCAGAATCTCTGTAGGGCATGTCTAAGTACTCAAACATTATATTATATTATATTACGCGGCACAATTTTTCCCCTACCAGGAGTGTAATTTGATGTTGCTGTTGTGATCAATGTTTATTGCTGCCTTCGCGGATGAGGGGGTGGGGCATTCACCCTTCAGAGAGCTCGATGGCAGCCGTGTAGGTCATGTGCTTGCAATGGAAATCCAAAACTCTAGCCTCACAGTTCTGCACTGTAGTTACGTCATGAAAAGAAAGCCACGCCTCCATGATGGCATAGTCACAATACATATTGACAAGAACAGGTTGGTAGAACTTCCTCGTAGCACTAGGAGCCACCAGATGACGGATTCACAGGGATTATGTTAGTGTACCAAACGCAGCCATCACAAGCAAAAGAGCACAAAAATGTGCTTGCATTTTGGATTGCGCATGCGCAATTGGCGAACGTGACCTCATTGCCTCAAAATGGCGTCGTGCTAGAATGCCATCGGATCGTAGCTAGCTAAAACTGCTGGTCTTGCCAGTTTGCAGACAAACGTGGTCATGGCGAGTACTACGGCGATAGCGGTGTTGTCCTGTACGTAAATTAGCTCAAGAAGTGGTTTAGTTGGTAAGCTATCCTTGGGCAAAGTTTCGTTATGAGAAAGAAAGAAAGAAGAAGAAGAAAGAAGAAAGAAGATGACGAAATCGGACTTTTCTCCGCGACATGTTCATCGACTCCTGCGTACTCTAAGGTATGTTTGTGAGTGTTTTTGGGAACTGCTAGGCAGTATCATTCTGTCTGCATGCTTGGTTTGGGGGGTTGTAGCTTCTTGGCCGTTATCCTGCTGGTGCATCAGTATGGTAAAATCGAAATTTCCTTGGCCATCCCTAAATAGAGAACACTACCGCGTTCTCTGATTAAAGATTTTACGTGTCTGTGTGTGTGTGTGTGTCTGTGAGTGACGGAAGTGGGATGTTCGTGGGGCGGGACTAGACTATAGTGACGCGCGACCTTCGTACTTTAATTTATTTACTGAACCTCGAACTCCGCGAAGAATGTTCGAGAACATTGATGGGCTGGAATCCAGTATGCAATCGGGGAGCAGCAGTCGAAGCGGACGCAATCGGGCGAGCAGCAGTTCAAGCGGACGCAATCGGGGAGCAGCAGTCGAAGCGGACGCGATCGGGCGGCGAGCAGCACCTGAAGCGGGCGCAATCGGGGAGCAGCAGCTAGCTAGACGCGAGGCGGAGGCAAACGGGGAGCAGCAGTGGAAGCGAATGCCGCAATCGGGCCCAGGAGCAGCAGCTGAAGCGGACGCAATCGGGGAGAAGCAGCTCTTCAGAGAGCTGTCCGGCGCCGGATTACGCGCGGTAGGCGAAAGGGGGAAGTAGCTGAGCGAGCTCAGCTACTTTATCCATGCCCATCCTCAGTTCCGTCCCATTCATAATAATTATTTATGTAGGGACGAGATGTGACTGAGGATTGTATTTGAACTGCGCTTTCGCAATGGCCAGGTCTGAACCTTTGACCTTTTGTTGCTGAAAATAGTTAGAACTGCTTCTCTTGCCAGTATGCAGACAAGGAGGGTACCATGACAAAAGCGATGTTGTTCTGTCAGACCTCTCAACTCTCACTATTCGGTAGTGAGACTCACTATTTTTGCCCTTTAAGTTGTATACAGTACCAGGACATAGGAATTATACACCTTTCCTGGAATACTCCCTAGATGGAGATAGGCTATATATGGCCACACATGTAATAGCTGTGGTATAGGCAGTGGTGTAGGAGTAGCTACACAAGTACTAGAATCAGAGAACGCGGTACTTACTTAATATCGATTTATCGTTTTAAACCGATAATTGTCGAATCCATATGGCAATTATTGAGTGCATGCGCTGTTCCAGTTTTGGTCAATTGTTACATGTATGTGAAAATGTACAGTTGTGTGAGCCGTATGCTACTGGATACCAATCCAACCCACTAGCCAATAATATCGATACATCAAGTTCACAATAATCAATATGCAAAATTTCAATATCGCCCAGCACTATAGCGGGCTGGAAAGTGAATGGCTTCCAACAGTTTCTGGGCTCTAGAATAGTTGACCGTTAGGCATTATACATGCATGCACCTAGTAATTGGGCTCACTTAGCTGTAGCCCTGGGTTGGTACATCTTGCCAAAATTCTCTTGAGGTTAGCATGGAAAAGCAAGGGGTAGGTTATATAATATATTGATCTTTTGTTTTAAGTGGGTATGTGTCAAATTCTTTCGAAACCCAAGGGTTGCTACGAGTTTTGACTTGTAGCCTGCATTTGAGTGGGGGGTCCCATGATAAATATCCATGCATGGTTTTTTATGAGTGCATTGATGATGTGGTCATTCATGTGCTGCGAATGCATACCATAAGCATCCAATGCCTGTGTTGTTAGCTATATGCATGCATGTGTGTGCGCGTGTGCACGTGCATCATATGTACCAATGCAAAATATGATTTACAACTTATGACAATCATTGTTTTAAGGGCTATACATATACATGTAAGTCCCCA
Source organism: Axinella damicornis (assembly GCA_963931865.1). NCBI lineage: Eukaryota > Metazoa > Porifera > Demospongiae > Axinellida > Axinellidae > Axinella > Axinella damicornis. Next base: position 10,735,368 of record OZ007515.1, on the reverse strand, counting down.
TGCATGACATGCAGCCATGTGCACCTATATATTGGCAGCTGTATACCATACATGGAGTACTACAAAACATAGCTACAACCAGATAGTTTATGAAATTCATATCACCAGTAACGGAACAATGCTGTATATGACACTATGGTCTAGGCAAACTTGCCAGTCCTTATACAGTAATTATAGCAATTCCAATTGTTACTGTAGCTACTCTTGTATGATTCATCGCCGATAGCTGGCAGTCCCAAATGTCAGTACTTGAAAGTCAGTCTGGAGTACTCAGTGCATGCACCAATGGCACATTTAGCTAATTGTCCAGCTGTTTATTGAGTCCAGAGTCCAGTCCACAGTCCAGTCCACAGTCCATTCTGTACTGTCCCAATTTGCAAGAATACGGTATAAACAGGAATTAGATCAAGACAAAGGTAATATAAGTTTGTGTTCACTCGCTTCGCTCGCTCAGCTACTTCCCCCTCATTCGCCTACGTGAGTAATCCGGCGCCGGACAGCTCTCTGTGCAGAGCTGCTGCTCGCCGCTTGCGTCCGCTTCAGCTCAGCTGTTGCTCCCCGATTGCATCCGCTTCAACTGCTCCCAGATTGCGTCAACTTCGGCTGCTGCTCCCGGATTGTGTCCGCTTCAACTGCTGCTCCCTGATTGCGTCCGCTTTGACTGCTGCTCCCCGATTGCATCCGCTTCAACTGCTGCTCCCCGATTGCATCCGCTTGTAGCCCAACTGTTCCAGCCCATGCCCAATGTTCTCAAACATTCTTCGAAGGTTCAGTAAATTGAAGTACAAAGGTCGCGCGTCACTAGTCTAGTCCCGCCCCACGAACATCCCACTTCCGTCACGCACGCACACACACACACACACAGTCAAGGATAGCTTACCAACTAAACCACTTCTTCACCTAATTTACGCGTAGGACAGCACCGCTATTGCCATAGAACTTGCCATGACCTCTTTTGTCCGCAAACTGGCAAGACCAGCAGTTTTGGCTAGCTACAATTCTGTGAAATCCTAGCACGATGCCATTTTGAGGTCACGCATTCAGGCAATTGTGCAGGTAGAACTGTATTATTAATGGGAGCATCAAAATTAAAGCCTGCTCAATGCCCAGCAGAAGGTCCACGTCCATCACTACCATCATGAGAAACCGTCGTAGCTTTCCTTTGTTGACGTGATTAGGTAGGCTAAGCTAACAAAATCTGACATCAGAGCATACATCCAGTACCCCATACCCTTACAGTGATGCTGCACATAGCTACCATGACTAATACGCTACACATTTCATGCGCTCAAAAAGTGCACAAACTAGAGGCAAATTTTTTTTCTTCCGAAAATTAAATGGATTTAGTGATGGCATGTTATATTCTACCTCTCGAAAAACCACCATTAACCAGCCTCAGTCCTATCCATCATCCCATCCCTAAATTCTACATTTTAAATGGGATGGGACTGAGGCTGGTTAATGGCATTTCTCCTTTTTAACTTTTTCAAGAGGTAGAACATAACATGCGCATGCCATCATTAAATCCTTCATATTTTTTCAAAGAAAATATTTTGCCTCTAGTCACATTTTGCTTCGACTGTGCATGTGTTCGTGTTGTCGTTGTTTGCAGGAGCTGTATATTGAACTGGAGCAGTAGTCAAGATGGAATCTACCAGTACCTAACTGTTGTAACTGTATTATATTAATTTTGATGTGCATTCCTAGCTACTATATATATTTGTATGCATATGGTCTTTTGCTTTACATCAAGGTAGTCTTCAGTGTGAATGATTGCTGATGATTTTAGCAGTGCATAAATTTTGTTTAATATGCCAAGTTGGGAAGCTAAGCAAGTATTCGTGCTGATGGTAGTGGATTCTGATATACCGTATAGCGCTTAAATTTCGCGAATTACAGGTCATTCGCGCGAAATTATTTCAACGAAAATTTTGACAAGTGTTGTGCGCCTACAGCTACGCGGACAGTATTCCAGCGTACGCGCGCGACACTGGTCACAGCTAGCTTGATGGCTCTGTTTGTGTACTTCAACAGTGAGTATGGACAGTAGCTTCCGGATCCACATGGAGAGTTCTCCCAAGAGGTACCATCTGACATGTGCGGTATCTGCCAATACTGAAGCTGCCAGCTCGATCCGGCAAAGGTTAGGGGAACGCCCAGGTATCTGAAAACGAACTCTGAGAGCGTCGAAGTGGGGAAGAGAGTGTCGCAGAACCGACGAAGTGGTCTGCGGTATCTAGTTGAGTTCAGCGTGCACGCAAGTCTTCAAGTGCAGTATCAGGTGAGTATAGTACACCACGCCCATTGTGTGGGCGTGGCGTTTTACCGCGAATTCGCGAAATTTTTTCAACGAAATGTTCTCGAAGAGCAATTCGCGCGAAAATTTAGACCCGCGAAATATAAGCGCCATACGGTATTGTAATGCTCAGGAATCCAATAAGACTCAGACTCATGAACTCTACATAAACTAGAGGTGCTCATGAGAGCACGTACCCCGTGCATTACTGTTCAGTGCACTTTCGTTCGGCATCTTTGCGTAGCCTCTCTTTCTGTTCTGCCGTCTGTCTGGCCTTGAAAGATGGCGTTTTTTTTTGTTCTAAGCCTCATACTTCAGACATGATACAGGTAGGCTACAGCGCTAGCAGCATGCACGATGAGCTATACTAGCTATAGTTGCTAGGTACGGAGAGCATACTAGCCATGACGAGCTAGCTAGCTATATAGCTGCAGGTAGCATGCACGATATTATGATATGAGATACCGTAAGTTGTGGCAGTAATGTTAGAAAGAGGGTGTGGTTAAGTTGATAAATTAGAATTTTGGAGTTTCGCTCGCTTTTCTGTGCCTCTCGAGTGGATTCAGGTGTGTGAGTTATGTCGACGCTACTGATTTCTGAATTCTGACGATTGTATTGTGAACTAAAGTCTCAACAAGGCCTTCATTGCTGTAACTTTAACTTTAACTGTAACTGTATGGACAGACAGACTGACTGACAAACCAATCACTCTACCCCCTGCTGCGCATGCGCACGGGGTAATTATAAGTACCTGCACTGCTATTTATGCTTCACGAAGGTAGCTCGTTCACAGGCCGTATGGGAACGAGGCTGGAAGGAAAATCTAAGCTTATAGCAAGTATGATGGGTGCACTAGTTGTGTCCATTGGCACTTCTAATAGAAAATCAGAGAACTAACTAGAGAGATGACCGCAGGCTGTGAAAGATTGGTGTTTGTGATGGCCGCTGCACTGTCGTTCTGCATTTTGGGAGTGTGGGGTACAGGTCTTAGTCTCGGACTTCTCCGAATGGGGCAAGACCAAAACAGAATCAGATTGTCGTGTCGTATGGGACCTCTTTTGTTACCGGTGCCGGATGCACTATTTTACACGAGAGCTCCCGGTACGGACAATCGAATGCCGGTGGATGTCGGTGAGCTCAACTATCCTGTGGATTCCGGTAATGAAGGAGAACTAATATTCACCATCACTCCTCTGACAGAAGCAAATTTCACTTGTGCTAGTCCTATGGCTAGTGAAGTTGAGACATCTGGTCTGCTCCTAGCAGGTGGGAAATCTTCATCTAACTTGTCAATATTTTATTTATCGAGGGGCAAACGCACTCCTGGCCTGGTGGCCGTTAGCGTTGCAACCCCGTTTCGTCTCGCCGTAACTAAGTGCAATGTACAGTCGATCGCTAGCAATGGAAATTATTACAGCGCTCACAACTTCGCCAGCACGGTGAATTTCAGCACATAAGCGTCAGTGAACGACAGCGATCACGTCCGTGTGGTCAGGATCTTTGTAGGCTCATCGTAAGAGCTGTATACTGGCAACGAAAGTCGAAGAGAGCGCTTAGCAATGGCGGCCGACGGCACGACAAAATTAAGCGCTTGTATCTCCCACTACCAAGGTGAGTTTCACCACAATTTAATATTGTGCGGTTGTGATAGCGATCACGACCATAGTAATCTCTGTTGACCTTTCTTGCATGCGTGCTGTGAGGTTTGATTATTAACCCTCGGCGCGCATGCGCACAGGGTTACTGTAGTCGTTTTGTGTGTCTGTCTGTTTGTCTGTTTGTCTGTTGTCCAAGAAACTTATCTGCCAACTGGTGCTAGTAAACGTAGAACTAAAGGCACTAGCGGTACAAGCGGGATACATACATGGATTTAAAACTGGCGTTTTTCCTAAAAATACTTAGTTAGGAAGCTAGAGCGCTTCTTGCTTACCGCGATAATGTCCGCCATTTTGTCCAACATGCAATTTTCCAGGCGTACTTGCAAATGATTATGGGTTTCCTGGTTGCTTCATGAATATACTTACCTAGTCAGAGTGAGCTACATGAATATCTTTACCAGGCTGTGAATACGACAATGCCCACTAGCTTCGCGTGGGCTCTTCTGCGTGTATTCACGTATGCACTACATGTAGTTCATAATGATTACATCATGCACCATTTGGATGTAGATTTCTGGCGAGAACCCTGTTGGTTGGCCACTGGTGGCTGACAATGGAGTCTGTATGGTCTATGCGTCTGAGAAAGACATGTCCAAAGTGTGGTGCAGTAGTGCGAAGAGGGCGGTTTGTGATTGTGGCCATGCCTTTGCGTGTAAAAGGAGGGCACGTTGCAGTGATGATTGTGAGCCTAAGAAAGCTACCAAACGCCGAGGGTTTGCACTTTAGTGCTTTTCATTAATTTTAGTTACGCGGCATAATTTTCCCCCTATACCATATGAGTGTAATATCTGTCTTTTCTATGCAGCGTTCCGAGACAACATCCAACAGTCACCACAAACTAGAAATGTACATGTACATGAATTAGCTGGAGAAACTGTTGGACTGCAGTGTGACATTCAGCCCGGCCGAGCAAGGGAGCTGTACAGCGTACAGTGGTTTCACTACAATCCCACTCGAGAGATACTGGATGCGAGTACCTTCTCGCTCTCTGTATCAATTCAGGACATGTCACAGAATGGGAGTGTCTACCAGTGCACTGTTCAAATCAGAAGCTGTTCCCCCACCACACACCATGACTGTAGAGGCTCTCCAAGTTCTTTTGATGGTGCCCGTATCACACTGATTATAGTGGAAGGTAACCCCCCCCCAGCAAAAAAAATATGCAACCCTGCTGACAGTCTGACAACACAGGCCCACAGACAAGCTGAACGAATGCCTAACCCTGCATGCACATACACACACAGGGTAATGGCATAAACAAGTGATTCAAGTTGCACAGACTATAGCCTCCAAAACCTTCATGACACGATGCAACCTACCTACCATACACGTTCAGAACTCGTGTTATGTATGCACGTGCCGTATTGGGTGTCTACATTCGGTGGAATGGAATGGTGGAATGGAATACTGGAATGGAATACTGGAATACTGGAATGGAATAGCTACATGTGCAGAACTGTTTTTTTCATGTGGCGCTGTTTGATGTCTGTCAGTTCAGCAGCTGTTTAGGAGGTCTGATCAATGGAGAAAGACAAAGCACGCGGCAGCGTTGACTCTCCTATTGTTATTGACAGTGACGAAAGTTGTAGTCAAAGCTCCCCAGTGAAGATTGTACCTGGGCAAAAGTTCAGGTAAGCTCGTTGGTACTGACTAGTCTTTGTGAGCGACTTCATAGAGCCTTGGACTGTTGTCCGCTCTTGTTTGCTAACAGGCTGGTATCCAACAGTACCAGCCTGTTAGCAAACAAGAGCGGACAACAGTCCAAGGCTCTATGAAGTCGCTCACAAAGACTAGTCAGTACCAACGAGCTTACCTGAACTTTTGCCCAGGTACAATCTTCACTGGGGAGCTCTGACTATATACAACTTTCGTCACTGTCAATAACAATAGGAGAGTCAGCGCTGCCGCGTGCTTCGTCTTTCTCCATTGATCAGACCTCCTAAACAGCTGCTGAACTGACAGACATCAAACACATGAAAAAAAAACAGTTCTGCGCATGTAGCTCTGCGCATGTAGCTATTCCATTCCAGTATTCCAGTATTCCATTCAGTATTGCATTCCACCATTCCATTCCACCATTCCATTCCACCGAATGTAGACACCCTGCCGTATTCCCAGGCCTCACCCACAAAGGATACTATCTAGCGGCTAGCTAGCTACTAATGAGTGATTTGCTGTATGCGTGAGATTGCGGACAAATGCTAGCCTCATTCCCAGACCTGGGCATGGGTACGAGGCTAGACAAATGTATGAGTCTCACGTGAGAGTTGGCATGTCTGCTCTAATTCTGCATCAAAATTGATGATTCCGAAACAGAAATTAAACTTTATAAAATCGACGTGGATATTGGTCCGGCAGGAAGTACATACTTTAGGTATAGGTACCGGAAATGCGCGTGCATCTAGAACCGACCCTGGCCCTAATATACCCTAACCCATTGCCCTACTTCCTGCCGGACCAATATCCACTTCGTTATATAATTAATAAATTTTAATGACAATTTGGGGGCCGTGAGACCCATTAGTCAAAGACTATGACCGTTATTGCTTAACCAGTGGTTCGTTTCTTTAAGTTCTTTTGGACAAAGGAGGCAGTTAGGTTTATCAGCTTGGTGTTTCTTGTTCCAAGGATGAACTGGAATCTTTCGCTGTTTTGGAGATGTTGGAACGGTTTGTGGTTGTTAGTGCACCAGTTGATCAGCGCTTCTCTGTTGTATTGGGTGCATTCCAACATGAAGTGTTCTTCATATTCAATTACATTTACTCATGTTTATTCCATTGTTGCGTCGCTCCGCAAAGTGTTCAGTGGCTGCCTTGCATTGGGCGCAATTGTGTGTGTAAAAGTGCAAGCAGAAGCTGCAGAAAGGTGACATGTCATCTGGCATGGTGGATCCTTCGAATGTTCACTGTAAAATGAATGGGCTCTGTACCTTCAAAGTTTCCGCGATCCCGCTCGGAGTGGCTCCGCACTCGAAATCCAACGAATCGCGATCGGCAGTGTAGCTCTGTACAGGATCTAGATATGGGTGCTGTTTGTGTCAAAACTGGTGTCGAGGTTGACGTTACTGTTTGAGGTCAAAGTTTACTGTTTGTTCATTACTGTTTGAGGTCGACGCTGGGAGCGAGTATGTACATATCCTGCTGGCAGGCAACCATCTTCCTCTCACCCTGCCATCTACGGCCTCTCAGCTCTTCTTCAACTTCTAACTCGGCGTCCTCCACATCGGTTAACAAGGCTATGCAGTAGCCTCGTTCCCAACGGTGAACCTACCCCGTTTTCTGTTCTTTGGTTTGCGTTGACAATAATACATGGATGCGGCTTTTCGCCACTCTTCCGAATTCGTGTAGGCCTATTATTGTCAACGCAAACCAAAGAACAGAAAACAGGGTAGGCCTGGGAAGGAGGCTAACTACTATACAGTGTACCATGACAAAACGTGTGAAGTGCTTGTGGTTAGAACATGTGTTGCACATTGTCCTGGGCCATGGGGTTTGTGCGCGTAATTTATAATTGCGCGGGGCCCACTAGCAAGACATTTTACGTACATTTAATGGGGTGGTGGATTGGCATAGTGGGATAACATCTTGACTGGGAGCCCAGCTAGGCGGTGGTGCCGCAGGTTCGATCCCCAGAAGTGGCGTTTGTTTTTCTGGTGGGGGAAATGTCTGTGTGTACGGCCTGTGTATGGGCTTTGGTGTGCACACAGCATTGTTTGGCCTCATCCAGTTATATAGGCAGCGTTACGGAGGGGTTCAAACCGTGTTGGAGGACTGGTCAAAGTGCTCGCCTTGAAACCATCATTTTACCGTTTCACATCTCTTTATAAAAATAAAAATTACAAGTAGCTGAGCTCGCTTCGCTCGCTCAGCTACTTCCCCCTTGTTCGCCTACCGTGCGTAATCCTGCGCCGGCCCAGCCGAGTCTCTGAAGAGCTGCTTCTCCCCGATTGCGTCCGCTTCAGCTGCTGCTCGCCGCTTGCGTTCGCTTCAGCTGCTGCTCGCTGGCACGATTGCGGCATCCGCTTCCACTGCTGCTCCCCGTTTACGTTTGCCTCCGCCTCCAGCTGCTGCTCCCCGATTGCGCTCGCTTCAGCTGCTGCTCGCCGCTTTCACGATCTGATGCTGCTCCCGATCGCGTCCGCTTCGACTGCTGCTCCCCGATTGCGTCCGCTTCGACTGCTGCTCCCCGCAACTGCATACTGGATTCCAGCCCATGCAATGGCAATGTTCTCGAACATTCTTCACGGAGTTCGAGGTTCAGTAAATAAATTAAAGTACGAAGGTCGCGCGTCACTATAGTCTAGTCCCGCCCCACGAACATCCCACTTCCGTCACTCACAGACAGACACACAGACACACAGACACACAGACACGTAAAATCTTAATGTATTGATATATAAATAAATAAATAAATAAATAAATAAGGAGAAATAAAAAGAAAGAAAAAAAAGAAACATACATATAATACACAGTAAAATGGGATTGTTTGCTTTGACATGAGGGTTGTTACTTCTTTGGTGTGAGTGAAATAATTGACACTCAGATACCACTAATGAATGATTCTTACAAATTCCCAAACCACACTTGTTTGCTGCAGAATGTTCAAACTCCTGGTTTGCTAGATTTCACACTCAGGAATGATATTTACAATTGTTTCAACCCCCCAAGCAACACTTGTTTACCAGAATTCACACTCGGGAATGATGTTTACAAATACTTTCAAGCTCCTGGACCTTGCGTGCACACTAATTTTAGTGTGCAAGTAGCCTGACCCTTGACAGAGGAACTTGTGTGACCTACATAGTTCCCAGTGCCATCAATATATAGACGCAGGGTGACTGTACTATTAAATATGCCAGCATAATTTGTACACTAGCAACTTGGGGATAACCGTTTAGTAAACAGCTGTGGTTTGGGAGTTCGTAAACATCATTCCTACAGTGGTATGTCAGCATCACATCTGTCACTCATGCAAATGAAATAGTTATACCTACCGTCAAAACAGCAATTCTATTTATACTGTGTACATACATACCTGGTATATACATTAGCCCAGATCTCCGCCCCACACTGCACGATCATTTGCCTCACTTCCCACATGGCAATCATTATCATTGTTGTTCTTTGTTGTACAGCTGCTGACTTCCGGTTGGCAGCCGTGGTCACAGCGGAGGGTGACCTGATGATCACAGTGACCTTGCAGGTGGCTATCCCTCGACCAGTGAGGCTCAGGATTAGATTCACCGGGGCCGTACAGCCTGTCCAAGTGGAGCAAACTACCAGTATCACATTTGAGAACATGAGAGAAATAGTCCATGGGGTTTCTAAATCTGTTATTCCATTTCAGCAGTTCAGACTTCAAGTTGCTCTGCAGGTGGGTGAAGTGGTTGGACCATTTGTAGACCTGGAAACAGTCATCAGTAAGTGTTCTGGTATTGTACCATGTAACTGTTCTTTTCCGCAATGATACTGTGTACATACACTCTAGACTGTGGGGAAGCCATGGGCTGAACTTGAAGTTCTACATTGTATGTGTAACTAGAAAATTAAAGCCTCGCGGGAAGCTCTCTGTAGAAAGATGCTGTGTCGATACTCAGGCTATCGATGTTTCATTTAGCTACTACCTGTGTTCTTCAGTTTCCTGTGCACGCGGCCGCTGGGATTCACCCACCAGACGCTGGGATTCACCCGCCAGACGCTGGGATTCACCCGCCAGACGCTGGGATTCACCTGCCAGACGCTGGGATTCACCCGCCAGACGCTGGGATTCACCCGCCAGACGCTGGGATTCACCCGCCAGATGCTGGGATTCACCTGCCAGACGCTGGGATTCACCCGGCAGACGCTGGGAGCGACATACGTATGTCTCCTGCTGGCGGGCGACCATTCTCCTCTTCCTATCACCCTGCTGTCTACGGTCTCTCAGCTCTTCAGTGGCATTTCATCTGTGTCTCTGTACTGTAAGACGCCTACCACTGTCTTCTTCAACTTCTAACTCGGCGTCCTCCATATCGGTTATACAGTAGCCTCGTTCCCAGACCTTCGGTTTGTGTTGACACTAATACATGGATGTGGCTTTTCACCGCTCTTCTGCATCCGTGTATTAAATTATCAAAGCTCTTTCGCATCCATGTAGCTAAACGCACACCGAAGAACAGAAAACAGGGTATGCCTAACAACCCCATTGTTATTATTTTGTTCTTTGTTGTACAGCTGTTTACTTCCAGTTGGGAGTTGTGGTCACAGTGGAGGGTAACCTGATGCTCACAGTGACGCTGCAGACTGCTATCCCTGGACCAGTGAGGCTCAGGATTAAATACACCTGGATCAATCAGCCTGTCCCAGTGGAGCAAAGTACTAGCAGAACATTTGAGAATATGAGAGCAATAGTCCATGAGGTTTCTAGATCTGATGTTCCATTTCAGCAGTTCAGACTTCAAGTTGCTCTGGAAGATCGTGGAATGGTTGGACCATTTGTACCAGACCTGGAGAATGCAACAGTATTCAGTAAGCATTTACACAGCCAATTAATTGTATACTGTGTGCATAACTATACTAGACTATGAGTGACATTTCTGTTGTACATTCCATCCTCAATATCCAGGCCTACCAGCAGTACAATCCTCAGACCTCACTGTTGCACTTTCAGTTCTGGTGCCCTTTTCTGTCCTCCTGATACTTGTCATCATTCCTGCTGTCATATTTAAGAGAAAGAAGAGGAAGGTAGAGACAATTCAAGACTATGCTAGCACTGCCATAGAGCTTCTGACTACAGGCACTCCCCTACAACTCCCTCCACACCCCCCACCACACCCCCCTCCACATCTCCCTCGACAGTTCCCTCGACAGTACCCCCCTCAGCTGCCAACACATGATAACACAAGCGTCATCAGTGAGAACTCTAGTATTAATAGGAATAGAATAGGCACCTATGAGACTGTTGGTAACGTGTATGATAATATAGGCACCTATGAGACCATTGAACATACAAGCTCTGCAGCACGTCCCTCCCCCAGGACGGATGCACCTGCATCCAAAGATAAAACTTCCACCAAAGGAGCGAGCTGTGTCAATAATGAAGGACAGAATGTAGATACTGCTGCTGCTAGTGTGAGCCATTCCAGGGAGATCCCCAAGCGGTCGCCTCCGGTACATACCAATGGGGCGGTGGATAGTGAGGGTGCAATCACTACTGACTTAGTGCTTAAGAAGAAACCTCAACACCACGGTGAGGGTCACTACGAGCAACTGGGAAATGTGTATGACAGAATAGGCACCTATGAGACCGTTGAACATACAAGCTCTGCAGCATGTCCCACCCCCAGGACGGATGCACCCACACAGCAGGAAAGTGCATTGAAAGGCATAACTTCTGAAGGAGCAAGCTGTGTCAATGATGAAGGACAGAACTTCAACATGGGTACTACTGCTGCTAGTGTCAGTCATTCCAGGGAGGTCCACAAACAGTCACCTCCGGTGCATACCAGTGGGGCAGTCAGTAGAAACAAAGGTTCAAAGTTCACTTGTTCAGAGCATAAGAAGACACCTCATGATGAATTAAGACACTATGAGCGACTGGGGAATGTGTATGACCGAATAGGTACCTATGAGACCATTGAACACACAAGCTCTGCAGGACATCCCTCCCCCAGGAATGACACACCCACACAGGAGGATACTGCGTCCAAAGATAAAACTTCCACCAAAGGAGCGAGCTGTGTCTATAACGAAGGACAGCATGTAGGTACAACTGCTGCTAGTGTGAGCCATTCCAAGGAGACCCCCAAGCAGTCGCCTCCAGTGCATGCCAGTGGGGCGGTGGATAGTGAGGGTGCAATCACTGCAATGGTCACTGACTTAGTGCTTAAGAAGAAACCTCAACACCACGGTGAGGGTCACTACGAGCAACTGGGAAATGTGTATGACAGAATAGGTACCTATGAGACCGTTGAACATACAAGCTCTGCAGCATATCCCACCCCCAGGACGGATGCACCCACACAGGAGGAAAGTGCATTGAAAGGCATAACTTCTGAAGGAGCAAGCTGTGTCAATGACAAAGGACAGAACATGGTTACTACTGCCGCTAGTGTCAGCCATTCCAGGGAGACCCACAAGCAGTCGCCTCCAATGCATACCAGTGGGGCAGTCAGTAGAAGTGAAGGTTCAAAGTGCACTCGTTCAGAGCACACGAAGACACCTCAACTCCATGATGAATCGAGACAATATGAGCGACTGGGAAATGTGTATGATAAAATATGCACCTATGAGACCATTGGCAATGTGTATGATAAAATAGGCACCTATGAGACCATTGAACACACAAGCTCTGCAGCGCGTCCCTCCCCCGGGACGGATGCACCCACACAGGAGGAAACTGCATCCAAAGACATAACTTCTGAAGGAGCAAGCTGTGTCAATGACAAAGGACAGAACATGGTTACTACTGCCGCTAGTGTCAGCCATTCCAGGGAGATCCCCAAGCAGTCGCCTCCAATGCATACCAGTGGGGCAGTCAGTAGAAGTGAAGGTTCAAAGTGCACTCGTTCAGAGCACGCGAAGACACCTCAACTCCATGATGAATCGAGACAATATGAGCGACTGGGAAATGTGTATGATAAAATATGCACCTATGAGACCATTGGCAATGTGTATGATAAAATAGGCACCTATGAGACCATTGAACACACAAGCTCTGCAGCACGTCCCTCCCCCAGGACGGATGCACCCACACAGGAGGAAACTGCATCCAAAGACATAACTTCTGAAGGAGCAAGCTGTGTCAGTGACGAAGGACAGAACATGGGTACTACTGCCGCTAGTGTCAGCCATTCCCAGGTGGTCCCCAAGCAGTCACCTCCAGTGCATACCAGTGGGACAGTTGACAGTGGGGGTGCAAAGGGCACTGATGTAGTGCCACCTCGTCACCATGGTGAGAGTCACTATGAGCAACTGGGCACCTACGAAACTGTTGGTGATGTGTACGATAGGATATGCACCTATGAGACCATTGGCAATGTGTACGACAATAGCCTTGTTCCAAAGCCATGAAACTGGTGTGTAACCGTGTGTGAGCAATATTGGTTCCCTGTAATGTTATGTTAACGTTAATAGACTTCGCCATAATGGGGCCAATATTGCAAGATCTTATAATTATTAGCAAAGGTTGTCTTTTGTATGTTGCTATTGTGTTTGTATTAAAGTCTTCATAATCACTGGAGCATGACATTATTGTGATTTGGAAATTAAAATTCCACTCCCTGAATTACAAACACTATATTATGTAAGGAAGCTAGGCCACGCATAATTTGTTCTAGCCCTTTGTATAATTATATAATTATGTCACTTGATATCACTTTTGGATTTCTAAATTATTTGGGGGGGGACTCCCTAATGTCTTAAGTGAGTCAGGTAATCTGACATCAGCTTTGACTATAATATAGCAATATATAATATTATGCACTGTCAAATGACACCTTAGAAGAATATAACAATATTTCGACCACGTACCTGCAGCTGAAACTGCAGTTCATCGATCCCCCCTCCCCTTTGGTGTACCAGCTGTTCTTGCACTAAATGCAGTGTGTGCAGCTTTCTCTATTATATATAATATATTATACGGAAAGGTTGTTTTGGGAATCTCTCTCTCTCCCAGCCCGGCCCTCCCATGAAACCCTGGATGTATAAGCAATTGAATAATGATATTACTGGTGCAGATACATACATTCACAGTGGATGATCACAATAATACAGACATTTGCCAACCAGGTGCACGTGAAGGTATTGATGAAAGACTCGTGCTGTATACTTAATACACTGTCCAGGATGAAAATGAAATTAATCTGAATTCTGAACAAAGTGGGATCACGTGTTGGGCTGTGAGTTCTCTGGATCACTTGGTGGAGCCAAAGACTCAAGTGTGTCTTCAAACTGACTACTGTCATCTGATTGGTCCAAATCTCCCGCCAAAGCTTCATCACTATGGAGATCATCCTCATCCAGCCTCTGATGTACGGCTTCATCATCTTCATTAACTCTCATGATTGCAAGATCATCCCCTTTTCTCTCTTCATCGTCAGAGCCCTTGCTGTCATTATCACTGTCGTCACTGTCTATGGGGACCTGTCAGTTGCACAGGGGAGGGAGAGGAAATACAAAGATGTTAGTCCTCTAGCAAGCCTACACCGTACGCCTCCCTCCATCCATCTCTCCATCCATCCCTCCCTCCCACCACCCAACCAGCCACCCTGCCCTCTGTCCATGCACCCTTCCCCACCTCCCTTCCTCTCCTCCCTTCCTCTCCTCCTCCCTTCCTCTCCTCCTCCCTCTACCATTCCCCTCCTCCCTCTCCTCCCTCCATCCTTCCCCTCTTCCCTCTACCCTTCCCCTCCTCCTCCCTCCACCCTTCTCCTCCTCCTCCCTCCACATGCCCTTCCCCTCCTCCCTCCACCTTTCCCCTCCCCCTCCACCCTTCTCCTCCCCCCTCCACCCTTCCCCTCCTCCTCCTTCCACCCTTCCCCTCCTCCCTCTCTACCTGAAACATGATGCCGTTGAAGTTGCACACCAGTACCCTCCTGCCACCCAGAGACACAGTGTGGGCAAATGGCGGCTGGTGGTTGTTCCCCCGGGCAGACTCATCCCTCCTCCTCTTCCTTCCGTTCTTCTCCTCTCCTTCCCCCTCTGCCTCACCCCTTTCCTTGCTGTGATCTAGTGGACACAACAGCTTCATCTTCGGCTCAGGAGGACTCCACTCACGATAGTGAGATACATAGTCCTGTTGGCGGTGGGAGATGTGTAGGTGTGTGTGTGGGTGGGGAGAGAGGGATGAATGTGTGGGTGGGGGAGAGAGGGATGAATGTGTGTGTGTGGGTGGGGGAGAGAGGGATGAATGTGTGTGTGTGGGGGTGGGGAGAGAGGGATGAATGTGTGTGGGGGTGGGGAGAGAGGGATGAATGTGTGTGTGTGTGGGGGTCAGGGAGAGAGGGATGAATGTGTGTGTGTGTGGGGGGGGGAGAGGGATGAATGTGTGTGGGTGGGGGAGAGGGATGAATGTATGTGTGGATGGGGGAGAGAGGGATGAATGTGTGTGTGTGTGGGTCGGGGAGAGGGATGAATGTGTGTAGGGGGGTGGGGAGAGAGGGATGAATGTGTGTGTGTGGGGGTGGGGGAGAGAGGGATAAATGTGTGTGTGAGGGTGGGGAGAGAGGGATGAATGTGTGTGTGTGGGGGTGGGGAGAGAGGGATGAATGTGTGTGTGTGTGTGGGTCAGGGAGAGGGATGAATGTGTGTGGGTCAGGGAGAGAGGGATGAATGTGTGTGTGTGGGTCAGGGAGAGAGGAATGAATGTGTGTGGGTCAGGGAGAGAGGGATGAATGTGTGTGTGGGTGGGGGAGAGAGGGATGAATGTGTGTGTGTGGGTTAGGGAGAGGGATGAATGTGTGTGTGTGGGTGGGGGAGAGAGGGATGAATGTGTGTGTGGGTGGGGGAGAGAGGGATGAATGTGTGTGGGTGGGGGAGAGAGGGATGAATGTGTGTGTGTGGGTTGGGGAGAGAGGGATGAATGTGTGTATGTGACATCACATCATTCTGGGCTAATCACTTTGAGGTGGGTGGGTAGAGGCAGCTGGTATATTTCATTGTAGCGCTCTCTTGTTAGGCGTCTCAGTATAGCCAGTCGGCAGAGATGCTTCAGGGAGTGGGGCTCTGCAGCTGGTGGAGAGAGATTTCAAAGCAAGGACGGAGGGAGGAAGAAAGGGAAAGAGAAATGGAGGAGGAAAGACATGAAAAGGGGGGAGATGCAAGCCTTGTTTCCATGGAATCAGTTCTGACTACACAATGTCATTCTTTGTGGACCCACTGCCTATGAAAACAACTTTATTGCAGCTGAGTGCATCAGTATCTAGCTTCATTCCCAGGCTCCTCCCCTACGCACGCCGACGAAAAGCCCTCCGTACTTTCTTCACCGCGCGCAAAGGGGGGAGCCTGGGAACGAGGCTAATCAGTATCCCTGTCGGAGAGGTTTGATCACACTAGCAAACATTCCCAGTACATTTAGGTGTTGAGTCAGCGATCTTGATTTTGGGCACGTCTGCCCATTGTTTGTGCCCATTGCCCAGTAAAGGATAGTTTGCAAATTCCGTGAAGACATAACCACCAACTACCGTGCACGTTACCAGCCACATGCTAGCCACGAGCCTGTCCGAGATGCTACCTACTCACATGTTAGCCCACATGCTAGCTTCATGCTAGTCACATGTCAGCCGTGAAGAGTGTACTGGTACCAGACCAGATACAAACCCATGCATGAATTGAAGATCACAAGTGTGACCACGCCCTCTCCCTGATTTCTCAGTATGGGCCCTGCAATAGAGGTGGAACATCAGGTGACTGGCCTACGGATCACAAAACAACTCTCACAAATCTCGAGGGCCTGGAGGTCCTTCACAGACTCAGCCGAGGGAAGGATGAGAGGAGCGAAGGAGACACTCGGGAGGATGACCTCGGTGGTCCACTCTGTCTGATCCACACGCTTAATTGCCTCCAGCTGAGTGTGGGTGTGATGCGTGTGTGGAGTGGGGGAGAGGGTGTAGTGTGTACGTACATAGTGGGGCGATGTTAATACACTGACAATCTTCCATGTTAGGCCAACATGACCACGTACACAAGCACACTGTACAGCCTAATATGGGTTGTGCACAGTAAGCATAGCACCTAATGGTTCACCAGTATTAATGTGTTTCATATGTGTGATGTACACAACCTTACACAATATGGAGTACCGGTACCAATCAACTGTAGTGTATTCACGGGATACTTTACCATGTGTGCCGTTTGTTGAGCCTTGGTGTCTGGTGCATGACACGACCAGTCGACCGTACTATGCATAATTCCAAACTGGGTGACATGGAGCCACATGCTAGCCACGAGCCAGCAAGTGACCAACAATTTAGGATATGTAGGTGATATTGGCGAATGGAATCACCTTGTCCAGTATCAGGTATAGAAACATCGTAATGTTGATTGTTTGCGTTGAGTGTGAAATCTCTAAATGTCTTAACTAATCTGCTTGAAGGGTGTTCAATATTATTGGACTGACAGACAGAAGTGGTTGCTTAACCCCGCTTTGTGGATACGTGCGTGGGCACATGCATCCCCCCCCCCCCCCCCCCCCCACACACACACACACACACACCCACCCACCTGGTTGTCATGTGGCATTACCAGGACCCCTCCAATGCTCAGCATGTTCTTCATCAGCTGAGCGTGCTCGGGCGGGCAGGCAGCACCGCAGTATATCCTGTCATACAGAATGCTCCCGGGACTCATGAGCAAGCCGTTCCCAACAATGAATCTCGGCTCACAGAACTCAATTGGATCGTACCATCCCGACCTCTCCTTGAACTCCTGCAACTTCTCGTACGCATATTCGACGTTCTCTGGGTATATCTCAATCCCATGATTGATCCCGAATGGACCAATCAGAATGCCTGCCATCGTGGAGAAGTATCCAGTACCGCTGCCAATATTGAGAAACGATACGCCTGTCTCTAATTTCAGAGCCTCGAGTGCTCGGGTATAGATGCAGGGTGCAGATAAGTGTAGTGTCCCCTTTCGCCATGCATGGTCCTCATACGCTTCCAATCGGTCTTCGTTGTCATGGAAAAGCATGTAATCTGCACGGTCGATCATGCGAAACACATGTTCAACGTGCGGTGTTTGGATGTAGTCCTCATAACAGAGGTTGTCCACTAGCTCACAGTTGTCTTTCCCCGAGCTGACGGCTCCCCCCATACTGCACCAGGGAGGCGTACCAGGACTTGTGGGGAGTGGTGCAGACCTGGGGTTGTAACCTGTATGTGTGTGTGCGTGTATGTGTGTGTGCGTGTATGTGTGTGTGGGTGCGGGTTTATGTGTGTGTGTGATTGTGTGTGTGTGTGATTGTGTGTGTGATTGTGTGTGTGTGTGTGCGTTTGTGTGTGTGTGTTTGTGTGTGTGCGTGTATGTGTGCATGTATTTGTGTGTACGTTAGAGGTTAGGGTGTGTGACTAAAATAAAATGACGGGCTAATCAAGCCACCCTAGCACCAGCTGTCTCGCGTATCATGGCGTCATCATCACTCTTGTGTACAGCTCAGGCAGGCACTAGACGTCTCCATAGGCATGTACTGCCTGCAGGCAAGACGATCGTGACCACATACACGTACACAGGGCTGAAGGCATCCTCTCTGCATGGTGGTGTAAGTGCGTACCTGGAAGCGAAGCGTCTGTTCTCAAACCACAGCTATCACAGTGATCGTCCCAGTAGCCATACTGTACAGTGTACTTGAGCTTGTAAACAAACTGGGGATATGAATAAACGTCACCAGCGATTAATTAATTAACATCTGAACTGAACCACGTGACTTAACTATTTATTTTAGCTGGAAGGCGTAGTCTAGTCTGTCTGTAATTGCCTGATGTCGTCGCTACTTGTACGCAGGGTGGCCTCGCAGGGCCGCTGTCTGGTGGCTGGGGTGAACTCATGCGGTGAGCCAATCAGCATGCAGCATCCTGGAAGATTGAAGATTACTGTTGTTCAAGGGCTGCTGATCTCTCCCCCTCCCCTTTCCCTCCCCCTCCCTCCTTCCCGGATCCCTTCCCCCCCCCCCCCCCCCCCCCCCTCCATCTCTCCCGAATTATCCCCCCCCCCCCCCCCCCCCCCCAACCCCTTCTGTCCTTGACAGTCCCCAGAGCTGCAAGCACTACCGCCAGTACAGCGAAGAAGGGAAAAGGTAGGTGGGGAATCCCCTCCCACAAGGTGTCCTTCCTAGTATTTACTGGTGTGTATGACTGGTGCTTGATGTTCCAGGGTCTATTCAGAGCCGTGGGGGCCGCAATGTGGTCCTGGTCGAGGGAGTAAGAACACCGTTCCTAACCTCCGGCACTGAGTGAGTGGCTGCACAATATGCAGATACAAGCCATAGAAGAAAATCAGCAATGTCTCTGAAATGTTGCAACAAACTGCGTTTATTTCACTGTGGTAGTCCAATACTGCCAGTGAGTCATGTGCATGTATCTACCTCCGGGCACAGTACTGCACATTTGCCTGCTAAGCCTTGTCCCGTCATACAATGTAGATAGTAGGGTAAAATGTCAGGTACAGGTTGTAATACTTGCCCCGCCATCTTGGAGGGCAGTGCTGTGCTAGTCTAGACCCCAGACCGTTCAACTGGACCAGGAATGGTCTTGGGTCCTGACTAGAATGTAATGGCAGTGTTGATGGTGACGTTCCTGAACTGGATGCTAAAGCTATTGTGTTCTCTTGTACCAGCTACAAAGACCTGCTGTCACATGACCTACAGCGATTTGCATTCCAGTGAGTATGTTCACGTTGTCATAGCAACATGTGCTGTTGGGAAGTGGTGGCTGTTTTCATAGTGATGTATACTGTTTCGAAATGACTTACAACAAGTGTCTTGGGGGTGCCACCACCCTGTGTGTCTGCAACAGGGGTTTATGAAGAGGCAGTACTCAGCTTCTCAATCCTTCTCTCACTTGCTCATCACAGGGGCTTGCTCAAGAGGACAGGTGTAAAGCCACGTGAGTTGCAGTCTGTTGCTTGGCAACAAGAGAGCATCGTGGTGTACTCCATATAGCATTCCTTCCCCTCCTGTGGCCAGACCCCGATCTTGCGTGGCCAGACCCTGATCACAACACATCACACACAAACACATGACATAACAATACATCGCATCACATGATCCACACATAACACACATCACATGCACACACACACACACACACACACACACACATCACAATGCGCACGTCCCTTGCAGAGCAAGTGGATCACATAGTGGTGGGCACAGTGATCCAGGAGGTGAAGACGAGCAACGTTGCGAGAGAGGTATGTCGTGTAGCACTCCTGGAGAGAGGGACAATGTATACACCACACACTTGCACACATGTACCTCACATGTGCACATACACCTCACATGTGCACACATGCGCACATACCTCACATGTGCACACATGCGCACATACCTCACATGTGCACACATGCGCACATACCTCACATGTGCACACCTGCACACATACCTCACATGTGCACACATGCGCACATACCTCACATGTGCACACCTGCACACATACCTCACATGTGCACACATGCGCACATACCTCACATGTGCACACCTGCACACATACCTCACATGTGCACACCTGCACATGCACATACACCTCACATGTGCACACGTACACCTCACATGTGCACACATGCACACGTACGCCTCACTCACACAGGCTGCAATGGAGTCCGGGTTTGAGGATCATATTCCCTGTCACACGGTGACCATGGCCTGCATCTCCTCCAACGCTGCCATAGCAACAGGTCAATGTACTAGCGTGAGGGGTAGAGATATACACACACACACATACATTCCCACCCCCACATTTCCCACACACAATTCCCACACCCATACACATTTCCCATGCTCACACATGCAGGTGTGTGTCAGATAGCCTCAGGGCACAGTGACGTGGTAATAGCAGGAGGCGTGGACTTCATGTCTGATGTCCCCATACGGCTGTCACGGGGGTTCAGAAAAACCCTTCTCTCAATGAACAAAGTTAGTATACTATAGTATACCATCTGTAGGACGCTGTGTTACTTTGACCTCTGCCCTCAGGCCAAGACCTTGGGGGCTCGCCTTGGTATCGTCATGGGAGGGCTGAAGCACATTGGAATAGAGGTTTGTGTGATGAGAGAGCTACAGTCTTTAGCAGTTGGCACAATCTTATACACATGCACTTCCCCACCACACACACCCACACACTGCATGCACACATATATGTACACACTGCACACATGCATTCACCACACACTGCACACACACCACATGCACACACACACACACGCAGCTTCCCGCCATTACAGAATTCTCTACCAATGAAACTATGGGTCACAGCGGAGACCGACTGGCTGCAGCGTTTGACATCAGCCGTAAGGAGCAGGATGACTACGCTCGGAGGTCCCACTCGCTGGCGTTTGAGGCAAACAAAAGTGGATTGTTGGAGGACCTCCTCTCAGTGCTTGTGCCAGGTGTGAGGGTGTAGGTGTGTGAGTGTGAGGGTGTGGGGCAGTCACATGCCAAAACAGGCACATTTTTGAAACCATTTTCTATCAATTATGTTGACACGTCAATTAGCCAAAATTGGCAGACACAGCACTCCTGTTCTGTATGGCGACTGATGTGCCATTTCTGCCCAAAAATGGAACAACAAACCAAAATTGGCAGAAACAGCAGACCTGGTGAGCAACAGCTGCAGCAGACCAAGGATACACAGTGAAGCCAGGTCTTGTCTTGTTTGCACACTAGCTGCCACTTGTTGTGGAGGGCGTCCTGCATACATAACCTTGTTCCCAGGACTTTACACTTCCCATTCCAGACTTTGATCGTTTACAGTACGCTAAAATACTGGCTATGCATGTACTAGTTATAGCAGACTAATATACCAGTACTATGTATCTTGGGCTAGGAATGAGATATGAAGCTGAGATTTGCACCATTGCGATCAGCGTGAATGGAGCATTCCAATGATGTCCGTTTTGCTGTAGGTTAAATTTTGATCCAAAATCATGAAAACCATGGATTATAGCCTTTGGCCGACTGCATATTTTGACAAAATGTGCTTGAGATGAAAAATCATTTTAAAGACATGATTTGAAAGCTCTTTGTATGCTGACCACAATGGCACAAACCCTAGCTTCATATCTCATTCACATACCCATACCTAGTGCAACATTCTCTATTCCTGATGCCAACTTTGGTTCTTGGGTCCATTGGCACATCAGAATAGGAGTGCTGTTTCTGCCAATTTAAAAATCGACATGTTAAAATTTTCCATGTGTGGTAGAAAGTGGTTACAAAATGTGCCAATCTTGGCGCAAAATCATACCTCGGGAGAGTATGGGTGTGTAACAGGAGAGGATTGGAGATGTGTGAATTACACCTGCTTGTAACGAGCAATCTTGTAGTCCACACAGTGACCTGTATAGTGTCATTCTGTTATCCATTGCCATGGCAACTGTCTTGCTATAGGCAAGGGGAAGGCGGTGAGTGGTGACAATGGTATCCGTGTTTCTACTCCGGAGCAGATGGCAAAACTGAAGCCAGCGTTTGTGAGACCGCACGGGACCATCACCGCTGCCAACGCTTCCTTCCTGGTGAGTGATCTGCTCACTAGAGTGTGGCCAGTGAACGCTGATACCCTCATGAGGGCGCTGTTAATGTACTGTCACACATACACACACACTCTCTCCCTCCTTTACACACATGCACACCACATTTCCCTCCTCCACTTGCACACACACTCACACCCACCCATCCACACACATACACACCCACACACACACACACACACACACACACACACACACACACACACACACACACATACACCCACACCCACACACACACACACACACATACCCACACACACGCACACACGCACACCCACACCCACACACACCCACACACCCACCCACACACACACACACACACGCACACACATACACACACGCACACACGCACACACACACACCCACACACCCACCCACACACACCCACACACACACACACACACACGTTCATACTTACAAAGACTGATGGAGCTTCAGCTGCGCTGCTCATGAGTGAGGACAAAGCGCTGGAACTGGGATACAAGCCAAAGGCGTACCTCAGGCAAGTTGTCCAGCCGTGTTTTCATCACAACATTCCCAACTTGATCAGCAGGGAGGGGGCATTTGTTCGCATTCGTTCCTCCTTGAAAAATGTGCAGTAAGTATTATCTACATGTAAGTAAGGCAACTGATTACACCCCCTCCCCCCTCCCCCCCTCCCCCTCCCCCCTTCCCCTCCCACCTGCTCCCCACCCCCTCCCCCTTTCCCCTCCCACTCCCCCTTTCCCCTCCCACCTGCTCCCCTCCCCTCCCCCCTGCTCCCCATCCCCTCTCATCTCCCCTCCCACCTGTTCCCCATCCCCTCCCCCTTTCCCCTCCCACCTGCTCCCCATCCCCTCCCCCCTCTCCCCTCCCACCTGCTCCCCATCCCCTCCCCCCTCTCCCCTCCCACCTGCTCCCCATCCCCTCCCCCCTGCTCCCCATCCCCTCCCACCTGCTCCCCATCCCCTCCCCCCTCTCCCCTCCCACCTGCTCCCCATCCCCTCCCCCCTCTCCCCTCCCACCTGCTCCCCATCCCCTCCCCCCTCTCCCCTCTCCCACTCTCCCCTCCCACCTGCTCCCCATCCCCTCCCCCCTCTCCCCTCCCACCTGCTCCCCATCCCCTCTCCTCTCCTTGAAAGATTTGCTGATGGAGCACTGATATAAACTCTTGGTGGCATTGATGTGTTATGTCCTCCCATCCTTACAGGGACTTTGTGTTTGTGTCACAGGACCCTAAAGACCAACTGCTGCTCGGGTGAGGGCTTGCATCTGATTCTAACAGCAGTATGACTTGCCTCGTTCCCAGGTCTCCACGCCCAGCTTTTGTCGCTTGCAGTACAAAAAACGTGGGGGAAGCGACAAAAGCTGGGCGTGGAGTGCTGGGAACGAGGCTAGTCCAGTATAGCCTTGTTACCAGGCTCCGGTTTTGAGGAGAGTCCAGTACGAGGCTAAGTCCAGTACGACTATCAACATGTTGGACTGTGTGCACAACTTGACTCGATGTTGCTATGACCTCCAGACCAGCGTATGCAACCCCCAAGCTCCTGGACCGATTGGGGATGCAGATCTCTGACATCGATGTCTTCGAGTATCATGAAGCCTTTGCAGTAAGAAGTGGCACGAATTTGCAATAATCAATTGTACACTAGGGCTATATAGGCAATGTTGAGATTTCCAGTGGTAATTAGGTGTGGAGTTGCCAGAGCAGATGTGATGATTGCGGAAATGAAAATTGTCAAGGATGAAAAGCTCTGCTGTGTATAGCAACAGTAACCATAGCAACCTCGTCATGTTTCTAGTATTGTCATTGGTAATTCTATCCAAAAATGATTGTTGTTGTTGTGCACATTGCTGATTATTGTCAGCAGAATTATCTTGAACACTGCCCGTCTCCATTGTACACTACATGTGCGTGCAGTTGCTGTACCTCCTCTCTCACTCTCCTGTTGGTAGGGTCAGATTCTGGCCAACCTGAAGGCCATGAATTCGGACTGGTTCGCTCAAACCTACATCAAGAGAACCAGCAAGGTCAGCTTGAGTAACCTGGCAACTGTGGAATGTGCTATGTGCGACACACTCATGTGCACACACACACACACACACACACACACACACACACACATTGTAGCTGGGTGATATTCCATTGGACAAATTCAACCTCTGGGGTGGCTCACTTTCGATTGGTCACCCATTCGGGGCTACTGGGTGCCGTCTTGTGACTACTGCTGCCAACAGACTCATTAAGGAGGATGGGACGTATGCACTGGTTGCTGCCTGCGCTGCCGGGGGACAGGTGTGTGTCTGTCGTTCATATATCAGTGGCAGACTAGTGTGCTGCCGGGGGACAGGTGTGTGTCTGTCATTCGTATATCAGTGGCAGACTAGTGCATGGACACCACAGCATGGAATACCCCCATCTTACTTCATCTCCATAGACCTTGCATTAGAGCATTCACCCCACAAGTTACTCCAGGAGATATAAATTCACCCCACGAGTTACTGCAGGCTGTCTTGCTGGAGTTGTGCATTATCTCTGGAATTTTAGACAAGCATTCATCCCAGGGGTTAGCTCAGGAGATACAATAACTCCCCTATCAGAACAAGGGGACCCGTGTGTTTTTCATACCGAGACAGAAATATTAGCTCAGCTGTGTCGTTTGGTTCGGCAACACATGCCAGTAATAGTGGCCATTGTGGTATCAGAGAACAATAACAACACATGCCAGTAATAGTGGCCATTGTGGTATCAGAGAACAATAACAACACATGCCAGTAATAGTGGCCATTGTGGTATCAGAGAACAATAACAACACATGCCAGTAACAGTGGCCATTGTGGTATCAGAGAACAATAACAACACATGCCAGTAATAGTGGCCATTGTGGTATCAGAGAACAATAACAACAGATCGTAAATTGGATGTTACTTGCAGTACAACAACTGTCTGATTAATTGTGACCTCCTCTGCAGGGCCATGCGATGCTGCTGGAGCGCTATCCCTCAAGCTAGAGACTGGAACACCAGCACTCATAATCTGTCCTGGGTCGCATGCATGCTCTAGTAGTTCTGTTTGTGCAGCAGTTTTTGTGCAAATGTATGTGTTCCACCATAAATGGTATGACCACAGATACCACCGCACTCATAAGCCTTGGAGCCATGCAATTTAAGTGGGCGTGGCTCTCGTATCTAACTGAGCCACGCCCACCAATGGTCACATGACGATCTGCGCTGTGGCTATATAGCGCGCTGGCTGTGTCTGTTCCCCGGTGCAGCCATGACGAACCCTTTTGACGATACAAGCGACTACGGCACGCTGACCGGACAGAGCACCGGGTTCCGGACACGCAGCGGTGAGGATCAGGTGTCGTGGCATAATTTATCTATGGTGCAGGTGGCAGCTTGTTTCTGAAGCTGAAGTGGCGCAACACGACTTTAATATAGCAAAGTCACTGGATAATACATTCTGTAGCAGAAATCATATTATGATGGTAGCCAACTGTGCTGGTGCACCCTGACCTGCACAGTGGAATCGTTGTGGTCTCGTACCCAGGCCTCGTGCTTACAGTAGTACCGCAAGCGACAAGGCTGGGGTGAGAAGGCCAGGGTGTGAGGCTAGACTCATGGCACATATTTACCACAGTTATGTTTGGATGGCAAACTTATGCATGTGTTGTAGTATTCTCGTTCCCAGACCCCCCTCGGAATAATCAAGAGAAGGGGGTCTGGGAACGAGACTCGTGTTGTAGTCAGCAATCGAAGGCCAAAACTACAATATTTATGAGCATATAGAGCGGCTGCGTTTGACGTCACTGACAGTAAACAACTCAGTTTCTTTCATAACACTGCATGGCAAGATTTCTACAGTGATCTTAGAAACGAGTACAAGTAACTACTGTATCAACTGTCGCTATAGTGCAGTTTCAATGTCGATTAGACTGAGTCGCTATGCAACCTGGAGTACAGGTGAGACAGTAGTACATGTAGTTTCTGTTCTGCTGCCATTGAACTCCACGTTCTTTTGCCATGCGGAACATTGTTAGGGTCATAATCCAGTTCTTGCTCTCCATCTTCCCCTCCCTCCTCTTACTCCTCCTCTCCTCTCCCTCCCCCTCTTCCTCTTCACTTCCCTCTTCCCCCTCCCTATTCTCCTTCCATTCCTCTCTTCCTCAGGTGGAGACTTCAGTAGTGTGCAAAAGAGTGTGACGGATGCAGTGTTGGAGATCAAACAGAACAGTACGTTTTGATGAAGCATTACTGCATCTGATGCCTCCCCTCCTTCCTCCCTCCCTCCCTCCCTCCCTCCCTCCCTCCCCCCTCCCTCCCTCCCTCCCTCCCTCCCTCCCTCCCCCCTCCCTCCCTCCCTCCCTCCCTCCCTCCCTCCCTTCCTCCCTCCCTCCCTCCCCCCTCCCTCCCTCCCTCCCTCCCTCCCTCCCTCCCTCCCTCCCTCCCTCCCTCCCTCCCTCCCTCCCTCCCTCCCTCCTTCCCTCCCTCCTTCCCTCCCTCCCTACCTCCTCACTCCCTCCCTCCTTCCCTCCAGCACAAACTCTTCATCAGTTGTACAATCAGATTGGGGAGACCTCTGACAATGAAAGTGTTCGTAAACGAATGTGAGTTTTTATGGTTGAGAGAGAGAGAGAGATATGTTGATATCACCACTCACCACATCTCTGTATCTTACCATACAGAGCACGACTGCAGCAGAATGCATTGCAAAAGGTGCAGACGGCTACATCAGGACTGGGCGAGCTCATCCAGATTACTCGTGGGTCTCCAGATGTAAGTGGCTGGTTGCTATCAATGTCCTGTTACATATATCTTCACACACACACCTCCACACAGCATCTTCGCACACACCTCCACACAGCATCTCCACACACACCTCCACACAGCATCTCCACACACACCTCCACACAGCATCTCCACACTACATGTACTTACCCCCCCCCCCCCCCCCCACTCCCCCCCAGAAAGCCCAAGAGTTTGCAGTGAAGTCCACACACCAGAGTGTCCAGAAGGCAGTGAACGAGTTCAATAGCATCTCTGAAAACATCCTAGAGAAACTGCAGGAGTTTCCTGAGCCACCACGGGGTGGCGCCTCCCCTGGATACTTGGTTAGTTGTATAGAAGAGCCTCACAGATGCAAGTAGTCTCAGAACCAGACTAAGGGGGAAGGGGTTGTATGGGAGTCTGGTACCGAGACTATGATGCGAGCTGACACTTGCCAGCTGGGTATGGGCATTGTGCACTGCTATTTCTCACAGCCTGGTAAGTATATTCATGATGCAACCACGAGACCCATATTCGCTTTTGTAGTGCCAGCTTAGCAGTATAAATAGCAGTTCAGGTGTAAGGAGGGCATTTGCTGTGTGAGTATGTACACCTGCACACTTGCAAGTCTGGGTGACTTACTTATTTCATTCCTGAGCATTACAAATATATACGCTAGCTCAGATTCGACTGCCCTGCAGCACGACTACTTACTTGCCTTGCTTCCTGCTTGGCAATAATTCCACTGTTGTATTACCATGGCATGGTTGCTATGGCAATATAATTAACCCAGTTGTGTTTACTGAAGTTGTATTGCCACCATTGACCTGACCATTGTTGGCTCAGAACACTGTATTAACAAATTTGTATACCATACTACATGTACATGTATGGATGGCCTAATCTTAAGAAGATCAACTGTCTTATGCATAATGTATAGTGGAGTGCATACAAAGCTTTGCAAACCACGTACACCCGATTGCCTCGTCCTCTCTCGCAGGACTCGGGGGAGGTAGAGGTGAAAGGTGAGACTGCACACCTGCTCCCGTCTTCAAGCAAGCAGCAGCAGCAGCAGAAGTTCCTTGAGGTGGACGAGGCAGAACACATGGAGGAGAACGCAGAGAGGATGGAGGAGCTGCAGGTGCATTGTGGGGGGAGAGTATGAGTGAGAGAGGGGCGAGTGTGGGGAGGGGAGTGTGGATAGGGTTAGCCTCGTTCCCAGACGCCTGGGAACGAGGCTAGGAGAGGGTGTGTGAGTGTGGGGGAAGTGGGAGAGATGAGTATGGTGCATTACCCCTCGGCCATTGGATGACTTGCTTGTGTTATATACCGTAGTTGCAGTTAATTTCGCGGTGGGGAAATTTTCGCGGTTTTCGTGGATGAGGTAAGACCGAAATATTTTTCCACAGGCATAACAGTTACTGTCCTGGGCTCACGCTCACACAGTAGCTCTTCCCCGGCAGTTGCTTTGCTGTAGACATTGTAGCTACACATACACAGTTCGATCGCTAGCTCGTCCTCCGTCAGCGTGATCGCACGTGTCAATAGTAAGTTATTATGAGCTGAATTTTTTGGGGGGGAAGTAATCAGCAAAAAGTTCCCTCCACAAGATATTTGTGTATCACGTTTAGTGGCTAGACCGCGAAATTATTGCCACGCGAAATAATCGGCAACTACGGTAAGGTCTCTCCTAGGTCAAACGTCAGTTAGTCCAGTATACTTGTAGGGGTGTGGCCAGTGCTTGAATACTGTCTGTGCACAACATGTGTTGACAAACATTCGATTTTATGTTTGTGAAATTCGCTAAAATTTAGACCTGTGCAATACTAGACTAACCAATAGGAAGGTGCATAGTAGCCTCATTCCCAGGCCCCGCCCAGCTTTTTGTCGCTTCCGTACTGCAAGGTTGAAAGCTGGCCGGGGCCTGGGACAAAGCTAGGTGCGTAGCCCTCAGTTCATTCCTCTCCGCTTGCACACAGCAAAACATTGGCACCCTTCACGAGGTGATGAATGAGATCATCCAGTTGGCAGTGCTCCAGGGAGAAACAGTGGGTATGTTACGCCACACCTCATTCCCATGATGGCATGGGTATGAGGTACGTTACATTTAGTTAACCATAACGGTACATGTAACTAAATAGTCTTTAGTGCAGTCTTTAGCCAAAACTAACCTTTATAGGGAGGCCACGTGAAAATCACTGCGGTGTAGTCAGAATTTTCATGACGTAGCATTATAAAACGTTTGGAAAATCTCCATGGTTGCCGAGTTTGAGCATTGGAATGACCTGCGATTGCTTCTCTGGTAAAAGCCCACGCAGTTATTTTATGGGCATTTTACAGGGCCATTATTCTACAATGGACAATCCTGGGAGACTGCTTTTGGGGGCACCACTTCTCTTTGTTATCTAAAACTACATTTTCACCGAACGGGAGAAAGTAAAATTTACTAATGTTGCTGACCATACCAAAACAATGCTACATTTCATTCCCGTGTTGTGGGTACGAGTTCCCACATGGCCTGGGAATGAGTCTGTGGATGGTACTAATGTTAGCAATTCTCCTCCAGATACCATTGATAAACACGTTGAGGAGGCGCACAGCCAGGTGGAGAGAGGGAAAACACAGCTGGGTACTGCTGCCAAGTACAAGGTAGGAGGTCACCAAGCTACCTCAGATGCTCTGAGTAGCCTCGCTGCCTCGGTCCCAGAGCCTGGGACCGAGGCTAGAGTGTGGGAATCAGTAGTAGTCTTTGAACCCTCTGTTCTTTAAATCTGACGTACAGATGAATTTGTCTTACACAATGGGTGCATGTATGCATGTATGTAGTACCCCCCCCCCCCCCCCCCCCCCCCCCCACCACCACCACCACCACCACCACCACCACCACCACCACCATCATCAACACGTGATCATCAACAAACCTTAACTGCAATGGAACCTTACTCATTGGCATACCTAGAACTTACATGTAGTACAATCTGTGAGTGACTCGTGGCTAAGTGGTTAAGGCATTTGACTGTGGACCAGAAGTCCCAAGTCCTGTCTGTTGCTTCACGGGTAGAGAGCTTGCTTTATCCCTCCACCTGTTGAGAGACCAGACTTGGACGTGGAGGTAATATAAGGTATCAAATGTTAGCCTCGTTCCCAGGCTCCCCCCTGTGTACAGCAATGAAAATATGAACTTTTCATTGCTGTACACAAGGGGGAGCCTGGGAACAAGGCTATCGAACGGTGTATTGAAGCATGCCAGCCTGTGAAGACTATGCAGTTACCTGTGTACCTTCCTCCCCTCCCCCTCCCCCTCCCCCCCCCCCCCCCCCCCCCCTCCAATACACACACACCTGCACACACACATTCACATACACAGAAATGTTCTCGCAAATTGTGTTGTGTGATTATCTCCATCCTCCTCGTCATACTCGTCATCATTATCATTATAATAGTGGCCGTCGTGGTGTCAAACAATAACAATAGCAATAATAAGCAATAGTGTAACTGTCTACACGATTGAGAACTAATATTCAACTGTACGTTGTGATCTTCTATTGTGAATTGTGTGGTTTTATTGTCCCATGCCAAATGGTAGTGGATAGATAGATAGATATTTTTTATGTCCCATCAGCTATGCATGGTCTGCTTAGGAGTCCTGCCATAGATAATATAGTCCCGACCTATGCTACAACAA
The DNA here is from genome assembly GCA_963931865.1 of Axinella damicornis. Lineage (NCBI taxonomy): Eukaryota > Metazoa > Porifera > Demospongiae > Axinellida > Axinellidae > Axinella > Axinella damicornis. The sequence continues at coordinate 10,704,762 of OZ007515.1, read as the reverse complement.
GCCATGCAGGAATGCATATTAAATTTTGGTTTACGACCGGATACTGTTGTCCACGTGGTGACTAGCCTCGTTCCCAGACGGCCTGGGAACGAGGCTACGTGGCGACTAGCATACATAGAGATGTACAATAAGTGAATCGAGACTATGTGAACCCCTGAAGGCTCTCAGACAGGTAGGACGCATGGAGTATACGTGTGAGTGATTCTGTTATATAACCCGATCAGACGGTACATGTTCCTTGTGCATGCTGTGCAAGGTGGAAGGCTATGCGATATGTATGCATGAGAACCATGAAAGAATATTCCAGATCAAGAAAGGGTGGGTCCATTGGGCAAGGTGGGCAAGTTCGCTGGGTCCGTCTGATCTGAAAGGGGTGGCATTCCTTCTTGCATGACGGTAGTGTGTAGTGTCAGCAGTTATAATAAGTATTGCACATTGAATATACACTCTACAGTGACTGTTGGTGCAGTCAAGAGGGTGATACTCCCATATTCAATGTAGTCACTGCTGAGACTGGGCTTATCGGTGCATCTTGACCACGTATACTAATTATAAGGAATGGGTGGAGTCGCTACCATTCTTCCGTATATTATTGGGTCAAGGGTGAAATGTGTGTGCGCTCAAACAGTCAATGGCTGAAATACAGTGCAGTCAAACAGTCAAGAGTCTCTTTGTGATGTGGTCAAGTTGTCAAGCAGCGAAAACGATGGTCAAGATTTCTTGACCCCGGTTGCAGCTGTGACTACAGTGTCTATGGGAGTATCACCCCCTTGTGCAGTTGAGCAAGAGATTATCCCCCTCCCAACCCAACTAGGTGGTGTTGCCATAGCGATGCACCCGCTACAGCTCACACTGGCTATTATGAAGCCAGACCTCCTAATGAGACCCCATGCAGTAAAGGTACATGTGTGTGGTGCAGTGTGCGAGAGCATGCAGCTCAACAATAACTTGCCTGGCAGATGAACCAATAAAGGTTTCTGTCAGAACTCAGCACAAATGAGTGCCTGTCAAGATGTAGTCCCGGTTGGTGTGTACCCTTGACTTGGATATGACATGCTGTATCCTTCTAGCCTCATTCCCAGGCCCCTACCATCCCTTTCATCGCTTGCAGTACCGTACTACAAGCAACGGAAAGCTGGGTGGGGACCTTGGAACGAGGCTAATATCCTTCCTGCCACCCACATCTGCAAGGTTGTCTGTGACCGGATAGCGAGGGAGGGGTTCCACGTTGTGAGGTCTGCGGTCATCCGGTGGCACTGTGAGGATGCAAGGAGATTTTACTGCGAGCACCAGGGTATACCTACCATGTGTACAGCCAGCCCCCCCCTCTCCCCCTCCCCCACGCACACACACCTCTCATAGTGTTGCCAATAGTGTCCTGAGTAAGATTATACCATAATCTGCCAATACTGAAGAATCTGCACTAACAGAGATTACTGGGAATTACTGGGGATTACTAGAAACCTTGAATGCCTTCTCTCCATGGTCCACACACCTTCTCTCCCAGATAAATTCTTCTATCGTCGGCTGGTTAACTACATGTCCAGTGGTCCCATCAGCCCCATGATACTGGCACACCCAGATGCCATACGCCACTGGAGGATGCTCATGGGACCCACCAAGGCGTACGTTGCCCAGGCAACAGCTCCCCACACTATCCGAGGGATGTACGGGCTCACAGATACCAGGAACTCCACACATGGATCAGGTGCAACGATATGGCTGTTTTGGTAAATAATGGTGATCCCATTCTTTATGTTGCTTTTAGATACAACCATAACTATAATTTATAGAGTTTAAAATTAGTTAACCAAACCAAATCAGTCAAGGAGACTAAAATAAATTTTACCACACTCTAGTTTTTTGTTAGTAGGTAGCTAGTGATTTCATCAACTATAACTCTAATTAGGTGATATTGTGGGGCGAGTGTGACCAAACTGTTAGCACTCATGAATTGTTAGCCTCGTTCCCAGACCGTAGGAGAAAATTAATGGCCTGGCAACTTCCGCGAGTTCAAACTGTATGCGTATGTAGTGTCACGGCAATTGCATACCTCATTCAAGCAGTGAAGTGCATGTGATCCTTCTGATATTTCCATGTGCTGAGAGCGGTCCTTTCCTGCTTGTGGAAGCAATTGTTTGCTGCAGGTTCTGCTACGGAAAGCAAGCAAAGTTGAACAAACAAAAATCATCGTGCAGAATGCCTACACTAGCACAATCATGTAATCAACGATTGCGATGACTGGGCATGACTGTGAAGCTTCAACGCATGATGAAATTGGGTTTACTATTGTCATGTGACATTCTGAAATCTGATTGGTACTGTCAACTTTCTGGTAGCGGAAGTAACAGTTTGATCTTGTGTAAGTTGCCAGGCTGTTTCTCCTACGGCCTGGGAACGAAGCTAACGAGTTGTAGGATGTACACTGCTGGCACAAGTCTTGCTGGGCAGTTACCCATAGTCTCGACCCTTCACATGCAAACGCCTACCTCGCACATGTGTGATTAAATTTAGCCTGTCCTTGTTACTTTCTGGTCTCATTTGTTACTCTTTACTTTGTCTTCCGCACATTTCATACCTTGTCAGCCTCATTCCTCGTGCCAATTGACTGTTACACACATCATCGAGAATGGTACATTAAATTGCATGTGCCAGATTTGTGGTATGGGAGACAGATCGACACCACCGCCAGTCGAGTACCACTAGTGTGGAGCTTGCTCACACATGCCAAATTATATTTAACCATACAATTAAAAACTCCTTTTGATTGAATGCAGACTCTGATGAGAGTGTGAAGAGGGAGACCACCTTCTTCTTCCCAGACTTCAGTCCAGACCAGTGGTACCGGGATGAGGAACCAATGTACCGGATTAGGAGCGGTGGACTCAGAACTGTCTGGGAGCCAGTCAGACCCGATTAGCTAATGCTTGAGGTCATCTTTGTAGTGAGTGCATTTATCACTTTGTATTGTCACATGATATGCATGGATTGTAAAAGCACCAGCACCAAATTATGTGGCATCTGATCATCTTTCAAATTCAACAGTACTCGCATCATAGTACGTGCGCATGCATCAGCTGATCGACCTGATCACTTCTGTGCATCAGCTTGCACTATATAATTACCCCACACTGACTGCCGAGGTTGCAGGCAAACATTTATTAATTGTGTCTGGCATAGGTGAGGGCTAGCCAGACTAAGCCAGTACAGTATGCAACAAAAGGCTCACCCTTTGGTGAATAAATTCTTTCAAATTCAAAAATATATGCCCTGGTAACAGCAGGAGCTTATGAGCGCCGTTATGGGCTCCTGGTAACAGTCAACAGTGTTCACCCCCTCCCCCCCCCCCCCCCCAAGTGCTGTGAGTGTGCACATATTCCTTGTCTTACCAATACCAGCTTTAGCAGGAAGAAAAAGTAATAATTATGAGGAGAAAAAAATAAAGATGAAGAGAAAAAAAGCAAGAAGAAAAAAAAGAAGGAAAAGAAAACAAACAACCTAGCAACCGTAAAATAAAATAAAAAGCCTAGCAACCACCCATCCCTCCGTGACAGGTCAGACACCGCAGCCTCAGGAGCGTTGGATGGGCATGACTGCAATCACAGGAGGCTAACCTGCTTTCAACCAGACACCTTTAGCTTTGGTGGTCAGATGGGAACCGGCGTACTCCGGCTGCTAGGCCGGGGAGTTGAGAGTCGGTATGTACGGAGTAGCCCAGACTCGTACTCGACTATACTCCTCATTCCCTCTATACAGTAGTCTAGCCGCTAGCCCCTCTCCGACTGGCCAGCCGCTAGCCCCTCTCGATCCGCCTGGCCAGTCGGAGAGGGGCTAGCAGCTAGACTGTCTATACGGGTTCAAGGTGGTTTGATATGGTTGAATGATTCAACCCATGCACTTGGTTACAGAGCTAGGGGAACAAGGTTCAACTCAGACTGGTTCAACTGTACTGAACCTCCTCAAACCACACTGTTAAAGAGGAAACAAGGCATATAGGGTCATTTCACATGAGTTCAGGGTGGTTCAATTGGTACAGCTGTAGCATGTTCATGGGTCTGTTTAAAACTGATATAACTTCCCGGGTGACCTTCCCAGGAGTCGGAGGCCATGTGCTCAGGGAACATCTTACAGTGGGTATGTATGTGAACCTGTTCAAACCATAGTATATACAACCCATGGATCCAGGGCTGCAGTGAAGCTTGATGTGGTTCAACCCTACCTAACCTCCTCAAACCACTGAGCTCCAGAGGGAACAAGGATCATGCGATAATTTCTCAGGAGTTCTGGGTGGTTCAACTCTTCCGAACCTGCATGATTCAGAAGGCCCTAACTGATGTCAAGCTCGGCCTGGTTTCCTGTATTCTACTATGGTTCGAACAGGTTTGGAAGAGTTGATCCATCCTGAACTCATGACAAATTACCCAATGATCGTTGTTCCCTGTGAGGACTGGACAAGCCAGAAAATAAAACTTTCCATCAATAGAAGCGGTGAAGAATTTACAGACGGAAATAAACTCTCCAATAATGTTCATGTAGACACAGACTGTATACAAAGTGTTTGTGATCTGAGTCATGGTCCGCAGATTGCATTGATCTGGTATACATCATGTTCTTTAGCTATAAGTCCTCCTGGTTTGACATCTGAATGCCAGTTGCATGATGTATTCAATTCCTGGGGATATCTCACCTCTCCCTCCTTTCCAGCCCAATCAAAATCCAAAATGCGAACTGAGTCATCGACAACAAGGATGTTTTGGGCACGTAAATCCCCATGTACGTAGCCTTGAGCATGAATTTTATCCACAGCGTCTTTTAAAGCCGTATTCACTTGCTCGCTTGCAGGTAGTGATACTCCCGTCACTTTCTCCATTATGACAACATGCCAATTACCCGGTAGTACCTGTGTATACTTCAACTGTGGTGCTAGTCCGTGTTTAGCAAGAAGAGAGTGGACGTCAGTGCCATAGTGTGAGCGGGAAAACTTTACTACAACATCTTCCCCATTAAATTTGGCTTTGAACAACCACTTAACCACTCCCATCTGCTTCTTGTCTTCAAGACCATCAAGATTGAAGTACGGACCTTTGTTGAGAGTGATTCTCTCCGTCAGGGAGCGTGAATAATATTCCTTTAGTTTTTCTACTGTAGAATGCAAAGCAGCAAGAACATGCGCCATCTTTGAAACTGCATGATTGGGGTCGCGAGGTACAAACAGGAGAGAAACTGGTGAGCACAAAGGATCGTGGGATACCACGCTTCCATTCCAAGCTGCCCCAAACACTTGTAAGAAATGGCACCCTACCACAGCAACTAATAGCATTGGTGAACGGTCATGTCCCTGTTTTTGCAGATGCACAAAATATGATTGGTTCTGTGCAAACGGGTCTGAACTAATGCCTGAAAATTCATTCTTAATCTCCACATTAATGAGAGTGGACTTTTGCTTGTTTATTTCCACTTGCAGTGTTAAATCACTCTTGTAATGTTCACCCGATACTGGACCCAATAGAGGAAAGAGTTTCTTCATTTCTTTTCCAAATGAAGTTGTACGTTGGTCCTTGAAACGGAAAGTCATACTCATCGTCTTCATCAGGCTCGTTGCCACCTCGTAGAACATGGGTTCAATTTGACCATCCTCCATATCCATTCGGTCAATGAAATGGCCAAAAGCTTCCACCTGAAGGCTCACGTGTAGACCAGAAGAAGAACGATGGTCTTCAATCCATGATTTTCTTTCTGGATCCTTCCCATAATCTGAGGGACTAGTAGACAAAAAGGCTCCCTCCAATCGAGCACGTTTGGTGGTTGCACCATCACGTAGTGTGGTCACAGCAGACTCTACCTTCGTGAAGACAGAACCACATACAAATTTGAACACTTCCACTGCGACACCGACGTTCCCTTCCATGTATAGATGTAGCAGTAGACAAGTATTATCGCGTTCAAGGATTCTACATAGAAAACAAAAGGTTTAAGAGTAAACAGAAAACCAAGGGTACGTATTAAAGGAACAGCAGTAACAACAACTCACGTTTTAGCCGCTTGCATGGCTCTCCTCGTCGATACAAGCAACCTCAAACACGTCATTCCACGTTACCGTTGAGTAGTCTAACTCAGAAGGAGAAATTCTATTGGCCATGACAGACAGTGACGAGAGAGAGGGGCACTCGAGGTGTAAGTGGCAACGCGATCCAAGGCAACTATTATCTATGATTAAATTTTGAAGTTGCTAAATATAATAAGTCACGTGCAGGACAATGGGGCCGGCCGGGGCCCGGGGTGCCGGTGGAGTCTCGTGACTTAAATCAGTCCCGATCCCAGGCCCATGCATGGGATATGGGTAACCCATGGGAGCAACTGAAAGTTACTAGAATTAATAATGGTGATATAATTATCATGATTCCAATAATCATGATGTTAGAAAGAATTCACAGTCGTTCTCAGTCGTTCTGCCTGGTGAATAGATTCAGAGCATAATTGCTTTCTTAAGTAAACCTCTTCAAGTGTCTGTAATAATATTATTTCATTGTGGCTGCACGTTCGAGTCACAGTACGCACGCGTACAGTGTATAATATAGCGCTGGAACCAGGTACCGGTACTGGGATTATGTTACAATTTATTGTACATGTTGTACACAATTATGTGAGCAGTAGCTAAACGTTTGCCTGCACCATGTCATTTGTATATGAGTCGAAATTAGTGTAAGTTGATGAATGGGTATCATCAGTCTCGGGCCCCAGACCCAATGGATTAATCTTTACACTCAATCATTGCCATTGGTCGGTGATGTCATCACAATGTTTGCCAGGTGGCAGCTCCACTATCCATTAATTATTTCAGCTGCAGCAAGGCAGCCAGCAGTGGAGCGTGTCTGAGTGTCACTTCCAAACCCACCAACACCAGTTTGTGTCTGGCACGGGTTAGGGCCACGTTGATCCTCCGCCAGTTGTGTAACAGAGTACCCACCTGGAGAGGCCGGAGAGAGGGACAGAGGGGGGAATGTAAGGATGGAGGGATGAGGGGGGACAGAAGAAGAGGGAAGTGACAGAGAGGAAGGGAGGGGATATGGAAGTGAAAAGGAAGGAGAATTAGTGTCTAATATAATTATAATTATTATGACAATATGGTTGATGCAGTAAATGTAGTATCTCACATTTCCTTTTGTGTTGCTGTGTACAAAGGACACAATACATGTGTGTGTCAAGAGAGCATGAAAAACAATGATGTCATCATGCGCTCTTGGTGTGTGTACCAGAGGTACAATGTACACATAAACCGAAGAGTGAGAAGACGATGGTGAACAAGAAACCCACATCAGTGTCCTGCGTATTGCTGTTACTTTTGAGCAGCTCTCATATCACGTTCTGCTGATGGCGATAGGGAGTGATCACGCCCACACTCCCCTCCCCCACACCACCCTGGAATGGAATGGAAAGTGATGATAGAGCAATGGATTGTGCATACTTGGAATGGAGTGTGGATTAACCTTGAGAAGCTCCAACACGTACTACCGTTCGCACAAGCCATGACTCAAAATCATTGTGAAGATGATCACTATTAATGGTATCACCAGCTTCACACTGGGGGGCGGGAGAGGGGAAGAGAGGGAGGTAGGGAGGAGGGGGAAGAAGTGCATAAGCACCCTGCATACTTTGCTTCCCCTGTAAAGATGTGGTTAGAGAAAGTTCAGTGGAGTCGAACCACCCCGAACTCGTGTGAAAGAACTCTACACACATTGCAATGAATATGATGTGGTTCGAGAAGGTTCAATGAGCACTTGAACCATCCTGAACTATTGCATAAGCACCCTGGACACCTTGTTTCCCCTGTAAAGATGTGATTCGGAAAAGTCAAACTACCCCGAACTCATGTGAAAAAGCTCTACACAGATTGCTATCTCTGCAATGATGTGGTTCGAGGAGGTTCGATGCACCTGAACCGCCCCAAACTGGTGCATCCCACTTGGTTACAGAGGGAACAAGGCATATTGTGGGGTAATTTCACTTGATTCGAGGTGGTACGAATCTCCTCAAACCACGAGCTCCATTAAAGAGGAAATTAGGTGCATAGGCTAATTTCACGAGTTCGGGGTGGTTCAACCATACCGAACCTCTGTGAATTTCACTTGATTCGAGGTGGTTCAATTGTACCGAACCTCTTCAAACCACTCCGAGAGAGGAAACAAGGTGTATAGGGTAATTTCACATGAGTTCGGGTGGTTCAACTGTACCAAACCTGCGTGAATGTGTAAACACATCTTTGGCTTTTTCATCCTTGCTTTCATCTCCTGTACCAATTGCCAAGTAAAGTAAGCCAGTTCACAGTAGTACACATTCTCAACATATACACTTGTCATACGTCTCTGCCTTCTTCACATCTTGCTATACTCCTCATTCCCTCTATACAGTAGTCTAGCCGCTAGACCCTCTCCGCCCGGCCAGTCGGAGAGGGGCTAGCAGCTAGACTGTCTATACGTACAGGTTCAAGAAGGTTTGATATGGTTGAATGGTTCAACAGGGGAACAAGGTTCAACTCAGACTGGTTCAACTGTACTGAACCTCCTCAAACCACACTGTTAAAGAGGAAACAAGGCGTATAGGGTCATTTCACATGAGTTCAGGGTGGTTCAATTGGTACAGCTGCAGCATGTTCATGGGTCTGTCCAAAACTGATATAATTACTTCCCGGGTGACCTTCCCAGGAGTCGGAGGCCATGTGCTACATCTTACAGTGGGTATGTATGTGAACCTGTTCAAACCATAGTACAACCCATGGATCCAGGGCTGCAGTGAAGCTTGATGTGGTTCAACCCTACCGAACCTCCTCGAACCACTGAGGGAACAAGGATCATACAATAATTTCTCAGGAGTTCTGGGTGGTTCAACTCTTCCGAACCTGATTCGGAAGGCCCTAACTGATGTCAAGCTCGGCCTGGTTCCTGTATTCTACTGTATGGTTCGAACAGGTTTGGAAGAGTTGATCCAGCCAGAAAATAAAACTCTCCATCAATAGAAGTGGTGAAGAATTTACAGACGGAAATAAACTCTCCAATAATGTTCATGTAGACACAGACTGTATACAAAGTGTTTGTGATCTGAGTCATGGTCCGCAGATTGTATTGATCTGGTATACATCTAAAACTGTCTGTCTAAAACTGATTAACTTCCCGGGTGACCTTCCCAGGAGTCAGAGGCCATGTGCTCAGGGAACATCTTACAGTGGGTATGCATGTATGTGAACTTGTTCAAACCATAGTACAACCCATGGATCCAGGGCGCTGCAGTGAAGCTTGATGTGGTTCAACCCTACCGAACCTCCTCGAACCACTGAGCTCCAGAGGGAACAAGGATCATACGATAATTTCTCAGGAGTTCTGGGTGGTTCAACTCTTCCGAACCTGCATGATTCAGAAGGCCCTAACTGATGTCAAGCTCGGCCTGGTTTCCTGTATTCTACTATGGTTCGAACAGGTTTGGAAGAGTTGATCCATCCTGAACTCATGACAAATTACCCAATGACCGTTGTTCCCTGTGAGGACTGGACAAGCCAGAAAATAAAACTTTCCATCAATAGAAGCGGTGAAGAATTTACAGACGGAAATAAACTCTCCAATAATGTTCATGTAGACACAGACTGTATACAAAGTGTTTGTGATCTGAGTCATGGTCCGCAGATTGTATTGATCTGGTATACATCATGTTCTTTAGCTATAAGTCCTCCTGGTTTGACATCTGAATGCCAGTTGCATGATGTATTCAATTCCTGGGGATATCTCACCTCTCCCTCCTTTCCAGCCCAATCAAAATCCAAAATGCGAATTGAATCGCCGACAACAAGGATATTTTGGGCACGTAAATCCCCATGTACGTAGCCTTGAGCATGAATTTTATCCACAGCGTCTTTTAAAGCCGTATTCACTTGCTCGCTTGCAGGTAGCGATACTCCCGTCACTTTCTCCATTATGACAACATGCCAATTACCTGGTAGTACCTGCGTATACTTCAACTGTGGTGCTAGTCCGTGTTTAGCAAGAAGAGAGTGGACGTCAGTGCCATAGTGTGAGCGGGAAAACTTTACTACAACATCTTCCCCATTAAATTTGGCTTTGAACAACCACTTAACCACTCCCATCTGCTTCTTGTCTTCAAGACCATCAAGATTGAAGTACGGACCTTTGTTGAGAGTGATTCTCTCCGTCAGGGGGCGTGAATAATATTCCTTTAGTTTTTCTACTGTAGAATGCAAAGCAGCGAGAACATGCGCCATCTTTGAAACTGCCTGATTGGGGTCGCGAGGTACAAACAGGAGAGAAACTGGTGAGCACAAAGGATCGTGGGATACCACGCTTCCATTCCAAGCTGCCCCAAACACTTGTAAGAAATGGCACCCTACCACAGCAACTAATAGCATTGGCGCACGGTCATGTACCTGTTTTTGCAGATGCACAAAATATGATTGGTTCTGTGCAAACGGGTCTGAACTAATGCCTGAAAATTCATTCTTAATCTCCACATTAATGAGAGTGAACTTTTGCTTGTTTATTTCCACTTGCAGTGTTAAATCACTCTTGTAATGTTCACCCGATACTGGACCCAATAGAGGAAAGAGTTTCTTCATTTCTTTTCCAAATGAAGTTGTACGTTGGTCCTCGAAACGGAAAGTACTCATCGTCTTCATCAGGCTCGTTGCCACCTCGTAGAACATGGGTTCAATTTGACCATCCTCCATATCCATTCGGTCAATGAAATGGCCAAAAGCTTCCACCTGAAGGCTCACGTGTACACCAGAAGAAGAACGATGGTCTTCAATCCATGGTTTTCTTTCTGGATCCTTCCCATATTCTGAGGGACTAGACAAAAAGGCTCCCTCCAATCGAGCACGTTTGGTGGTTGCACCATCACGTAGTGTGGTCACAGCAGTCTCTACCTTCGTGAAGACAGAACCACATACCAATTTGAACAATTCCACTGTGACACTGACGTTCCCTTCCATGTATAGATGTAGCAGTAGACAAGCATTATCGCGTTCAAGGATTCTACATAGAAAACAAAAGGTTTAAGAGTAAACAGAAAACCAAGGGTACGTAAGGAACAGCAGTATTAAACAACTCACGTTTTAGCCGCTTGGGTCTCCTCGTCGATACAAGCAACCTCAAACACGTCATTCCACGTTACCGTTGAGTAGTCTAACTCAGAAGGAGAAACTCTTTTGGCCATGGCAGACAGTGAACACGAATAGGAATACAGGGCGAGAGAGAGGGGCACTCGAGGCGTAAGTGGCAACGCGATCCAAGGCAACTACTGGTGGTATAGGCAAATTAAATCATCACGCTACTAGCGACTAGAGACGGGAATAAAATAAATTAGTGAACTTTACCCTTTTCGCGCCGCGATTCCAAACTGACTGACCGTGGTTTTGTCATCATGCTTAATATTAAATGGAGTCGTGCAATTTCATTGGTCAAAAACACGCAAACGGTGATATGAACCCTCGGATAATACAGCAGAGGTGAGTATAGCCGCTAGTATACAGCAGACAGGTGAGTATATAGTAGCATGATACAGAGGTGGGTATATCTAGAATTGGTATACAAGAATAGCTCATGAAAAGTAATTTTCGCTTTATCTGAGGTAGGCAAGTGAAACGAAACCAGTTTCCTGAGGGTTCTGCTGATAGGTTTACACATGACCTGAGGTGGTGAGCATGTTCAAATTCGCCAGTAGATCGTAGTTATTCATACAAACACTTACCAGTGAAACCACCTATCACATAGCCTCATTCCCAGGCTGTCTGCCGCTTGTTTTTATTCGCATATGTGACCTTTGAACCCTTGTCAGATAAGCTGGCAGAAGGCCTGGTACCACTCCTACGTCATTTACAAGCAAAGTGGACACGGTTATGAAGCAACTTGACTACACGTATGCTTTCGAGTTTATATTGATACCACGAAGACAGGAACTTGATGCCAACTCAGCGCTAACGGGAATACAGCATGCACTAACGTTTGACTACTCAGGCATACCAAGTGCTTGGTAAGCTACTGTAGAGGTAAGCTATTGTAGTTACCTAGGCTACTACAACCGTACAACAAGGAGAACCATACCTGACACCTCCAGTGGTCCACCACGGTAGCGTAAAAGCCAACAATAACTCGCTAGGAAACCTGCCGTTAGCCCGTTGAACTTCTGGCACGCCACCATTTTACATGAAATTGTGTCCGCCTACGTCACAATCGTGTCCACTTTGCTTGTAAATGACGTAGGAGTGGTACCAGGCCTTCTGCCAGCTTATCTGATTAGGGTTCAAAGGTCACGTATGCGAATAAAAACGAAGCGGCAGACAGCCTGGGAACGATGCTACATATGACATGTGTCGCACATGATGATCTTTGTTGTGACATCATCACACGCCCGCATTTCCACTCCTCCTCCTTTGCTTGCACTACCAAACAAGTGCAATTGCCACATATCAAAAACCTGTTTAGCTATTCAATTCACATTACTGTACTTACCTGCCTGTTGTACTAGGTTCCAGCCACTGGCTGTAAAGAATTGTGCAAGGGACGAAATATCATTGTCCACAACTTCGTCCAGAATACAGTCAGGCTGTGCCTCCACCTCAGTCTCTTCTACAAGCTGGCCTCCTCCTGCCACTCTGTCGACAACATCCTGATCACAGAATCAGAGCAGCATTCCTGTGCAGTGTGAACAAGGTACATAATACTATACATGATCATTACCATGCCCATATGTTATCACCCCACACACATCATTTGGGCCAATGTAATGTCCTTTGGGGGGCGATGCCTAGTGTTGAAGTAGGTCTTCTGGGGTTCATCATTGACCACAGGCTCCCCTATCACATCCACTACGGCCATCGTGAAGCTCAGTGGTCCGTCGACACCAAATGGCGCATTTGGTGTAATCACCATGCCACGTTCTCCATTAATGCCAAACTCAACTGTCATAAGGGTGGGGTCTCTGGAGCTGTGCTTGTGCTCTGGCTGCTTTCTATATGTTCTCAAGGAGGTGCCAACATGCTTCCATTCCACCATGTGGCCCCTCGAAGTTGAAAGAGTAGAAACCCCTGACATACAGGTCATGGACATTGGCAGTCAGCCTGGTGAACTTCCCATCCCCCAGGACGCCAAGGTTAGCTTTGTTCAAGGTCCTCCAGGCAACAGCTTCATTCAATTCAGACTCAAACTTGTCGCGTCCATCTAGTATTTTAGGGACCATCACAAACGCCACACTACCAGTGCCTTTCTGGGTCAACACCCAGACTGTCTTACTGCCTTCAAATGGAGTCGTCATACCTAGCTGACTAACATCACATGATCATGACACTCAAACTGCAGGCTTTTGCCTCTGCTCTGTGCAGGGCTCTCAAAGAGGAGTTGGAGAACTATGAGGAGACTACTGATGTCTGGGCCATTAAGCGCAAGGTGTGGCATGCTGCCTGGTTGGATACAGACAGCAAGTTTGCTGCCATCAGGCTGTTGTGGGACGAGGCTTGTGCAATGCACCCTGCTGCCAATATAGCTCATATTCTGTGCACTTTCCAGAACCACTTGCTCTACGATATGGATGTTTGTGGTGTGGCCAGTGATCTTTTGCGAAGGCTTGGTGCCATCCATACTGCGTTCAGACGGGGGGGGGGGGGGGGGGGGGGGGGGGGACTGTTCATGATGCCAGAGTGGCTCTGCAGAGGCTTGCTGATGAACACACATCCTATGGTTGCCTTTCATGTCACCTACTAGCCAAATGACTATGACTAGCAAGACATCTATACATACTCATGCATGCATATACTCTTGTTCTGTAACTTTTGTTCACATTTCCTTGTGGTATTCAAAGATCACGAGCCCACACACTTCCACATTGTCATCCTTGGGCTTCCTCAGGCACCACGTTGCCATGTTCCCACCGTCATCCATCATGGTATCATCATTGCTTTCCACCAGCTCACTAAGTGACACCATACCGCACACATCATGCTCTATGCCATCCCTAGCTGTTATTCCTCCTTTCTCCTTATCCACCTGGATCAGTTTCATTGCAGGGTCTCGGGATGGCACGCTGTGGTGCTCTGCAAGGTCCTTTTGCAATGCCTTCAGCTTGGTAAACTGCCTCTGCAATGTACCCCTGCTCGAATGCAATCTTGTATACATTCCCCTCGTTGAACATGCTTATTCCAGCCTGCACGCCTGCCAATGTAGTTCCTGGTGGGCCCATATCGAGGGCTGTCATCTCCAGCAAGCCTGACACAAGGTCCTGCAACTTTTGGTCTGTCCCTTGGTTGGGGCACACTATAGCCACCATGATATTCCCACTTATATAGACACCCATGTGCTTGGGGCTGCTCCCATCATCATCTCCACCCGAGGTACTGCTGCAGTTGTAACATGGTCTTTTTGTACTTGTCCTCCATGTTTGCCCCCAAGAATAACAGAAATGACAGCAAAATGACAGCAATGTTGAGTCACGTGCACCTATGGATACAAGTTTGTTACAGGCCGGACAGTTGAATTTGTTGGCATGTATCTGTATTATAGACTGCAGTTCGCCATTGGCTGCTGCAAACGCCTCCTCCAGGGTCATGTGCCCTTAAGGTTTCCTTGAACCTCTTCGTGGCTTTCCTGGCCTTCTGGAGAAGAGCTTTGCTATCTCCTTGTACGTGGCACATGACCCTCTCTGTCGCTTCCACTGTGGTCTTGGCCTCTTGTTTCACAGCTTTGACTGTATGTAGGACGCCTGGTCGCCACAATGCACTGACATGTTGGTTCAGGAAGGGGTGGGTATGGGTCGCCCATTGATAGGGCCCCAGTGGTCAGGGCCCAGGGGCCCCATTGGGAAGGTAGGGCCCCATCCCACAAAATGTTTATCGCTTAATGTGGTGTTGGTACGCAGTGAGCGTTGCAAGATACTGTAAGGGGTCCCCACCCTTAACATGTCCTGGTGAGACCTTTCATTAGCTGGAGCTGTATGCTGGCCCCTGGTCACTGATGAGTTGTTATTGATATAAATGTCCTTCCTTATTTGGGCCCCATTAGTGTTTTTTTTTAATGGATTTTACACTTTTCTCATCTTGCCACAGCCTGGGTGATGTTGTCATCAGCTGTTTTCTTGTTGTCGAGCATGTCTGTGGTTGTGTGTGCACCATATCACCATGGTAACCTTGTACATCCACCTTTGTGTTTGTCTTCAAACCCTCAGTTTCACAGCTGCATGTAGTTTGGGTGAGTGTTGGGGGGACCAATGACACCCCCCCCCCCCCCCCCCCCCCCCCTCCATTGCGCATCCTTTTTCTTATTATTGGGGCCCAAACATGGGGAAGACGTTTAGCTGGTGTGTATTTACCTGTGGTATTGATGGAAATCCCTGTGGCTGTTCTTGTACATGCTGCCCATAGCTGCATGTATGCTGGGAATAAGTTGCAAATGTGGTATGCAATTATGGTGAGTCATATACGGAATACTACCATGCATGTACATGTAGCTACATGTTGGCTTCAACCAATATCAGACCACTGGTTATACTCCCCTCCAGTACAGCAATCCTGGAACCCACATAACTTGGGCAGGAACATGCTTTCAGCACTTAATATGTCCACATTTGCAGTCTGCATTCAATTCTTGGTTGGGATAGAAGTATCATCTTACCCCACGCTACATATTGAATTAAGGTGCCTTGAACAGTCTGACTGTGATCAACAGAGTGATTGTCCCCTTTTGGCTAGTGGAGACCGATCTGAGAGGGTTCGACTCCGACATGACCTACCCATTGCAGGTATGTAGGGAGACTGGGGACGGAGACTTGACCATGCATGAAATACCTTGCTTAGCATGACCACAGCCATTACTAGTACGTGGTCAACCAAGCCTGGCTTATCGGTTGGCAGAGCTTGAAAGATGTAGTGAGTGATGTACGTAGAGTGGATGTTTGGTGGATGCAGGATGGGGAGTGGCATCAGCAGCATACAGAAGGACTCACATGACCCATGCACGGAGTGGTACAACACCAGTGTTCCCGCTCCTCTCCCGGCTCTCTGTACAGTATGCAGCAATAGCTGGGTAGGAGGAGCCGGGAACGAGGTTGACTTTCATACCTTGCACATCAGGGCGTGTTTTCCTTACTGCTGATGCCACTCCACGTACACGCACACACACACACACACTTCAGGAATCAACAGCTCATGAAATCACCGATGACTGTTTTGAGGGTGGCGAGGCAGACCTAGCAGTTGGTGATGAGGCACCTGACATCACTGGACAGCACAACCTAAACGAATACGTCCTGGCTCATCTGCTGCTGACTGTGAGTGATCACAGGCTTAATTACTAGAGATTACACATCGTAAGGATGGCCCTATTCCAAGTGTTGCAAGCTCCTCTTTTTGCTTCTCATTTTATACCTCCTCGATGATTCCCGGCGAGTGAGCTTGCAGCAACCTTGGAATGACACTGGATTGAGGATGTGAATATTGTACTTTGCATTTTATGACCTGCAGTTTGTGGGTATAAATTTTTGCGAAAGGGCATTAGAATTTCTCATTGGTCATGCCAATGATATATACATACCCTAAGACTGAAAGCTTGTTTGTGACATCAGCAATAACCATTTCGAAGAGGCAGAGTTATTGAAGTTGAAGCAATAGCATGCCTGCAAGGATCTATGGACTGCTGAAGAACTATCCTGCCAGGGGATGAGTAACCATTTTGTAACTTCCAACAGATATCCACTTCACCATGACAGTGTATTCTAACCATACTTTCTTTGACGCTGAAATGGGAGGCAGCTACCTTGCTGCCATGTATAGAGAGGCATAACTTGCAACTTGTGATCTCTAAACAGGTGATGATCATGGATGGCATGTCCAAAATTACATAGTCCAACAATGTTTGTGAAATACTGCACCTTGTGAATTCCCAGCCTCCCCCCTGCCTCATTCCCAGCCTCCCCCAGCCTCCCCCCAGCCTCATTCCAAGCAGAATGGGGGAGTGGCATGCAGCCTCCCCCTGACTCATTCCCAGCCTCCCCCTGCCTCATTCCCAGCCTCCCCCTGCCTCATTCCCAGCCTCCCCCTGCCTCAGTCCCAGCCTCCCCCTGCCTCATTCCCAGCCTCATTCTCAGCCTCATTCCCAGCCTCATTCCCAGCCTCATTCCCAGCTTCATTCCCAGCCTCATTCCCAGCCTCATTCCCGGCCTCATTCCCAGCCTCATTCCCAGCACCCATTACCGTACAGAAATTTGGGGCTACGTGGACTGGTGCTATGGCCTGGGAAATAGCTCGTCAACCACTATATACTATGGTCACTATAGTGAGACTGCACATTACACTATTTGCACATGTATGTGCATGTACGCCTAGTGGCTAACTCATCTTGATCCTTCTTCTGCAGAGGGTGAGTGCCATAACCTCCTCCCTACAATATGGTCAATCCCCATCTGGATCACAATTATGGTGAGTTGTACCAAGGGTGTATCGAGCCGCCGAAGGCATGTAACTCCGCAAACGGCATAAACCAAATCGATTCTATTTCTAGAAATCACATGCTACATTGTTTGTTTCAGATCCGCGGCGCGCGCATCTCTGGCATGCTAACTGCGGTAGTCACAGCCACAGTTCCTGAAAATATCCATTTTCTAGTAAGTCAATGAACTTCTAATCTAAACTCACTGCTGTTACCCTGGACGGCGCTTACCACTGCCTTCTCTAGAGCTGTGACCAATAATCAAATAATTGATCAATATAAAGATCTTAGACCAATAATTGGCGGTAAAATTAAGATATCAATTATTGAAATCTGCTTGTGACTATGTTAGCGAGGACAATAAAGGGAACAGAAATGGTGATATGCAATATAAACTTGTAGTAAACTATACTATTGTGTATTCATGGTGTACTTATATCGTAGGAAACTCACATCATAGCTTAAACATATGTGTATGTTTGTAATACTTGGTGGTATGTACGTATTTTGAGCTCAACGAAGCATCACTACATACATATATTATGCCTCCACAAATTTTGACCAATAATCGGATAATCGGCAATTATTCGACCCCCAATAATCAGTGTTGATTCCAGGAGCAATATCACAGCACTAGCCTTCTCCTTGCCTTAGTTTCACAAGGAACCGTGTCACTCAGTGGAGATGGTCTTGAGCGAAGCTTACGGCACCTGCGCGCAATGGCTGCCGCATGTAGGACGGATGGGCACGTTGTTTGCAGTCGTCAAAACTTGGATGGCGTCCATTCATCCACTCTACGCACTCGGTCTAGCTCTCTGGCCTGCTCTGCGATATTCCGCATAATCGGATAATTACATTCATTCACGTAATATTTATTATACGGTTACATACCAACGTCTAAAAATAGTGTATCCAATGGCCGCATTTGGATTTTGCCGTTTTCAGAGTCAATACAAGAGTTGCATGCCCTCTTCCCGTTAGGGTCGATGCGCCCTTGGTTGTAAGGAATACTATCACAGGTGTACTTATTAGTGCAGGCATGGAGTTGGGAGGGGGGGGGGGGGGGGCATCACCAGAATGGTGGGTGTGTCCACTGACTGAACTACACTCCAATTAGAAAGGCGTGCCCGTGAATAGTAGCTAGCTCAATGTCTCTCTGCAGCATCGAACCTCGTACATCTGTAGTGCAAAGCACAAAGGTGCCACGAGCTGAAACTGAATGTGAAAATTTTACGCGCCTCCATGTTTCTTGGAAACGGATCTCGCTAAGAAACTGCAAGCTTTCAGTCTTAAGAGGGTGTGTCTTCACCATGATCAATGTGAAATTCTGAAGCTGTGCTTATGCCTCCACAGTCGTTACTTTTCTTATGATGATTGTCAACCAAGCATAGTTGGCTTCTTCATTGGTTTGCATTAAGGAAGAGCATGGAGGATGTAGTGAATGACATAGAGTGAATGTTTGGTGGATCAATGGAGGATGGGGGAGTGATAAAGCAGGACTCACATGACCCATCCAACACCGATCTTCCCAGCTCTCTCGCAAAGAGCCAGGAATGAGGAACAGTTGATTTTCACGCCTTGCACATCAGGGCGTGTTTTCCTTACTGCTGATGCCACTCCCTCCCTTGCATGACCACATGTGACTGTACCAAGCACGACATGCATGGTACACACATACACACACAACCCATCCTTCATCTATGTTTGTATGCGTGGTCATAGGGCACTGATGACAGACTGTATGTGCCACTGGCTCCCATCCAGTCTCCTCCGTATGAGACAGCTTGTAAGCTCAAGAAGACCAACCTTCTAGATACATCCAGCCGCATTGGAGATTCACTAACTACAGTTGCAGACAAGAGGACATATACCTACCCCGAACAAAATACCAACCTTTAACTGCAACGTCAAGGGGTGACCAGAGACTGATCAAAGTCTGCAACCACATGAAGATTTGCAGAATTTTCTTTGAAGCAGGAGCAATAAGAAACGAATAGTGACTACTTTACAGTCAACAAGTTAATCAAACATGGCTGAATTCAGCTTCCCAAGATGTACCTATGTGTGCTGTAACTTGGGAGACAATAATTTCTTTATAATGAAGTGCCAGTTCACTGGATCTGATGTGAATGTATTGTGCTAGATATAAGCATTGGTACTCACAGGTAGTCTGTAGCTGTGTAGAAAGATGTACACCATGATTAAAGGGGTGGTGGGGGGAGAAATTTAACAGGTTTTGTTATCTTGTCGATCTGTTCGAAAGCTTGGTGGATACAGAGCCTCTTTCCCAGGCCCGAGACGGCCTGGGAACGAGGCTAAGATCTGCTGTTCTGCGTGTACGCGCGCACTTCCCGCGCCCGGCGCCCACGCGCCAGATTTTAATTTCGTGGAGCGTGACTGGGGGAAGGGCTGCTCTGGGTCACATTCTGCAACACTCCGGGTCACACTCCGAATCGTTCTGCAGAAGCCAAATCTCGCTGCTGCGCTTCTTGTGGCAAGACAAAGAACACCATCAGATATAAGAAACCCTTGGGCGAATATTACCGTAATGTTTATTTTGAGGGCTTCGAAGTCTGACGCCAACTGGTTCTGCTGCTACCTCCAGACTTTGCATTTCGGGTCTGTACCGCCTGATGTGTGAACGAGGGGTGTGGTGTGTAGGGCTGGGCGGTGGAAGATGGAGAAGGGGGTTGTGATTCGTTGGAAACAGAGTTTACCCGCTGCTGACTGCGGAGGTACAGTCCCAGTCTGACCAGGGGTTGCTCATGCCCATCGTCCACTTCTCTGACTCCTTCACTCTTTATTAGGTAGGGGGAGCATATAGGGGAAGGGTGGAGCATTAGTTCTTTTTTTTGTTTTTAGAAGGGTGGGAGAGCATATAGGGGATGGGTCGGGGAGCATATAGGGGACGGGTCGGGGAGCATATAGGGGACGGGTGGGGGAGCATATAGGGGACGGGTCGGGGAGCATATAGGGGACGGGTCGGGGAGCATATAAGGTAGGGTCGGGGAGCATATAGGGGACTGGTTGGGGAGCATATAGGGGATGGGTTGGGGAGCATATAGGGGATGGTTCGGGGAGCATATAGGGGATGGGTCGGGGAGCATATAGGGGATGGGTCGGGGAGCATATAGGGGATGGGTCGGGGAGCATATAGGGGACGGGTCGGGGAGCATATAGGGGACGGGTTGGGGAGCATATAGGGGACGGGTCGGGGAGCATATAGGGGACGGGTCGGGGAGCATATAGGGGACGGGTCGGGGAGCATATAGGGGACGGGTCGGGGAGCATATAGGGGACGGGTCGGGGAGCATATAGGGGACGGGTTGGGGAGCATATAGGGGACGGGTCGGGGAGCATATAGGGGACGGGTCGGGGAGCATATAGGGGACGGGTCGGGGAGCATATAGGGGACGGGTCGGGGAGCATATAGGGGATGGGTCGGGGAGCATATAGGGGACGGGTCGGGGAGCATATAGGGGGCGGGTCGGGAGCATATAGGGGACGGGTCGGGGAGCATATAGGGGACGGGTCGGAGAGCATATAAGGGATGGGTCGGGGAGCATATAGGGTACAGGTCGGGGAGCATATAGGCAACGGGAGGGGGGAGCGTATAAGGGACGGGTCGGGGAGCATATATAAGGGACGGGTCGGGGAGCGTATAGGGGACGGGTCGGGGAGCGTATAGGGGATGGGTGGGAGAGCATATAGGGGACGGGTCGGGGAGCGTATAGGGGATGGGTCGGGGAGCATATAGGGGACGGGTCGGGGAGCATATAGGGTATGGGTTGGGGAGCATATAGGGGACGGGTCGGGGAGCATATAGGGGACGGGTCGGGGAGCATATAGGGGACGGGTCGGGGAGCATATAGGGGACGGGTCGGGGAGCATATAGGGGACGGGTCGGGGAGCATATAGGGGACGGGTTGGGGAGCATATAGGGGACGGGTCGGGGAGCATATAGGGGACGGGTCGGGGAGCATATAGGGGACGGGTCGGGGAGCATATAGGGGACGGGTCGGGGAGCATATAGGGGATGGGTCGGGGAGCATATAGGGGACGGGTCGGGGAGCATATAGGGGGCGGGTCGGGAGCATATAGGGGACGGGTCGGGGAGCATATAGGGGACGGGTCGGAGAGCATATAAGGGATGGGTCGGGGAGCATATAGGGTACAGGTCGGGGAGCATATAGGCAACGGGAGGGGGGAGCGTATAAGGGACGGGTCGGGGAGCATATATAAGGGACGGGTCGGGGAGCGTATAGGGGACGGGTCGGGGAGCGTATAGGGGATGGGTGGGAGAGCATATAGGGGACGGGTCGGGGAGCGTATAGGGGATGGGTCGGGGAGCATATAGGGGACGGGTCGGGGAGCATATAGGGTATGGGTTGGGGAGCATATAGGGGACGGGTCGGGGAGCATATAGGGGACGGGTCGGGGAGCATATAGGGGACGGGTCGGGGAGCATATAGGGGACGGGTCGGAGAGCATATAGGGGACGGGTAAGGGAGCATATAGGGGACGGGTCGGGGAGCATATAGGGGACGGGTCGGGGAGCATATAGGGGACGGGTAAGGGAGCATATAGGGGATGGGTCGGGGAGCATATAGGGGACATGTAGGGTAGCGGATTGGGGAGCATATTTAGGGTGCATTTTTTCATGGGTTTCATCACTTACATTCTTTGCCTTTGTTTTGCTGTCATTTCTTTTTGTTGAGGGAAGGGGGAGCGTACGGAAGCATCATCAACACTTTTTCATCATGCACATACTCCGTTTTGTTTTTACCAACATTCTTTGCATTTCATGTTCTTTATGACTCCAGGATCAGGTGCATGCAGTGAAACATTTTTTTAGGAGTTCCATCATCACCTCATTTCATTTTCCATGGTTCCTTATCATTCACTTTTCGCATCACATTTCTACTCGTGTTGGTTTGTTGTTTTAAGGAGAGAGGATGGTATACCATATCATTTGTGAGCATGTCCGCTCCATACCAACATGCATATGTAAAGTCAATCAACTGACTCTATACAACTCTTTGCTCTCGATACTTCACAGGTGCTGAACATCACAAGCCTAGCTTGTCCTGAAGGAAGGTGGGAACTTTGTGGCCAAGATCTTCCATGGCAAGAATGTGCAGCTGCTCCACTCCCAGCTGAAGATCTTCTTTGGGAGGCTCACCTGCTGTAAACCACACAGCAGCAGAACTCCAGCATAGGTACATGTCCAGAACAATGTAGATGCAGGTTTGGAATGTACCACATGGGGAAATGTTTGCATGTGTAAAATTTCAGGGCTTTAGAATTTCACGTTGGTCATCCTGAAAGCACCCTCTTCAGACTGCATGAAAGTTGTTAAGGAGATTAAGGATAACAGCTTCCAAGATAAAGACTCACAAAAGCCAGAGGCTAACACACCTTAGCCTTGTTCCCAGGCCCATGCGGCCTGGGAACGAGGCTAAACACACCTAAAAGGATCTATGGACTGCTGAAGAACTATTCTACCAGGGATGAGAACTCATGTAATATCCAACTGATACCCACTTCAACAACTTGCAAATCTCGATTTCTTTGGCTCAGAAATGACAGACAGCAGCTACCTTGCTGCCATGTAGAGAGGCATAAGTTGCAACTTGTGATGTCTGAACTGATGATGACATTAAAATGGGGGGCGTGGGGGTGTGTTAATGGGAGACTACGGTAAATTTTACCATAGTCTCCTGTTACCCCCCCCCCCCCCCCCCCCCCCCCCCCACCATTTTGTATACTACATCCAGCCCAAAGTGGGGAGGGGGCATATTTTCGAGTATGCAATAATATTAGTCATGTGAAATTGTCTGTCATACTGTCTCATTCATGACCCCCTCCCCCCCGCCGACTTATTCCCAGCCACGAGACTTCACATTGTACTGGGCCTAGTGGCTAACTCGTCTCGATCCTTCTTCTCCAGAGGTGTGTGCCAGAACTACAACTCTCCGCCTGGTTACACTCCTACAATGACCAATCCCCATCTGGATCGCAACTATGGTGAGTCGTAACCATAGTGTTAAAATTGCACACGCTCCACTTGTTCTCACTGTAAGTCACCCATTGTGAAGAACACTTCAGCCAATACCAGACCATGAAAAGTACAACTTGGAGTCCACGACGTGGGCAGGAACATACCTGCCTTGTTCTTTGGTGTGGTCTGTTCAGAATTCGGTTCTAAAATTGGATCTGATAGGTTAATGGGTAAGGAACTTGTATTATGTCCTTCAGCAAAACAGTGACATACTGTATGTAGGGATAGCGGTACATGCAATATCTGAACCCTATAGCTAACAATGCCCCACGTTTTCAGCAAGACTTGCCTAAAAATATAACAAAACTACTAACCAGAAGGTCATACAAGTGTCCAAACGTTTAATCGCAAAGTTTTCTGCCTAGAATGACTTCTTATCTCACCTCTTCACTCAGCAAAGTGAGCTACTCTTGTACGTGAGACAATTTAGTCATATAGTGGAATTGTGGTATAAAACATAAACAGCTGTCGAATGCACTGACTGTTTGTAGTATGTAGCTGCACCAGCTCTGCAGGCCCTGGAGGCATCACACACTCATCCACTGACCTGAGTCTCAAGGCTGTACTTCCCGCACCATCAAGTCCTCACGGCAAATAAAACTCAATTGGCCGGTAAAACTGCGACATTCATGAGAGTGACATGTTCCAGTACGTATGTGCATACGTACATACATATGTACATGTATGAGAAATAGATCCCCCATTCAGAGCCTCGCACTATTCCGCTCGGCAGCAAGCCTATGAGGTATTCAAAGAAATGATTGGGTGAGGTGTGTAAGTTACAAGAAACAAGGCAAGCACTCATGTAGCTTATGTCAAACGTTCTGTGCGGGTAAGACAGCTGTGCATAGACTAGCTCCCAAAGACATTGACAAAGGTGCAATTACTAGACCATTTTCTTTGAGAAGACAAGGGCAGCTGCTTGCCAACAACGATGCATTGTCTGCTTCTAGTCAAGCATTATTTGCGCAAGCGAGCATTGCTCACCACCGCTCTAGGCTATGGTACAGGGGCCTTCAGGGCTTGCACAGCTTGAGCAGCTAAATATGAACAGTGAGCGTAATTGACATGTTTACGTCAGCTCCACACTCTCAAATTAGATCGATCGATCACGTACTATAGTTATGTAATCTATTAATTTTGTGGTTAGCATTAGCTGTGGAGGAGCACTTAATAGGTTGGCGTTTGTGCCAGTCTTGCATATCAGGGTGTGTCTTTGCTGATACTGCTGATGCGACTCCCTCCCTTGGTCTTTTCTTGCATAGTAATGTCCACGTGAGGACATTACTAAGCACTTGATATTATGCATGCACACACAAACCTAACTGTGTGTAATCCCTTTGTATGCATGTTTCTGTGGTCATAGGGCACTGATGATACACTGTATGAGCCTCTGACTGCCATCCAGTCTCCTAGCAACCCTCCATATATGAGACAGCTTGTAAGCTCAAGAAGATGCATTGGAGATTCACAAACTACGGGTGCAGAGGGTAAAAGAGAAGATGATATTATGCATGCACACACAAACCTAACTGTGTGTAATCCCTATGTTTGTATGCATGTTTCTGTGGTCATAGGGCACTGATGATACACTGTATGAGCCTCTGACTGCCATCCAGTCTCCTAGCAACCCTCCATATATGAGACAGCTTGTAAGCTCAAG
The DNA here is from genome assembly GCA_963931865.1 of Axinella damicornis. Classification (NCBI taxonomy): domain Eukaryota; kingdom Metazoa; phylum Porifera; class Demospongiae; order Axinellida; family Axinellidae; genus Axinella; species Axinella damicornis. The sequence continues at coordinate 10,679,564 of OZ007515.1, read as the reverse complement.
AAGATGCATTGGAGATTCACAAACTACGGGTGCAGAGGGTAAAAGAGAAGATGTCACATGCTACCCCAAATAAAGACAAGTACTCATCTGCAACATCAGGGGGTGACCAGAGACTGATCAGAGTCTACAACCACATGAAGATCAGAATCCGAATTTTCTTTGAAGCAGAAGCAATAAGAATGGAACGGTGATTAGTCAACAAGAGTTGAATTGTTGAATTCAGCTTTCCAAGGCTATACCTCTGTGTACTGTGACTTGAAGTGTACGTCCTTTCTATATTTTCCACATCACCTCTTCATTTTCCATATGGTTCCTTTTTGTTCACTTTCTCAACACAGTCATTAATTTTCTACTTTTTGTTGTTTTAAAGGGGAGAAGGTGCGGTGATCATTGGGAGGGGTGAAGCATTATTGAGAGGAACTAGGGAAGGGCGTGGAGTATAGAGGAATGGGGTTGAGCTCGACCACTTAGTCACATTCTTCCTCATTTACTTTTTTCATTTTGCCATGGTACATTTATTTTTCACCTTTAGTGAGCATAGAAAGAATTAGCCGGGAAAGGAGTGTGCATTCTTTACCTGACATCATTGTCATTTTCTGTAGCTCATTTTTGAGGAAGAAGGGGAGCATTGGGAGGGTTGAAGCATTCATGAAGAGGTATGGAGGAGTAACGTACTGGAGGGGCCAGTGTGTGAGCGTGATGCACTGAGGGTGGAGCATAATTATCTAGAGAATGGGAGAGGAGTGTGATTAAGAGAAATCACATTTTATTTTAGGTGCATGGGAGGTACCGGGTTGAAGCATCAGGAGGGATGACCATCAATCGGGAAGGATGGGGTGGATCCGCTCCCATATAATACCCATGTTATATTATTATCACTTTTCAATCATAATTTATTGTTTCAGCTAGCCTCGTTCCCAGGCTCCTCCCCAGCATTTTGTTGCATACACTGTATAACGAAATGCTGGGGAGGAGGTATGCAACAAAATGCTAGCCTGGTATATGGCCCAGAATGAGACTGTGAACAAAATTCATCATCAGAGTGAGAAGTGGCACTGAATCAGAATTGTAGTGATTTGGATCTGTGCTAGACTTCAAAGTGCCGTCTCCATGCATATTATACATGGCGATCACTTTCTGATGTACCACAGAGGAGATGCATGATTATGCACATTAGAGTGAATTTCAGTATAATTATAAGTCCATTCACATGTGCAACATTTCATAATCCCAATATTTCACTTAAATATTTTGCTTTTGTAGCAGTGTTTGTAACTGTATATGCACCATTTCTGAAGTATAATGCCAATGTTCAAAACGATTGCATAAAGTATTCTTCATGACCATGACATGCTGTGGTGATTGGTCTGAGTATAATGTATTGTCCGTGCAGACGTAGTTCTGACAGGAGGGGTAATGAGAGAAGTATTCTGGGACATCCTCACACCCAGTGCCACATGTCATGTGCTGTGTACCAGAAGAAAGAAGGGATGACTTTATACACAAGGAGTAGCATGCGCAATAATTTCCAGCTGATAGTACTGTCAGCATTTACTTTACACACAGTCTGTCCCTGTCCCATGCAGATTAGAGGTGAACAAGCTTGTCCCTGTCCCATGCAGATCAGAGGAGAACAAGCTTGTCCCTGTCCCATGCAGATTAGAGGTGAACAAGCTTGTCCCTGTCCCATAGCACAGTGTGATTGAAACAGTTTCCTTAGCAACAGCTTAGGTATGTAAACTGGACCATAGTCTAGCCGCTAGCTCCTCTCCGCCCGGCCGGTCAAGCGGGCGCGCGGAGGGCGGAGAGGATCTAGCAAACATTGAACTTGATTGCGAGAGCACAGTAATCAGAGTGATAGCCTCGTTCCCAGGCCACTACTTTCTCTCCTCCCACGTGGCCTGGGAATGAGGCTACGATCAGTGGGTTCCACCATTGAACACACTCACTCAAGTCAGGTACACAGGTGTGCCCATGAGTGACCATAAGCCCTGTGTTGTGAGAGCTAGTCTGAAACTCTTGTTCCTAATTCTGGAGCTCTTTGTCTATCTCTGGACCTTGATGGGAATTCTCTGAGGACTTTCTTGACTGGAGACAAACACCTGCTCAAACACATGGATACCACCAATTGCTGCCTTGTTCCCAGGGATACCACCAATTGCTGCCTTGTTCCCAGGGTATAAACCGAGAAAAGAGACAGTTTCTCCTCTCCTATTACAGCCTGGGAACAAGGCCACTTCTGTTGACCCAAATGTGGACACGGAGCAATAATTCACTCTAGAGGACCTGTTGCCCAAAAAGCTGGAAGGAGGAGGCTATCACCCACTGATTTGCTCAAGGATTGGAATCCATGTAACATGGTATATTAATTAACTGACGTTTATGTATTTGAGCACAACCTCTCTTGGATCTTGCAGCAATCTTTCTAAATGGCACCGATTCCACCACCAGCACCTGGGAATGTGTGTGTGTGTGTGTGCGTGTGTGTGTGTGTGTGTGTGTGTGTGTGTGTGTGTGTGTGTGTTGTGTGTGTGTGTGTGTGTGTGTGTGTGTGTGTGTGTGTGTGTTGTGTGTGTGTGTGTGTGTGTGTGTGTGTGTGTGTGTGTGTGTGTGTGTGTGTGTGTGAGAAAGAGTGAGAGAGAGAGTATGTATATATATACATCAGTAAATTTGTTTGCGTGTATGCATGAGTACATGTGCGGTGATAAAATCGTGTATCTTAAGGTTACTATTATTTGCGGGTACTAATTTTAGAGAACTGGGCATGCAGCGGATATTAATTTTAGCGTCTTAACTTCCAGAACGTCTGATAGCAACCATTGTTGTATTACCGGTTCTCGGAATCTGTTCAAGTGGCAACAGCAACGCTCAGTCTGCTGGTGAAGGCTAGTCCAACAGGCAGGACAAACTCACTTTTCAGAATCACAGAATAATGTCTCAGGTCTTGCACTCACCTCATAGCTACACACTCTGATTCGGACTGTACAGCTACTTCCTTCTCAGATCACTTCGTAGGCGGCTAGCTTATGACTCGATCCAATTAACACATGTCTGTGACATCACATGCTACTAATGCAATCATTTGTCGGTTCAAGATCAAGCTCAATGTTTTAGAATTCGTTAAAATTCGCTAAAATTAGTACCCGCAATTAATATCGACCAGCTGTGTGTGGTCATGGCCATATAAGGGAAAGAATCGTGAGGTGAAAGAAGAACAGTGTAAGCAGAAACACAAACTACTGTGAAGTTCACTACACAGTATAATGAACCACATGCATGTGTTCCAGGTGGTACTTACGCATGATGATGGGGACGTTGATGGGCATCTCCTTGGAGACCTCCTCCTCCTCCTCCTCCTCTGCTTCACCACACTCAGCTTAGCACCGCTGTGCACAAGATGAGCACATGATGAGTACAAGTTGAGCACATGATGAGCACAGATGAGCACATGATGAGCACAAGATGAGCACATGATGAGTACATGATGAGTACATTTTTCCAGTTGCCCCAAGAGAGCACTCAATAGTCAGGCCCACTCTAACACTGACCTGTCACACATAACAGTGAATACTACTCATGCAGTCTGCATCCACATTGGAAAAATTACTACTAGAGATTACTAGAGATTACTAGAGAATACAAGAGATTACTACAAATGATGTACAGGGAATATAACAGATTACTAGAGATTGCTGGAGGTTACCAGAGAGTACTAGGGACAACTTCCCAAAATTAAACTGGGGCATGTACAGTACTCCCAGAAAATAACCTAGTGAGAAGAAAATGGACAGTTCTAACTGAAGTGGTTGACTCATCCCCTCTGCTTTTTTGACCCACATATTTGACCTTTGAACCAAGTGAAGCAAAGCAGGAAAGAGCTTAGTACATGCATATTGGGGCATCATAGGCGCCAGGTGCCTGGACTTATTTTCAGTAATTAAGGCAATGTGCCCACACTGAGGACAAACGTTTACTGAATGAGGCTGAGGGAAGGCTGGGAATGAGGCTGGGGGAGGCTGGGTTAGCCGTGCGCGGAGGGCGGAGAGGGTCTAGCAAACATTGCACTTGATTGCGTTTCAACTGACCAATCAGATCTCACTGAAGCGATTCGTTTCAATTATATTCATGACTCTCGTGGTTGTAAACCGAGCCATTCGCGTGCAATCAGCCTGGCGGAGAGCGTCTAAATGCCTACACTTGAGCCAACCTGGATGCCTCCAAGGGTACAGAACTTGTCTTCAACTCTAGCTGGCACTTTACCGGTTCACAGGTACATGTAATTGGCATTCCACAGAAACGTGAACAAGTGCAATCTTCGCTAGACCCTCTCCGCCCTCCGCGTGCGGCTTCGCCGTGTGCCCGCTTGACCGGCCAGGCGGAGAGGGGCTAGCGGCTAGACTGCTGTAAACCGGACACATCCCTCCTGGGAGTGATCTAACTGTACATTGTTTGCTGTGGCTTCCGTCATACTGCAGCACGGTTGCTATGGAGTCTCCTTGGTAACTGCTGTGTCATACTGGGTAACCGCTTAGTCTAGCTTCTGTTCAGTGCATGCTGGCTGAATACAGTAGAGTCGCCCGTGTGATACCCGTAGGTACTTTGGCTCTATTATCCATGATGGATGGCATTACAGTGAGTGATTTTGAAAAGCAGACGATTCCCACACTGGAAATGCCGCCGGTTCTGTTACTTCGATGCTAGTGTTGTTTAAACGTAGAAGGAAATCGAAGAGAGAAGCCTAGTACTCCCGTAAATACAATGGAACTGAAGTGAGCTGTAAGAAGCCAACTCTGTTAGATTCTGGTTTCCGTTGTTGGGTCTGGCCACGCAGACTGTGACGCAAAGTGACAGTAACTGAATACTCTATGCCGTCTGTCCACCCATCAGATAGACTTTTACTGCTTACGAGAATCACGCGAACGTATGCCCTGGTCCCAGGGTATGTATCAAACATGAAAGGGAAATACATGCCCTTGGTTACTGTAGCGTGTTCACAGTGAGTACCAGCACGTCTGATTTGCCCATGCAACTTGAGATAAATATAGGTACATCACACATACCATATAACAAGCTGAGGGACAGCAAAGGAGCCAATCTTCTTTCACTAACTGCTTCAGACTCTGAGCCGTCTCCTCACCACTGTCACTCTCACCATCTTTCAGGATCACAACAGCATAGATGCCTGAAGATGTCAGAAAGAACACTATGGTATCAAAATAGAAACACGTCTTCAATACCTTCTCCAAACACCTCATGGGGGTGGGGTAACCACATGACCCACCACACAACAATCGGCTGACACTTAGGAATTTCTAGCCATCAGTCATGAGCACTGCCACCTTAAAAAGATGACATGCAAGTTGCATTTACCCTTACAGGTCTCACCATAGCCAGAGAACCCCATGACAGCTGCAATATCCTCATGTGTAAACCTATCAGCAGAACCCTCAGGAAACTGGTTTCGTTTCACTTGCCTACCTCAGATAAAGCGAAAATTATTTATCATGAGCTATTCTTGTACTACCAATTCTATGCTACTAGATATACCCACCTCTGTATCATGCTACTATATACTCACCTGTACCTTTGTATTATCCGAGGGTTCATATCACCGTTTTTGACCAATGAATGCACGACTCCAGCATGATGACAAAACCACGGTCCATATGTAGTCAGTTTGGAATCGCGGCGCGAAAAGGGTAAAGTTCTCTAGCCGCTAGTGTACAGTGGTGTAACCTTCGACCTAGCTCTCATGGCTGGAACGCGGCAGTGCAAAGTGTTGAACGTAGCAGAGAAGAACGATGCAGCCAAAGAACTGGCAAAGATCATGTCCAAGGGAAGATTCCAGAGGGTGAGCTCTATGAAAGCTAGCTATATACATGCCAATGATGCTAAACACACGGCAGCTGTCACAGTCAGTCATGTCTGACATGACAAACATCCATATCTGTGTTAGGGCTCATGCACAATACCAAGAGTTCGTAGCAATAAGAGTGTGCAACTGCCATAATTATAGTAAATTCTGTCCCACGAGACTAACTGCCATATGGGTTGCACTACCACCATGACCGCCATCTTGGCAGTATGACGTGGCCGGGACTACCGGTATTTCCCGGAATGGAACGGAACACTTGAAAACACGGATCAGCTATGTAAGTCCTCACTGCACAGTTTAAACTCCACAAACTGCATACCACTGATAGAGCACGACGAGCTCTACACGCTGGTACCCTTTTTGCTGGAATCCTTGCTGCTGGAAAAAATTGGCTCAGAGTTCTACGAAATCGCGTGGGCGGAAGCTCGCGTATGGCTAACATTGGTTGTAACTCTAACACTAACCATCATGTTCCAACAATATGTTTGCCAGCATGTAGGGCTCTGTCCATTGGTGTACAGTTTGTAGAGATCAGACACTGCAGCGAGGACTTACATAGCTGTTCCGTGTTTTCAAGTGTTCCGTTCCGTTCCGTGAAATAGCCACGACCGTATGACGTAGGCAAGGCTGTGTCAGTAGGCTGTGTAAACTCTCTGGTATTCACACATACGTAGGAGCATGCAGCTGCTACTACTTCACCACTGGTGGTGAAGTAGTAGCAGCTGCTAGTCTCGTCCCCAGACCCTCCACGCGCTCCCGTACGGGGCGCGCGCATAGAGGACAAGCGTGGAGGGTCTGGGGACGAGACTAAGCAGCTGCATGCTCCTGTGTGAAACTATGAATACTATAAAGTTTACACAGCCTACTTACATGTACATGTACATATCCACACTGATTGCCTGCCTACCTCATACTGCTGAGATGGTGAACCCATATGGCAGTTGCATAGCCTCGTTCCCAGGCCCGCGCGGCCTGGGAACGAGGCTAGCAGTTGCACACTCTTATTGTTATGAACTCTTGACAAGCACATTAATCTTATGGCTACATACATCGATGCACTGTGTAGAGATTATACTTTTTTACCTTGTCATGTCTACAGCGAGAAGGCTATTCCAAATTTAACAAGATATACGAATTTGACCTCCACATGCTTGGCAAGGTATGTTTGTGTAGTTCTATAACCATATCATCCCACCTCTGGTTTTTGGTCTGTCTGCATATCGTATGCCATACAGTGCATGCTACACAGTGATCAAAACTTGAAGCGGGAATGATCTGGGAATGGAACTGCTACCGATAAGATGACTATACAGTTAGAATTACTCATTACTTATCTAGCGTCGTCAGGATGACCCTTTCAGCAATTACTCACACTGAATACATAGTCGTTTGTTTTGAACCAGGGTAGAATTCAGTTTCATCACAAATCGTAGTCTGTATGTACTGATGAAGACTGCCAAAGAGCAGTCAAAAAGTTGCAATTCTATCCTGGTTGAAAGTTCCTGACAGTGCTTTTACCTGTAGCGGGTTGAAATCTGCTCAGGTAGTATATGTCCCTGCAGACCTACCCGTATCTGCTTGAAGAATACTATCACAGTGTGGTGATGTCATGCCCTCTCTCTTGAACGTATTTGTCAGGAGTGTCGGATGGTGATGACCTCGGTCTCTGGGCACCTGCTCTCCCTGGATTTCATTCTGGCCTACAAGAACTGGTCAGTTGTTGTGCCCTTAGAACCTCGCCTCATTTTAGCCCACACCTGGGCTACATGAGTGGTGTCCTCCTGTGGCTAGTCCCCTAACATACTGTGTAGATTGCCTTCTCTAGTGGATGTGTGTGCCACACACAATCACCAACACGCTTCAGCAGCTGAGGCCTGTCGGTTGATTACAGATGCAGAGACTGTATTGGTCAATGTTAGCCACATACCCAGCCAGGCCTTCTCACCCTAGCGTTTGCCCCTTCCGATGCCATTGGCACGGTAGTTACAGCAAACTCCTAATTTTGTCATGAAGAATTACCGGCATTGCCTGTCCTATTCTGACTGCAGGAGGAACTGTGCTCCTGGGTCGTTGTTCTCTGCAGATATCAGGTGGTTTTGTCCTGAGAATTATGTTCCTATTAAGGTATGTAAGCAGCAGATGCTGTAATTGGTTACCTTTGAACACACTTGTGCTTCTGTGTCCCTACCTCTGTCCATCCCTCCCTCTGTGCCTCCGTCCCTCCCTCCGTCCCTCCCTCCCTCCCTTCCTCTGTGCCTCCATCCCTCCCTCCCTCCCTCCCTCCCTCCCTCCCTCCCTCCCTCCCTCCCTCCCTCTGTCCCTTCCTCCCTCTCTCTCTCCCTTTCATCCCATTCTCCCTCTCTCCCTCCCTTCCTTCCTCTCTCCTTCCCTCCATCCCTCCCTCTCTCCCTCTCTCCCTCCTCCCTCCTTTCCTCCATCTCTCTCTCCAACCATTCCACTTAGCGTACACTAGAGCGTGAGATCCGAGGATGCCAGTACCTCATTCTGTGGACAGACGGGGACAGAGAGGGAGAGAACATTGCTGATGAGATCTTCCATGTCTGCTCTCAAGGTGAGAGCTAGCTAGGGGAGGAAGAGGTGGGGAATGAGGGAGGAAGAGGTACGGAAGGAAGGGGGAGAGATGTGAGGGCCGAGATTGGGAAGGAGGGTTAGAACTAGACAAACCTCTTGTTGAAATGGCTCTATTGAGCGGGTATGTTATCTGTTTGTGCTCTGCCCGCAGTGAAGTCCCGCATCCAGGTGCACAGGGCAAGGTTCTCAGAGATTACTACACAGTAAGACACCTCCTGAGGCAAGATATACATGACCAGGCCAGCTTTTCAAACTCTCATATTCTCCACACCATATCATGCAAATGAAATACTGGGTATCACGCTTGGTACAGTACCAACCCACACTGGACGTCTCCATTCCAGACTTACATGCCTTCATAGCATTGCCATTTTCTGAGTACGTCTTTGTCACAATAATTATTATGTGGCCGAATCTGAGCAAAGGGACCTCGATGTGCATTTTATAATGTGTGTGTCATATTTCTGTAATGGTACAAGCGATCTGTGATGTTCATGTTACTACAGCAGTGGTGTGGAAATGAAGCATCAGGGAATTCACGGCATTTTTATCATGCACAGCATTCATTCTCTCGGGCTTCTGTGCCTCAATTCCAAGGCCCAGAGGTGGACCATTGATCATGACCATCTTCTTGCTCAGGTCGATCATGCGTGCCTGCAGTAATCTGGGAACACTGGACCAGATGGTGTCGGATGCTGTGAAGGCTAGACAAGAGCTTGACCTTCGGATAGGTGAGGGGGGGGAGACTAGTGAGAGGGTTGAGAAGGAGAAAGGGAGGAGGGAAGGAAGAGGAAGGGGGGAGGGGTGAAGGGGATGGAATTTAGGAAAGGAGAGTTGGGAGGGGCTCTGAAGATGCACCTATACCAGCACTTCACTTGATATGCCTGGTTTGTTGTTTCTGTGTTGGATCATGGATAATAGAACACTAACCCTCCCTGTGCTCTATTATCCATGGTTGGACCTGGATCAAATGCACCTGCCGCCTTCCTGGTGTACATGTATCTCATCCGATGTAGGCTGTGCGTTCACCCGCTTCCAGACAATGCGCCTACGGAAGTCCTTCCCCCACATCCTAGAGGGCCAGCTGGTCAGCTATGGCCCCTGCCAGTTCCCCACGCTGGGGTTTGTCGTAGAGAGGGTGAGTGGGTCCCAATCTCATTCCCAGATCAGTAGACTCGGTATTGAATAGTGTGTCCTCATGAAATTTGGAGGAGAGTTGAAGGTGCAGGTCCTTTTGTCACTTTTCTTAGCTCTTACCTATCTCCCAACCCCACACACACTCACTCACACACACCCACACACACACACACCCACACCCACACACAACACACACACACACACCACACACTCACACTCCTATACCACATCTTACTATTGATTCACTACATGCTGCCGTATACAGTACAAGCAGGTCCAAGCGTTTATCCCAGAGAGCTTCCACAAGATCAAAGGTTAGCTCATGATCAGCAACCAGTCCAGTCACCACAACACGTTGGTACCAGTGGTTCTGTTTCACCACTGATTGTTGATGCTCTGTTTGTGGCCTTGCGTAGTTACTCATGACAGTGATGATGGAAAGGTGGATTTCAACTGGAAGAGGTTAGCAACTTAGCATAAACTCAAACAGTGTTGTTTCTTGTTTTCAGAATTCTCTTGTCACTCATAGCACACACATGCATACATGTCACATAGCCTCGTTCCCAGCCTCCTCCCCAGCTGTTTATTGCTTTATGTGGCAAAAAGCTGTGGAGGAGCCTGGGAATGAGGCTACATGTCACACGCACACACATATACACACTAACATGCATACACATGCATGTCACACACATGACATTCACGCACAACAAACACACACACGTACTTCCACACATATCCCCGTATCCAAACATGCGCACACCACACACACACGCACATACCACGCAGGGTTCGTGTGTTCAACCACACCGTGTGTTTGGTTCTCTACCAAATGTGCCTTGAGGTACAAGCAAACACGTCTGCACCTTGGGTAGCCTCGTTCCCAGTCCCACGCCCAGCTCAGCGACGGAAAGCTGGGCGTGGGACTGGGAACGAGGCTACACCTTGGGTAGCATATGGTTCTCGTCACTGATGTATCAAACTGTTATAGCTTGAAGCATCCCTCCCTCCTTGCAACTTCTCCGACACAGCACTCTGCCTCCTTCTCACCCCTCCCCTCCCTCCTTCCCCCCTCCCTGCTTCCCCCCTCCCTCCTTCCCCCCTCCCTCTCTCCCCTCCCTCCTTCCCCACCTCCCTCCTTCCCCCCTCCCTCCTTCCCCCCTCCCTCCTTCCCCCCTCCCTCCTTCCCCCCTCCCTCCTTCCCCCCTCCCTCCTTCCCCCCTCCCTCCTTCCCCCTCCCTCCTTCCCCCCTCCCTCCTTCCCCCCTCCCTCCTTCCCCCTCCCTCCTTCCCCCTCCCTCCTTCCCCCCTCCTACACAACACCCTACATGTACCTCCTCCCACTTACACAATATTCACCCTCCTCCCTGCCCACACACTACCCCACCTCTCTCAGAACCCAACAGCCCAAGTCATAAACACTCAGAGCCGACCCAAAAGCAAGTGGAGGCCTCTCCCACTGGACACTGTGGTATGCAAAGAGTAACTCCTGATAATTATGAGTATAGAAAATTTCCCACTATGCAGTACTGCGATGTGTAATGACCTCTAACCTGTGCATGCAGTACTGCGATGTGTAATGACCTCTAACCTGTGCATGCAGTGCTGCGATGTGTAATGACCTCTAACCTGTGCATGCAGTACTGCGATGTATAATGACCTCTAACCTGTGCATGCAGTACTGCGATGTGTAATGACCTCTAACCTGTGCATGCAGAACTGCGATGTGTAATGACCTCTAACCTGTGCATGCAGTACTGCGATGTGTAATGACCTCTAACCTGTGCATGCAGTACTGCGATGTGTAATGACCTCTAACCTGTGCATGCAGTGCTGCGATGTGTAATGACCTCTAACCTGTGCATGCAGTACTGCGATGTGTAATGACCTCTAACCTGTGCATGCAGTTCTGCGATGTGTAATGACCTCTAACCTGTGCATGCAGTACTGCGATGTGTAATGACCTCTAACCTGTGCATGCAGTACTGCGATGTGTAATGACCTCTAACCTGTGCATGCAGTACTGCGATGTGTAATGACCTCTAACCTGTGCATGCAGTACTGCGATGTGTAATGACCTCTAACCTGTGCATGCAGTACTGCGATGTGTAATGACCTCTAACCTGTGCATGCAGTACTGCGATGTGTAGTGACCTCTAACCTGTGCATGCAGTACTGCGATGTGTAATGACCTCTAACCTGTGCATGCAGTACTGCGATGTGTAATGACCTCTAACCTGTGCATGCAGTACTGCGATGTGTAATGACCTCTAACCTGTGCATGCAGTACTGCGATGTGTAATGACCTCTAACCTGTGCATGAGTACTGCGATGTGTAGTGACCTCTAACCTGTGCATTCTAGTACTGCGATGTGTAATGACCATCTAACCTGTGCATGCAGTACTGCGATGTGTAATGACCTCTAACCTGTGCATGGAGAACTGATGTGTAATGACCTCTAACTGTGCAATACT